>CM054138.1:78494567-78599567 GCA_028751875.1 Rapana venosa | reverse complement strand
CTCTGTTACCGTATCTGTTCCATCTTGTTATCGTGGGTTCTTTTACCTACCCTGATTGCATGTTGCGGAATAAATGTCGATTTATCGTCTCCCAAAGGACTGGCTTCCAAAATTCCAGCCAGAGTGGATGGAAGAAAAGTCTGCCTTCAACATGGATTCACAACACAGGCTTCTGGCATGGTAAGTTAAAAGATGAGATAACATAATTATAGGCCCATTACCCACACCAAAACAAACAAACAAGCAAACAGCAAAGGATTCTGAAATTTTTCCAAACTTTTACTTATTTATGCAATAGACATGTTTTTTGGGAGAAATCGTCAATTATTTCATTATCTGTACATGTTAATTCTGTTATTATCCTATTCAGTCATTTTCCCTCCTGTCTTCTTCTTGTGGTCATTATAGGAATCATTAGCCACCATGATAATGTTGATGTTGTACTTAGTACAGCATAAGCTACCTGCTTGTTGTTGCTATGCTGATTATGTTATTCTTGTTCCATTCTTATTGAATGAATAAAACTTATTTAAACCAAACAAGCAAGCAAACAACCCAGAATTTGTAGCCACAGGAGTTCCTGGAGAGGTCATTACATCTGTGATTTACAACCTGTGGTGTCCACACCTATTCTTCCTTTCAGCAGATTCCCTATTTCTACACAAGGAACCACTAACAGACAGCCATTCTCAACAGAAAATTAACGTCAGCTGTAAAACTACAGTTGTGTGGGTCAGTTATACCTCAGTCGTCTGCAGAGTTATGGAACTTGTGATCACGAGCAAAGGATACCACCCAAAAGTCAAATCAAGTCAAGTCAAGTCAAGTCAAATTCTTTATTTTAAAAAATCAACCCTCTTTGGATACATGGAAATGCATACACAAAAGTCATCTAAATCATCATAAGCGATCGAGATTACGGTCATCTCTAAACAACCGACCACAGAAGGATCACCACACCTGCAGCAACAACACCACCACCAACAACAACAACAATACACACACAGAGCAACAGCAACAACAAAGTGGAAGACAAAGGTGAAGTATAATTATCTAGGTCTATGCTAGAATTCAGTTCGTCCACGTGCAGACACAATCAGCCAATACAAACAAGCCAGATTTAGTCATTGCAGTTACGTATTGCTGGAGACAGGAACTGGGAGAAAATACCAACTGACAGCAGTCCCTCACCTGCAGGGAAACACTCTCCAGCCAGGTGACTGTAATGAGCTGATCGTCAAATCAGGTAGCTATTGATCTTAGCTTAGCGACTGTGGCACACACACTCAATTACCCCTGCAGGATTTCTTGTTCTCGGTAACGCTTAAAAGACGGCGTCTTTTAACAGAAATGTGAGCCTAACAGTTACATCTTGTGTGTCAGTTTCGAGCCAGATGAAGCGAAAATCCTGCCGGGGAGAAATCATGACATTTTCATGAGAGTGCCGAACAGCGGTCTATGGATAGACAGCAGAATCCAGACTGCTTCATCTGAAAACAAAACTGTTCGCTAATTAAATCGTAGACTACTGAAGATGGAAATTCAATCCGAATTTGACTGGGACAAACTTGCGGAGGACTATACAAGCAGGTGATTTTACAGGGCAGTTGTTGCCTCTGTGTGTGTGTGTGTGTGTGTGTGTGTGTGTGTGTAACGTTCACAACAGGTCACACCAGAAGCTACTGCAATCAAGCAACGCTACCACGCAGCCCTTTTCAACACAAATCTGTTTCGCTGGTCAAACTCAGGCTGTGTGTCAGGTGTGTAACGGCGGTGTGAAGATGATTAAGCGACTGGCCTGGCAAAGTTACTGACATCAAAAGGACAGGGCCAGACACATCATTGATCCAGCATTGTGTCCACCAGGCACCTGTGGTCAAACTGACCACTGACCACGCCAGGCTAGTACTGTTGTCGGGTCAGGTGTTGACACAGGGAAGGGCAGTGAACACCAACACCTGACGCTGACAGATCAATAAAGGAAGGATCAGGATGCTTTAACCTGGTCAGTTTATATGACCTGTCCTGAAATCAGGTGGACAGTGACTGCTCTGTGTGTGTGTGTGTGTGTGTGTGTGTGCGTGTGCGTGTGTGACATTCACACCTGCACACTCTACCTAACTCCATAAATGCCCAACAACGCTTACAACAGCGACTGGCGATCAACATTCCAGTTTCGCATTTAGAATTGAATCAGTGGGTTTTCTGCAACAGTGTGTAGGTGAAATGACACCGTCCAGCAGGGTTAAACCCTGGCATGAAAATAACAGTGTCAGGGAAATCAGGCCAGACTCCAAGGGCCTGTAGGTCAAACTGGCCACTGGACACACCAGATTCCATCCTAGTGGTCACATGATCATTGTACAGCGGTAGATAAGGAACAGCAAGCAACAACAGCAACTGCCACGTCACACCTGACGATTTCAGGGGCGGACTGTCGGCAGGTAGATGGAGTTAGGCGTAATGCTGGATGAAATAATGACACCAGGGTGTGGAGTTAGGCGTAATGCTGGATGAAATAATGACACCAGGTAGATGGAGTTAGGCGTAATGCTAGATGAAACAATGACACCAGGGTCTTCGTCTCTCATTTCACATTCATGATTTACCCCCCTTGGCAGGTGTGTTTATTGAAGGGACCAAATCAGCAACCTGCTAGTTACTTAATTTGTGGAGACTTTCACACCTGGCCACCCGACAAACCATCGTGTAATTATTCCATGGCGGGCAAGCCTTGCCTAGCCTTGCCTTGCCTTGCCTCGCTTTGCCTTGCCTCACTTTGCCTTGCCTTGCCTTGCTTGCCTTGCTTGCCTTGCTTGCCTTGCCCTGCCTTGCCTTGCCCTGCCCTGCCTTGCCCTGCCCTGCCCTGCCTTGCCTTGCCTTGCCTTGCCTTGCCTCGCTTTGCCTTGCCTTGCCCTGCCTTGCTCTGTCTTGCCCTGCCCAGCCCAGCCCAGCCCTGCCCTGCCCTGCCTTGCCTTGCCTTGCCTTGCCTTGCCTTGCCTTGCCTTGCCTTGCCTTGCCTTGCCTTGCCTTGCCTTGCCTTGCCTTGCCCTGCCCTGCCCTGCCTTGCCTTGTCTTGCCTTGTCCTACCTTGCCTTGCCTCGCTTTGCCTTGACTTGCCTTATCTTCCCTTGCCCTGCCTCGCTTTGCCTTGCCTTGCCTTGCCTTGCCATGCACTGCCCTGCCCTGCCCTGCCTTGCCTTGCCCTGCCTTGCCTTGCCCTTCCCTGCCTTGCCTGCCTTGCCTTGCCTTGCCTTGCCCTGCTCGGCCCTGCCCTGTCCTGCCCTGCTCTGCCCTGCCTTGCCTTGCCCTGCCTTTCCTTGCCTCGCTTTGTCTTGCCTTGCCTTGCCTCGCTCTTCCTTGTCTTGCCTTACCTTACCTTGCACTGCCTCGCTTTCCCTTGCCCTGCCTTGCCCTGCCTTGCCCTGCCCTCCCCTGCTCTGCCCTGCCCTGCCCTCCCTTGCCTTGTCTTGCCTTCCTTTGCCCTGCCCTGCCCTGCATTTCCTTGCCTTGCCTTCCCCTGCCCTGCCCTGCCCTGCCTTGCCTTGCCTTGCCCTGCCTTGCCTTGCTTTGATTTGCCTCGCCTTGCCTTGCCCTGCCTTGCCTTGCCTTGCCCTGCACTTCACTGCCCTGCCCTGCCCTGCCCTGCATTGCCTTCCCTTGCCCTGCCCTGCCCTTCCCTGCCCTGCCTTGCCCTGCCCTCCCCTGCTCTGCCCTGCCCTGCCCTCCCTTGCCTTGCCTTGCCTTCCTTTGCTCTGCCCTGCGTTTCCTTGCCCTGCCATGCCTTGCCTTGCCTTCCCTTGCCCTGCCCTCCCCTGCTCTGCCCTGCCCTCCCTTGCCTTGCCTTCCTTTGCCTTGCCCTGCGTTTCCTTGCCTTGCCCTGCCTTGCCCTGCCTTGCCCTGCCATGCCTTGCCTTGCCTTGCCTTGCCTTGCCTTGCCTTGCCTTGCCCTGCCCTGCCCTTCCCTTCCCCGCCCCGCCTTGCCTTGCCCTTCCCTTCCCTTCCCTTCCCTACCTTACCCTGCCTTGCTCTGCCCAGTTCTGCCTTGCCCTGCCTTGCCCTGCCCTGCCTTGCCCTGACCTGCCCTGCCCTGCCTTGCCTTGCCTTGGCTTGGCTTGGCTTGCCTTGCCTTGCCTTGCCCTGCCTTGCCCTGCCCTGCCTTGCCCTGCCTTGCCCTGCCCTTCCTTGCCTTGCCTTCCCTTGCCCTGCCTTGCCTTGCCTTGCCTTGCCTTGCTTTGCCTTGCCTTGCCCTGCCTTGCCCTGCCTTGCCTTGCCTTGCCTTGCTTTGCCCTGCCTTGCCCTGCCTTGCCCTGCCCTTCCTTGCCTTGCCTTCCCTTGCCCTGCCTTGCCTTGCCATGCCTTGCCCTTCCCTGCCCTGCCTTGCCTTCCCTTGCCCTGCCCTGCCTTGCCTTGCCTTGCCTTGCCTTGCCTTGCCCTTCCCTGCCCTGCCCTGCCTTGCCTTGCCTTGCCTTGCCTTGCTTTGCCCTGCCTTGCCCTGCCTTGCCTTGCCCTGCCTTGCCTTGCCTTGCTTTGCCCTGCCTTGCCCTGCCTTGCCCTGCCCTTCCTTGCCTTGCCTTCCCTTGCCCTGCCTTGCCTTGCCTTGCCTTGCCTTGCCTTGCCCTTCCCTGCCCTGCCCTGCCCTGCCCTGCCTTGCCTTGCCTTGCCTTGCCTTGCCTTGCCTTGCCTTGGCTTGGCTTGCCTTGCCTTGCCTTGCTCTGCCCTGCCCTTCCCTGCCCTGCCCTGCTTTGCCTTGCCCTGCCCCTTGCCTTGCTTTGCCTTGCCCTGCCCCTTGCCTTGCCTTGCCTTGCCCTGCCTTGCCTTGCCTTGCCTTGCCTTGTATTGCCCTGCCCTGCCCTGCCCTGCCCTACCCTGCCTTGCTTTGCCTTGCCTTTCCTTGCCTTGCCTTGCATTGCATTGCCTTGCCTTGCATTGCCCTGCCCTGCCCTGCCCTGCCCTGCCCTGCCTTGCCTTGCCTTGCCTTGCCTTGCCTTGTCCTGCCTTGCCTTGCCTTGCCTTGCCTTGCCTTGCCTTGCCTTGCCTTGCCTCGCCTTGCCTCGCATCGCCTTTCCCTGCCCTGCCCTGCCCTGCCCTACCCTGCCTTGCCTTGCCCTGCCCTGCGTTTCCTTGCCGTGCCTACTCATTCACTAGCTTTCTAACCAACTAACTAACTAAACTAACTGACTAACTAACTAACAATCTAACTAACTAAATAAACAAACTGAAAGATAATGTTGATTACAATAATGTCGACTACGGTGACTACGACGACGATGACGACAATGATGATGATGATGATGATGATGATGATGATGATGATGATGATGATGATGATGATGATGATTAAGACGACGACGATGATGATATCAAGAAGAAGGTGTGTGTGTGAGACAAATGATATCCATAATTATAGAGGAGGACTCAGACTCCTTCAAAACTTGTAGTAACGAAGCGACCCGCAAGAATGCCATTCAACAGTAATTAACAACCCCTCTCTACCCCCTTCACCCGCTCCCCACCCCCACCCCCAATATCTCCACCTCCCCATCTTCCCCTCATTACCATTCCTCTTCTGGTCCCTGTATTTCAGAAACATTTTAATGAAGGCACAAAACTGCCGGAGGATATTTGAAACCGTCATCATCATTATAGTCATCATCAGAGTTAGACGGTCCCACTTCACAAACGAATGTGAAGTGAAGTGTCTATATCAAAATTACATTACATCTGCGATAAATAGCACCAATATCACTTCAAAATGATAACAACCCAAACCAAGCAAGCGTAGACAAAAAACCAACATGATCATATCCAGTATAATTTTCACGCCCCATTAATTTTAATCCGTGATCATGTACAAAATAGTTCACGAGCATTCTTGATTGGAGAACTCATTATATCCCACATGCTGCTAATATTGTCTGGCAAATGTACCAAGCCCTTAGGTATCCGTCTGTAGACCCATCTGAACTAATTATTTCACAGACGGTGGAAGTGGGGTGTGGAAGGTGGGGAAAGGGGGGGGGGGAGGGGGGAGTATAGGGGGGGGGGTGGAGAGAGAAAGTGAGGAAGTGGTAAACAGAGTGAGAGATTTAATGACTTCATTATGCGAATTTCGTATAAGAGTTTTTAGGAAGGGGAGACATCGTATTTTGTTCAAAACAGACGACTCGGCAGAACTGATGGCATCACTGGATGTGGAACTAAACGGTCACATACGCAAACATCTCACCACTGCTGAACCTCGGAGCTCTAGTCGAGAAACGAAAAACAATCATCAGATAAAAATGATTCAGTAATATCATAATATTTTTTGCTTAGCACTTTTCTCTTTGTTAAAATTTTTTGCTGTTGTTGGGGTCTTTTTGTTAACGATTTATTTATAACGCCTAATCAACGGTGTTTATTTGTCAGCTTATAAGTTGAAGTGGACAGGTGGGTGATATAAACTTTTTTCTTGTAACATTTGCAAACTCCCAGATACTTGTTGTTATTGTTGTTCTGACTGTAAAGCATACCATAATCATCTTAGTTTGATCAGATCGCACACACACAGATAGACAAACAGACAGAGAGGCAGGCAGACAGGCAAACAGAGAGGCTTTGTTTTCATTCTTGGCTTCCTGCGCCCAGGTGCAGCCATTGTCAGGCTGGGCACCTATCAGAATCACTCTAAACTTGTCGGGAGCATATCTCCAGAGCTCACACAAGTCTGAAAGTCCTCCGGAGGATGGAGACTATAGCCCAGGTCTACAGTGGTGGTGTGTATCAGGTATGAACGTGGACTGGATGTAGACTTGATGTTGTAGCCGCGTATAATTTGTCAGACATTTTATGTGTTTTTTTAAAAATAATTCTTTCAAAAAATATTTTTAACCTAAGTGTGTGTGTGTGTGCGCGTGCTGTGCGTGTGTGTGCGTGCGTGCGTGCGTGTGTGTGTGTGTGTGTGTGTGTGTGTGTGTGCGTGCGCGTGTGTGTGCATGCGTGCGTGCGTATGTGTGTGTGTGTGTGTTTTGCAGTGTATTGTTTTATTGTTTTTTTTCCTTTGTAGTTCAAAAAATATTATTCATTAATTTTTGTTCATAGACAGATGGCTTGATGAAAAAAGCAAATGCATTGATTATTCAATATACCATCTAGAAATTTAAAGAAAAGAATTGACTTGACTTGAGAACATCTTGCGCACAAGAACATGTCCTGCTATTCGGAAGGGTAGGTCAATGTGTATGTGCCTGTGGGAACGGATGACAAAATTTTAAAAACCGCATACACACGAGGATTGGATTAAAATAAGCACACGAGTGCTTATTCAACTATCCTCGAAATAAGAGAACAAATAAATAGAATAAAATAGAAGTAAACACAGCCACAAATCTTCAGATTACATGTGGCTACCTAATCCAGTCGCCACATTTCAGACTGGGCACACGGAATGTGGACACCTTTCCCTGGCGTTTCCTAAGTAAGGAAGGAGAGAAAAGAAGCCACCTTTTTTAGGGGAAGGGGGGGGGGGGGGGGGGGGTATAAAAGCCAGGGTTTGGTTGACCAGTGACTGGTCATTCCTACCCGAGGCCAGGTGGTGGTCAGCAGTGGTCAGTGTGCCCTGTGAGGTGTGGGTGGCGTAAGACTGAAATGAAGTCAGTTCTGTCTCACACCTCCTTCAGATGGCTGAAGTGTGGATGGCAGGTGTGCCATGCTGCTACACATACCTTTCACAGTCCACAGTCCACAGTCGACGGACGCTATAGCCGAGTGGTTAAGACCTATAGATCCACTTCAATCCCCTGGGTCCATGAAGTCGTGGGTTCGAATCTTGGCGACGTCTGGTGAATTAAGGATGGGGATTTTTACAACCTCCCTGGTCAGCTTCAAGTGTAGACCTGCCAGTGCCTTAATTCCCTTCGTGTATGTATATCAGACAACATGGCCAACCATCAGACAACATGGCCAACAATCAGACAACATGGCCAACCATCAGACAACATGGCCAACCATCAGACAACATGGCCAACTATCAGACAACATGGCCAACCATCAGACAACATGGCCAACCATCAGACAACATGGCCAACCATCAGACAACATGGCCAACTATCAGACAACGTGGCCAACCATCAGACAACATGGCCAACTATCAGACAACATGGCCAACCATCAGACAACATGGCCAACCATCAGACAACATGGCCAACCATCAGACAACATGGCCTGCCATCATGTCACAAATTAATCCAGTGATCTCATTGGTAGACTATTCCATTCTGCCTCCGAGATAAATGGCATGCCTCTCTTATTAACCTTGTTATTTGTTGTTGTTTTTAAAATTCTTGTTCCTTGGCAAGTACCTAGAGCCTAGAGGTACACCACTGGTGCGATTTTGTGTATACGACTGGGTGGGTGTTGGTTTTTTTCCAACCCCCCCCCCCCCCCCCCCCCCCCCCATTAACCTAGCCACATTCCGCCTTCGGGGATCATCAACCAATCAAAACCAGGAAAAAAGTCACACGACTGCCTTACTTCGCTGTAACCATAACGGCAGTGTCAAGTTGCAGCAGGTATTCCCAGCGTGGCCAGCAAGACAGCGGAATCCATTTCTGCACATGCACCTGCCGGTCCGTGCAAGACAAGACATCGGTGTGTGTGTGTGTGAGAGGGGGGGAGGGGGGTGGGGGGGGGGGGGGAGGGGGCGGGGAGAGGGAGGAAGGAAGCAGATGGAGAGAAGGGGAACAGGAAATAAGAGGTGAGGAAGGAGAAAGGCGGATGGGGTGGGGGTGGAGGAGGTCTAATGTGAAGGAAAGGAAAGAGTTGTTTTAACTGCATGCAGAGTGGAGCCAAGATTTACTTGTCCGGGGTAACTGCTAAATCAGTGCTCTCTCTCTCCCTTCTACCCTGCCCCCCCCCCCCCCTCTCTCTCTCTCTCTCTCTCTCTCTCTGTCTCTCTCCTTTTATCTCTGTCTCTCTCTCCCTCTCTCTCTCCCTTTATCTCTGTCTCTCTCTCTCCCTCTGACTCTCTCTATCTCTGTCTGTCTCCCTCCCCCCTCTCTCTGTCTATCTCCCTCTGTCTCCTTCTCTCTCCCTCTCTCTCTCTCTCCCCTTCTCTTTCTCTCTCCGTCTCTCTCCTTCTCTCTCTCTCCCTCTCTCTCCTTCTTTGTCTCTCTCTCTCTCTCCCTCCCTCTCTCTCCCCCTCTCTCTAGTCTGTCTATCTCGTGTCTGTCAGTCTTTGTCTGTCTGTGTATCTGTCTGCATGTGTGTTTTCTCTTCTGTCCGTCTGTCTGTCTGTCTGTGACTCTCTCTGTGTCTCTATCTCTGTCTGCCTCTGTTTGTCTGTCTGTCTGCCTATCTGTTCTCTCTCTCTCTCTCTCTCTCTCTCTCTCCTCTCTCTCTCTCTCTCTCTCTCTCTCTCTCTCTCTCTCTCTCTCTCTCTCCTCTCCTCTCCTCTCCTCTCCTCTCCTTTACTCTACTATACTGTACTCTCCAGCTATTTGTGTTTTGTTGGTTTTGGGTTTTTTCTACTTCAAATATGATTTTGTGACTTTATGCTCGTGTTTTTGTAAACGTAAGGGTATATGGCGTAGAAGTATGTTGGGGGGGGGGGGGGGGGGGGGGGGGGGGGGGGGGGGGGTTTGCTTGGGGTTTTTTGTTTGCTTGTTGTTGTTGTTGTTGGGGTTTTTTTGGGGGGAGTTGCATTTGGACAATATGATGGATTCCTTTTTCTTCTTCATACATAGATTTATTTATTATTTTTTTGGTCTTTGTTTTGGTACATATTTTGCTTGTTTGCTATTGTTCTTCTTTTTTATACCCTTAGAGGGCTGGTTGTAGACAAGTGTTTGCTTATGCCATTACCCTCTTTAAATAACATTCATTTATTTATTGATTCATTCGTTCATTCTCTCTCTCTCATGTTCTCTATATCTTGCTTGCCTTCCAATATGTGTGTGTGTGTGTGTGCGTGCGCGCGCGCGCGTGCGTCTGTGTGAGTATTGTTTTCCATGCAATTCTATATCAGCTTGCATATTTTCCCTTCTTGTTACTTTTTTTTTCGTTTTGTTTTTTTGAGGGCTGGATGTTAAAAAGCATGTAATGCTTAATCTATTAAAAAAAAAAAAAAAAGGTAAAGGAGTCCCATAACCTATAAGGTCGTAGGGGAGCGAGGCGTCAGAGACCTCACTTCTCTAGGGCCAGCATATTGAGGGCGGCGCCCATCTCCTCCTCTCCCTCGCTGCTTTACCTTCCCTGACCCTAAAGAGGGCAGGTACCCATTTACAGCTGGGTGAACTGGGGGAACTGTACTGAAGCCAAGGCGCGCAAACGGTCACCCATCCAACTGGTAACCACGCTCGACGCTGCTTCACTTGGCTGGAGGAAAGCGAGTGCTCCGACCACTGAGCTATCCCGTCCCCTTCAGTCACTTAATCTATTACCCTCTGAAAAATAAAAATTGATCTCTCTCTCTCTCTCTCCCTCTCTCTCTCTCTCTCTCTCTCTCTCTCTCTCTCTCTCTCTCTCTCTCTCTCTCTCTCTCCCCGCGGTGGTGGTCAACGGTCACCTCGCTCTGCATCTGGACTTCCTGTGTGGGTGTGGCCAGGTTAAACATGGGGTTCGGGGTGGAGGGTGAGGGGGTGAAAGAGGAGGAAGAATGAGTGAGAGAGAAGATGGAATTAAGATGTGTGTGAAAGTGGGCATGTGTGTGTATGAGGGGCGGGCAGGGTGGGGTGGGGGGTCGATCCAATTTATAATTTTAAAAAAAAATTCTTTTATTTAGAGAGACAGACACAGACAGACAGAGAGACAGACAGAGAGACAGAGAGAGAGAGAGAGAGAGAGAGAGAGAGAGGAGAGAGAGAGAGAGAGGGTCAGAGAAAGACACAGAGACAATGACAATGACAAATTCTTTTATTTCAAGGATAATGAATAAGCACCCATGTGCTTTTTTTACATCCTGTCCCCGCCCTTAGGGATATATATGATAATAAAATAAAATAAAGCCCATAGCAATGCACTCATACAGTATACAGAAAGAAAAAAAATCTACACAAAAATCCCCACAAAAATCACCGAACAGAAAGAGAGAGAGAAAAAGTAACAAGTAAAGAAAGAAAGAAAGAAAGAGAGAGAGAGAGAGAGAGAGAGAGAGAGAGAGAGAGAGAGAGAGAGAGAGAGAGAGAGAGAGGAGAGAGAGAGAGTCAGAGACAGAGTCAGAGACAGAGACAGAGCACGTCACTGGTCATGTTCCCAAAATTACAAGATTTTTATATTCTTGCTTTATTATACTTTAAAAAAACAAAACAAAAAAAACACGTCACCTCATAGATAGACTACAACACTGTGCACTTTATCCCTTTGTCCGAAATATCAGGATAGTTTGTGTCAACAGAGCAGTGACCACACAGTCAGTGTTGACATAGATAGACTACAACACTGTGTGTGTCAACAGAGCAGTGACCACACAGTCAGTGTTGACATAGATAGACTACAACACTGTGTGTGTCAACAGACCAGTGACCACACAGTCAGTGTTGACATAGATAGACTACAACACTGTGTGTGTCAACAGAACAGTGACCACACAGTTAGTGTTGACATAGATAGACTACAACACTGTGTGTGTCAACAGAGCAGTGACCACACAGTCAGTGTTGACATAGATAGACTACAACACTATGTGTGTCAACAGCAGTGACCACACAGTTAGTGTTGACATAGATAGACTACAACACTGTGTGTGTCAACAGCAGTGACCACACAGTTAGTGTTGACATAGATAGACTACAACACTGTGTGTGTCAACAGACCAGTGACCACACAGTCAGTGTTGACATAGATAGACTACAACACTGTGCAGTTTATTAGTGTCAACAGAGCAGTGACTACACAGTCAGTGTTGACATAGATAGACTACAACACTGTGTGTGTCAACAGACCAGTGACCACACAGTTAGTGTTGACATAGATAGACTACAACACTGTGCAGTTTATTATGTGTGTCATCAGAGCAGTGACCACACAGTCAGTGTTGACATAGATAGACTACAACACTATGTGTGTCAACAGCAGTGACCACACAGTCAGTGTTGACATAGATAGACTACAACACTGTGTAGAACAGAGCAGTGACCACACAGTCAGTGTTGACATAGATAGACTACAACACTGTGTGTGTCAACAGAGCAGTGACCACACAGTCAGTGTTGACATAGATAGACTACAACACTATGTGTGTCAACAGCAGTGACCACACAGTCAGTGTTGACATAGATAGACTACAACACTGTGTAGAACAGAGCAGTGACCACACAGTCAGTGTTGACATAGATAGACTACAACACTGTGTGTGTCAACAGAGCAGTGACCACACAGTCAGTGTTGACATAGATAGACTACAACACTGTGCAGTTTATTGTCTGTGTCATCAGAGCAGTGACCACACAGTCAGTGTTGACATAGATAGACAACAACACTGTGCAGTTTATTGTTTGTGTCAACAGAGCAGTGACCACACAGTCAGTGTTGATTCTGCCCTGAAGCCAGTATCATTGCCATTGTGCCACCCCTTCCTTTCCCTTCCTGAAGGTCGACAGTTATAGTAATAACAATATCAATTCTTATGATACTAACAATGAAGACATATTACTGCTAATCATGATGAGGATAGTGATAATAATGATAATAATGATGTTAATAACAACAATAAAAACAGTGTGTGTGTGCGCGCGCGCGCGCGTGTGTGTGTGTGTGTGTGTGTGTGTGTGTATGTGTGTGCGTGCGAGCGTGTGTGTGTGTGCGTGCGTGCGTGTGTGTGTGTGTGTGTGTGTATGTGTGTGCGTGCGAGCATTGTGTGTGTGTGTGTGTGTGTGTGTGTGTGTGTGTGCGCGTGCGAGCGTGTGTGTGTGCGTGCGTGTGTGTGTGTGTGTGTGTGTGTGTGTGTGTGTGTGTGTGTGTGTGTGTGTGTGTGTGTGTGTGCGTGCGAGCGTGTGTGTGTGTGTGCGTGCGAGCGTGTGTGTGTGTGTGTGTGTGTGTGTGTGTGTGTGCGTGCGTGCGTGCGTGTGTGAATTTACAACCTGTTAATCTGTCGTGAACCATTGCATGCGTGTGAATGTTTTGAATGCAAGCGCTCTGATTTGTTTCCTTTACAAAATTCAGTGCTATGCAAATTTCATATATCATCATGATTATTACAGTCATCATCATCAGCGGCAGCAGCATGATGATGATGATGATGATGATGATGATGATGATGATGATGATAAATGAATAAAACTGATGAAACTGAAGAAGTTTTAACAGAATGAGAAAGCCACTGACTATTTGTATGTTTATGTTTGATTTAGTTGAACTGAAAATGATCAATAACATTTCAGGAATAAAAGAAGAAAGAAAGAACTAAGTGTAAAACTCCAGAAACGGGCTGATTCAAGAGAGGTAATACAGACAAATGTAGCCTGAGAAGTGGAGAGAGTTATGTACCCTGACTGGTCACTTTTTTTTTCTTTTTCGCCAAAGGCCCCAAATCACAGCAGCCCCAGGATTGTCCAGTGTTTACCACGTCATATACCTCCCCCCCCCCCCCCCCCCCCCCCCCCCCCCCCCCCCCTCCATCTCCCTTCCATAGCTGCCCCTTCCCATTCCCACCTCTTGCTTTTCTGCCTGTTTGTGTGTGTTGTGTGTGTGTGTGTTGTGTGTGTGTGTGTGTTTGGTTTTTTTCTCTTTTTAAAAATATTTCTCCCCCCCCCCCCCCCCCTTTGCTTGTACTGTTTGAAAGTATGAGTATTGGGTTCATTATTAATATGTGACCCTACGGTCGGGGACTGGATGTAAAAAGCACATGAGTACTTATTCATTATCCTGGTAAAAAAAAAAAATGTCTCTCTTACTTACAATGTGTAGATGTTCTTTTTATGGCTTGATGGGGGTTTCTCTCCCCTCTTTATTGTGTGAGTATATGGGTATTGCACTTACTTTATCATCATGACATTCAATTTGTATGAGTATAATCAAAAAGTGTTGAAGTTGATCGTGTGCTATGTGAGTATTATATAATTAGTATTATCCCTAAAACACACATACACACACACACACACACACACACACACACACACACACACACTTACACACATTCTCTCTCTCAATGACTGTATAAGTTTAGATTTCTTCTTTTGTTTTGTTTCTTGTTTTTATTATGTGAATGTATGGGTATTGGGTTTATTTCAATATCATGACATATAATTTGAACGAGTATAATAAAAAATGAGTGTTGATGGTGATCGTGTACTGTTCCGGGAATTACTCTCTCTCTCTCTCTCTCTCTCTCTCTCTCTCTCTCTCTCTCTCTCTCTCTCACACACACACACACACACACCTTTTATCGTTTTGCTCATAGTTATAGTGTATCCTGATGAAGGATTCATATTTTATATTTTCAATACTTTATTGGGCTTGTCCACTGTACTTAAGTTTTAATGAGTGTCCTATTTCAATATCTTATTGTTATATGTAACAAGTATATGTACCATTTGACAATGTGTGGATGTTTATTTTTATGACTTATTAAGTTTGGTTGTTGTTATTTTTCTTGGTTTTGTTGTTGTTTGTTTCTTTTTCCTTGTTTTGTTGATTTGGTTTTTCTTTCTCTTTGTTTGTTTGTTTTGGTTGGGGTTTTTTGTGGGGGGGTTTTTGGGGGGTGGTGGTGTTTTTAGGGTTTTCTTTTGTTTGTTTGGGTTTTTTTTTTTTGTTTGTTTTATTTTGTTTTTGTTGAGGTGGAGGGGGCTGTTTTGAAAAGGGTTATTTCCCCTTGTATCTACTGTGAGAGTGTATAAGTGTTGGGTTATTATTAAGATGTATCCCTACGGGCGGGGACTGGATGTAAAAAAGCACATAGTATTCTCGAAATAAAAGAATTTGTCATTTGTCATTGTCATTGCCTGTGTCACTGTCAGCCATTCTCTTCTTTTGAATATTATGTATGTCTCATTTTCTTTTTGTGCAGTTGCTGGATTTATGTGTGTGTGGTTTTGTTTTTGTTTGTGGTGTTGGTGGGTTGTTGTTTTTTTTTTTTGGGGGGGGGGGGGTTGGGGGAAGGAGGAGGAGGGGGGATTCATAATGATATATACTGTTTTAGACTTATTCCTTTTTTTTGTCATATCCTTGTAATTTTATGTGGTTTGTGTGATAGGATGGCTTTGTTTCTTTTTAATCATGATAATTATAGTCCCTGATAAGGTTGGGGACTGGATGTACAAAAGCATGCAGCTGTTTATTCATTATGCTCAAAGTAAAAGAATTTGACTTGCCTCACCTACTTTGCATAATATGGAGGTGAAAGGGGTAGGGGTGGGTGGGATATTAGTGTTAAGATTTATTCAATTTTAGAGGGCCCTCTGACCCATGTCCACTTCAACAGGAAAGTATATGCACAAACAAATGTTATACAGTCATATGTTATACAGATAGTGTTATACAGATATATATATATATAGACTGTATAACATTTGTTTGTGCATATACTGTATGTCTCATTTTCTTTTTTAGGTCTGACATTTGTGCTGTTGCTGGCTTTATGTGTGTGTGGGATAGCCTAGTGGTTAGACCATTGCGCTCGCAATCTGACGACCCGGGTTGGATTCCCGTTCAAGGGGATATTTTCCCCTGGAGTTCACTTCAGTGCAGACTCCACTCTCCCCAAAAGTCCTTCGGATGAGACTATAAACCGAGGCCCTGTGTGTGAACGCATGCAGGACATCTTGCGCACACGTTAAATCCTGTTCCGCTTTCGTATGAGTAGGCCATTGTGTGCTGGTGGGAACAGATGACAGAATTTACAAAACCGCATACACACTGGGACTGGATGTAAAAAAGCACATAAGTGCTTATTCCATTATCCTCAATATAAAAGAATAAAATAAACAAATAAAAAATATATAAACTTGATGTCCCCGATGTTGGAATGTGGCTACATTAAACGATGAGCAAAAGCGGTTGCACAACACGTTTTCACTCATATGACAGACAACAGTAGTTGCTGTCTGAGCGTTCAACGAAGAAGAAAAATCAATTTCAGGCAAGGATTAGAAAAAACAACAAAAAAAAGAGTGGAGAGACATAGAAAGAAAGACAGAGAGACAGACAGAGACAGAGAGGCAATAAGATGGAAAGAGACAGACTGACAGACAGACAGACAGACAAAGGCAGGTACAACTCCAATCAACCCTGCCAACCACAACAGCCATTGCAGTGCAGAGACAGACACAGCCAGAGCGAGACAGGCAGGAAGAGACAAACAGAAATAGTGAAGACTATATCTAAAGTTCAACAACAACAACAACGTGCACACACTACACACCCCTGCACTCACTAACAAACGTACACACAGAGAAACATACACAGAAAATAACAACACTCTCATGCCAAAAACAACACACGTACAATGAAAAGGAAAAACACCATATCATTTATTCTTGTTCCAATTACCACAAGTCACATTTTACTGCATTTAGTCAAATCATTGTGGACAATTTTCTATTACAATGGACATTGAAAGTGCATTGTTCTATATACACATAAGTTACAGCATCTCCAAATTCTCAGTCATGATGAAAAGTTTGTCCTAATAAAATCATTTGTGTAAACACACACACATACCCACCCACCAATGCGTGCACGCACACACACACACATACCCACCCACCAATGCGTGCACGCACACACACACACATACCCACCCACGAATGCGTGCATGCACACACACACACACACATTCTCTCTCTCTCTCTCTCACTGAAACTATTTACGTGGTTTGTTCTCCTTTATTTTCTAGAGGTTTTGCTTTGTTTGGTTCTGTTTTGGATTGGGTTTGGGGTTGTTGTTGCATTTTTGAGGGGGGACTATTCGGTTGTTCCCTCTCCCCTTGTTGTTGCCGTTTTTGTTTTGCTCTTGGTTCTTGCTATTTTGTCGGTTGTTTCTGTGTTTTCTGTTCTGCTTTCTTTCTTACTTGTTGCTACTTTTTTTCTCTCTCTCTCTCTCTCTCTCTCTCTCTCTTCGGTGATTTTTGTGGGGATTTTTGTGTTGATATTTTTTTTCCGTAAGCTGTGTAAGTGTATTGCTATGGGCTTTTTTTATATTTTATTATCATATATATCCTTAAGGGCGGGGACTGGATGTAAAAAAGCACATGGGTGCTTATTCACTATCCTCAAAATAAAAGAATTTGTCATTGTCATTGTCATTGTCTCTCTCTCTCTCTCTCTCTCTCTCTCTCTCTCTCTCTCTCTCTCTCTCTCTCTCTCTCCCCAATCCCCTCCATCCACTCTCACACTCTTTCCATTACAAAAGTCAATGTTCAGATGTACACACACACACATAGACACTCTGACTCACACATGTATCAAAACACTCCTACACAACATTACAGCTATGATGCAGACACATCAATTGTCTTTACAAATCCCCCACGCCTTGTAATCCAACTGTCTGGTGGGGAGATTGCCCAGGGTTTCCCCCATCCAGTAGTAGGCTGTGACACACACACACACACACCACACACACACACAGGCACACACACAGGCACCAAAACACACACACACCACACACACACACAAGCACATACAGGCACACACACACACACAGGCACACACACACAGGCACACACACACAGGCCACACACACACAGGCACACACACACACACACAACACACACAGGCACACACACACACACCACACAGGCACACACACACACAGCACACACACACACAGGCACACACACCACACACAAGCACACACACACACACACCCCACACACACACACACACACACACACACACACACACACACAAGCGCACACAGGCACACACACACACACAGAGGAACAAATTTATCAGGAGATATGTATGGTTTATTATAGGCACATGTATACAAAATCTCCACACCACTAGGCATGTTCACACTGTTGGGAGAGAAAGAAACTGAAGAACTGGCTGATGACAAATAGGGAGGAGGAGACATGGGGTGTCAATGACAATACACACACACAGAGGCATGCATACATACAGACAGACAGACAGACAGACAGAGGACTGACTGTTAAAAACAAAAACATAGTAAACAAGATTGTAACCAGATGTGGCAAAATTGTAGGCTGTGAGCAAATGAAACTGAATGATTTGTATGAATGCCGTGTGAGAGACAGAGCTAGACAGATTGTGAGTGATGACACACATGTGCTTGCAAAATATTTTGAACTCCTGCCTTCTCAAAAGCGCTACAGAGTACCCAAGTCTAGAACCCTGCGATTTAAAAATAGTTTTATTCCAACCTCAATTCTGCTAATTAATAAATGTATGACAATAAATCTGAATTAAACAAAAGCCCACGACAGAGAGAGAGAGAGAGAGAGAGAGAGAGAGAGAGAGAGAGAGAGAGAGACTAAAGGCTACCTTTTATTAGTGTAAACTGTGTTCAGTTTCTAATAGAATAGAGTATTAACTTCACTGATATTTGTCTTATCATACATGTTATACAAATGATTTTTTTTTCTTTAAATACGTGCCCGTGTTATTATTTTAGACTGTTCAATATCTTAAAAAAACATAGTATTAATTTAATTAATATTTGTCTTATACAACATGTTATAACAATTTGACTTATATTATTAAAATGCGTGAGCATGGGTACGAATGTTTACAATGTGCGAGCGTGCGTGCGCGTGCGCGAGTGACTGTGAATGTGCGGACGTACGGGTTTACTTGTGCGCACATGAGTAAAGTGATTTTTGTTGGGGTGGGTTTGTGGCTGGCTGAGATATTGCTGATTTGTGGATGCATTTTATCTCATGATGGGTGCGTGCTGATGTTGGACAGTGTGTGTGTGTTTTAAATACTATGTTTAAATGTTTATTGTTTTTATGTATGGCGAGTAACCCGCCGGAATTTCTCTGTCTTTGAGATAATAAAGCTTTTGAATTTGAATTTGAATTTGAATGGCAAGTGCCTCACTGTGGCTGCTTATGATCTGTGGGCAGCCTGAATTGCATGCAGAGAAAATAGCTGTACACCAAGTCATACTCACTGCAAATAACTATCGTGTTCCTCCGCCTCCATATTTCTTCAAGGAAATCTTTTAAATCATTATTTTCTTAATGCCTCACCAAACTGAAAGAGTAAAGTTATTTTTTTCTTTCCTTTTCTTTTCTTTTCTAATAGAACTGAGAGAAAAACTCTGTCAAACTAAAACTACAATAAATTCAACATGCATACAAATATAATTAAAGGGAAACAACCACAATTTTTATCTACTTTCCTTTTTGGAGGTTCTGTCCCTTGCCCTATACAATGAAACTGGCATACAAAGTTTATTTTCCTTATGTCTGCACTGCTGTTCATCAAATTTTCAAATCATGCTGGTGGTATGGGAAATCCTGAGCACAAACCATCAATAAACAAGATCCACAAGATTCAACAACCACACTGGTTTGCAAAAACCAAAACAACAAAAAACCCAACCCATACCGCTAGTGATTTCTTAGATTCTTTAATTTTGAAATGTCCACCATTGCAAAAATGTTAAAATCATTGTTTGTCCATTTCTTTTGCTTTTGTTTGTTTGCTGTCACATATGGTGTTGGCCTTGACATTGCCTCCAAGGTCAGGTTGGGAATGAGCAAAATGAACACATGAACATGCAACTCTACAGGTGATGGCACATGTGTGTGCGCACATAATTATATATACACAAACTGATACAGCAGACACTGAAAACAAGGCTCTAGGAGAAGGTGCCACAGACACAAAAGACAGACAGTAAACTTGTTTGTAACATCCTTCCCTTCAGAATCAACAAAGTTCTATACTTACATTCTAAAACAGCAGGGCAGTAGTTGTGCACTTTGAATCGGAAATCTGCACACACACACACACACACACACACACACAGTTCTCAATCAGTGAACAGAGGAGATCACTTCCTTGCACTGCCAAATTGTGTGTGTGTGTGTGTGTGTGTGTGTGTGTGTGTGTGTGTGTGTGTGTGTGTGTTTGTTCCTCAGCTAAAGCACTGAGGTTCACCAGTGAAGAGATCCCCAGGTTCAATCTTTAAGTTCATTCAGTGTATCACTTGATGAACATTGCCACTGGTACAATTGGACATCCATCATTTTCATGTGAAAGCACTAACAGTCCCCACTCCACACACACACACACACACACACATCTACACCAACATCCTCACACTTATTTCTATGTCACGTATATCATGGTACATACTTCCCCCCATTTATTGATTCTGGTTCTTTTCACTTATTTTGTTTTTGAGGGCTGGGTGTAAAATAGCATGTTTGGTGTTTTTTTAAAGCATGTAATACTTAATTACCCTTAGAAAATAAAATTCATTCATTTTTTCATTCATTCATGTTCTCTCTCTCCTACCCCCCCCCCCCCCCTTTCTCTCTCTTTTGCTCCCTCCCTTCCTCTCTCTCCTCCCTCCTCCCTCCTCTCTCTCGCCCCTCTCCCTCCCTCTCTCTTCCCCCCCTCCCCCCTCTCTCTCTCTCTCTCTTGCTCCCTCCCTTCCTCTCTTCCTCCCCCCCCCCCTCCCTCTCCCTCCCTCTCTCCCCCCCCTCCTCCCTCTCTCTTCCCCCCCCCCTCCCCCCCCTCCCTCCCTCCCTCTCTCTCCCCCACCAGTGGTCCACCCCCCCCCCCCCCCCGCACCCTGTGAAGAATTCATGCGGCTCCAGAGAGCGTAGGTTCCGACCAAGAAGAGGCCCTCCAGCAGCAGCACGGCCTTGATGCCCGAGGCCAGCAGCCCCCGGTAGTTGCGAGACTTGGGCGCCTTCCTCATGCTGCTCTCTGTCCACCTGACGCACAGGCTGGTGAGCTAGCTCTGCACAGCCACGGTCAACACACAGACCTGACGTTAAACCATCACACTGCACTACAATGAAGGAGTACTGATTCTGTTTAGAACTGCTTTCTTCTTCATTGTCACGCTAGTACTAGCTACAGAGTTGGGTAGTAATAATGATAATAATAATGATAATAGCTTAGTAGTAGTAGTGATGATGATGATGATGATGATGATGATGATGATGATGATGATGATGATCATCATCATCATCATCATCAATCATCATCATCATCATCATCATCATCACCACCATCACCATCCATCATCATCAGCAGCAGCAGCATGACAATCATCATCATCATCATCATGACAACAATAATGATAATGATGATGACAATGAATGACAACAACAAAATTAACAATACAGATTATTTATGATGCATAACCTAGTAAACACATCATGAGCCATAGTAACAAAGCAACCATTCACCCACAGAGAACACAAAATTCATTACAACCTTGACATGCACTAAAACCCTCACACCCACACTCACACACATTGTGTGCCGGTGGGAACAGATGACAGAATTTACAAAACTGCATACACACGGGGACTGGATGTTTAAAAAAAAAAGCACATAAGTGCTTATTCCTTTATCCTTGATATAACAGAATAAAATAAATAAATAAACACACGCACACGCACACACATGCACCACTTCTTGCACACAACAAGCTGACCATCCTACTGCCCTAATATCAGCCACTGCCCCCCCCCCCCCCCCCCCCCCCCCCCCACACTTCTCATCTCCAGCTAGTGTACAGTCATCTTGGCCAGTCTTCTTTATGAATATTCATGATCCTAATCAAGTTGGCGCATCTGTAGAACTTTAAACCTCATAACGGTTTTGAACAAAACAAATCTTTGCTTTGCCAATGTATACTTGGGTTTTTTTGTTCTGTTGAACCTTTTACCTCTTGTTTGTTTTTTTTTAAAAAGTAATATACACATGTATAATGAATTATGTCTTTTCTTTCTTTTTTTTTTACATGATGCATTGATAGAAAAATTACATAATTTGCATACATACTACAAAGTAAAAGTAACACTTTCTTACTTTCTTGACTACCACTGCCATAACAACCACAACAACAACAAATCAGTTCAAAGTTTCTTGGTTCTACTAGTTCTACTCTAAAACTGACATAATTTCTACTCAGAATATGAAATATAATACTGAGTACTGTAACTGTATGAAAATCAGAAATGACAATGACATTCTTACCATTGAAGATCTAATTAAGTTACAAACAAAAAGTCCTATCCATTTGATTTCAATAGGAGGTGAACATTGTAGGTACCCTATGAAAAACCTTGACTATTATTATTATCAATGATCATGGAGATAATAATGTTTTAAATCAATGGTTTCCACAGTCGCTTTCACACTGCTAAAATTAGGGAATTAAACCTTAAGTGTCAAATTCTCGATGATTTATGTATTCATGCAGTGTGTATTGGAGTGGGCGCATGCATTCCCCCAGGCCTCTGTGTGTGTGTGTGTGTGTGTGTTAGGTTTGTACTCCAGTTCAAATTCAGTGTCTGCAAGCGATACTGGTCTAAAATTAAATCTAGAAAACCTTTAATCTTGCCAACGAGAGAGAACTCAGAAATTTAATGTATCTCAGCCTTAGGCCATAATACATGGTTGGCGTAGAAGAGAGAGAGAGAGAGAGTGTGTGTGTGTGTGTGTGTGTGTGTGTGTGTGTGTGTGGTGCGTGTATGCGCGCGTGTGTGTAGTCAGGCATATATCGACCGACATTACCTTCTATTAATTAACTCACCACTCACAGACTTAAGCTTTGACAAAATCTGTGATCGGCAAACAGCAAACAGCGGAAACAAAACAGGCACGGTATTACACGAAGGCACCACGACCTTTTCTGCCCAACAGCACAAGGGAAATCACTCTTCTGGACTATTTGAAAACCTCTGATGCAATAAGTTAGTTGTCTTTCTTCACTGTCTCAGATTATCACACAGTCTAGGAATAACCTTCTCAGCTATCCTGTCAGTCAGTCTAAGGAGAACTAGGAAGAAGAATTGCGAAGAAGAATTGCGAAGAAAGTTTGTGTTATATATATATTGTTATATATATGAAGCCATCCTGGGATGTTCATACCAATTTGAAATGTATTTTTCTTGTGCCTTTCGAGATAATCATAGTACCAATGTGCCTGTCAGTATTGTAATCGCCCTTCATTGGATGATTAAAGTGTTTTTGACTTTGACTTTGACTTGAAGAAGGTGATAAGGAAGAATAGGATTAAAGAAAGAAAAGGAAAAGAAATTAAGGAATGAAGAAAGAAAGTCAGAAAAGACCTTGATAGAGAGAAGAAGACATAAAAATCTAAACTGCATATAATGTTATGCATTCCACAGGCCTCGGCTCTTTCAGCAGTGGCAGAGGTTTGCATGCACGCTACACATCAGTTGTGATTAATGCTAATCGGCAGAAACTGTACCTGTAGTAACTGGCATATAATTATGCAGTGTCCTAAGTCACACTACCTATAGGCTACCTTATTTTTCACTTAATAAGGACCATACAATATCTATGCAATCATGCGCAAACAGCCATACTGCCAAACGCATGGCACGCAGCTCCTGAACATATGTATATACACTTGCTGTTAATAACAACAATAATAACGTATGGAATTTATATAGCGCTGAATCTTGTAAAGCAACAAAGGATGAGTGAGGTTTCAAAGAGTGCCGGGACCTCTGAAAAGTGCTCAACCAGGAGCCGAAACTCGAGTTAGGTCAGGCCAAAGGCATGGTCCTTACTCAAATATTCCCCTAATGCTGCCTTCAAAGTTTTATCCTGTAGTGACCTCTTTTACTGTTTTTTTCTTTTTTCTTTTTCGAATCTTGGACAAAAATTAGTATTATGATGAGAATGAAGTTGTGATTGTTTACCTGCACTTGCTTTTCCTCACTCTTTTGTCCCAGTTATATATATATATATATATATATATATATATATATATATATATATATATATATATATAGATGGAGAGAGAGAGAGAGAGAGAGAGAGAGAGGAGATGTGTGTGTGTGTGTGTGTGTGTGTGTGTGTGTGTGTGTGTGTGTCTAAGTGGATGCTACATTACTTATTTAATATATGCTTAATGTACTATTATGGGGAGGGGATAACCCCAGTGGTCAGAGCGCTCGCTTTTCCCCAGCCAAAGTTAAGCAGCGTCGATCGTGGTTACCAACTAGACTGGTGACCGTTTGCGCGCCTTGGCGTCAGTATAGTTCCCCAGTTCACCCAGCTGTAAATGGGTACCTGCCTCTTTAGGGTCAGGGAAAGTAAAGCAGTGAGGGAGAGGAGATGGGCGCCGCCCTCAATATGCTGGCCCCTAGAGAAGCTTAAATCTTTGATGCCTCGCTCCCCTACAACCTTTTTTATTTTGGGGGGAAAATTTCATTTTATACCACTTTAAGTCATGGCAGATTTCTCTGGATGAAATTAGGGCTGCTCTCCCCGGGGAGAGTGCGTCGCTGCAAAAGCAGCGCCACCCATTATTTTTTTTTCCTCTCTGCAACTGTATTTGTTTCCCTATCAGAGGCTTTTTTCTACATAATTTTGCCAGGGACAACTCTCTTGCTGCCGTGGGTTTTTTTACGTGCGTTAAATAATTATGTGTAACACACGGGACCTCGGTTTATCGTCTCATCCGAAAAAACTAGCACCCAGGCCACCACGCATGGTCTAATGGATGGGGGAAAAGTTTCGGGCCCAAACGGGATTCGAACCACCGCACACTTCCCACCCAGACTTTTCGCTTTCTAGGCAGGCGCGTTACCTCTAGACCACCGATCCACCATAGGTTGTGGGACACCTTTACCTTTTTATGTAATACTACCATATCTTATTTTCTTATTTCTTGAGAGAGAGAGAGAGAGAGAGAGAGGAGAGAGAGAGAGAGAGAGAGAGAGAGAGAGAGAGAGAGAGAGAGAGAGAGAGAGAGAATGACAAATTCTTTTATTTCGAGGATAATGAATAAGCACTCATGTGCTTTTTTACATCCAGTCCCCGCCCGTAGGGATACATCTTAATAATAACCCAACACTTATACAGTCTCACAGTAGAAACATGGGGAAATAACGAGAGAGAGAGAGAGAGAGAGAGAGAGAGAGAGAGAGAGAGAGAGAGAGAGAGAGAGAGAGAGAGAGAGAGAGAGAGAGAGAGAGAGAGCACTTTAATCGATAACCCAGCCTAGCAAGTGTTGCAGCTCCGCACACACATGTCATATATATTATCAGAGGTATGACGTGTGCCTGTCAGCAGCAGCAGCAAGGTGAAGCCTAAGCCAAAGGGCTCTGCTCTATTCTGGACTACACACACGACCTGACAGGAAAGGTCAAAGTGTCAGGCTGAAACCAGAAATAGCCCTGACACTCCATCCCCTGCAGGTGGGAATAGCCTCTGAAGAATTAAATCACTTAAAAATAAACTTTTTAACAAAAAGAATCTTCTATTATCCACAGGAATCAATAATCATCATTCGACACAGTGGTTATATAAACGGTGTTAATGTCATGGTATAGGTAAGATAGTGTGTGTGTGTGTGTGTGTGTGTGTGTGTGTGTGTGTGTGTGTGTGTGTGTGTGTGTGTGTGTGTGTGTGTGTTGTGTGTGTGTGTGTGAGAGAGAGAGAGAGAGAGAGAGAGAGAGAGAGAGAGAGAGAGAGATGGAAAAAATTGTTAAGAAAATGTTTTTCTCTGACTTAAAGGCATATAGTGAATAAACAAGTGAATGAATGAAAGCAAACTATAAACTCTGAAGCCCTGATACTTTAAACCTAAAGTCTGACAAATAGAAACTGACTTACTGGCTTTCTAAATGAGCGAACATACAAACAAATAAGACTATGAACCGAGGTCCTGTGTGCGAACGCACGCAGAACATCTTGCGCACACGTTAAAACCCGTTCCGCTTTTTGGAAGAGTAGGCCATTGTGTGCCGGTGGGAATGGATGACAAAACTGCACACTCACGGGAACTGGATGTAAAAAAGTACATGAGTGCTTATTCCATTATCCTCAAAATAAAAGAATAAATAAATAAATAAATGAACTTCCCCTGAGGGCGGCTGAGAGACGCGAAGACTGGAGAAAGGTGGTTGACAAAGCTTCGAAGGCGCCCCAAGGATTCGGAATCTGAGGGATCGGTGACGGTGACGGTAACGCCCCGCGGGGAAGCCGGGAGCTTGTCAGTATAAAATTATGGCATCGCCACCTTCTAGAAATTCTGGGCTAGGAATTCCATCTTTTCTATTTCTCTCTTTGTTTCTGCTTTGCTCCTTTTCTTCCCGTCGCCTTCTTCTTGAATATTTTCCGCCTTGTTGGTTCATTCTCCTTCCTTTTTCTTTTCTCTTTTCCAGAAAGACTTAATCAAAAGATAACAATCTCTTTCACGCCGAAGTTGGATGTGCTGGGCCTGACTTGTCAGGCGCTTAAAGGCAGCGTAATGCATTTTTGCTTATATGAAAGACAACAGTTGATGTATGAGCGTTCGACGACGACAAAGAAAAAAAAATGAACGAGTGAAAGAACGAAAGAATGGTGAAGAAATAAACGAAGGAAGGAGCTAATGAATGAATGAATGAATGAATGAAGCTAAACACAACACTCCGGTTTGCTGTCTGACCTTCTCAGTCATTGACATGATGCAGAAAAAGAAACTGCTCTGGTGATGCCCAGTCCCAGTGACATGCCCTGCCTACCCTTCTTTTTCAATGTGTATCACTTCTTTACTTTACAAAATCAGTTCTCCGGGGAACTTTTCCATAGAGAACTTGTTTTGGATAGTTTAGAGCTTCAGTCACATCTTTGCTTGTTTTTTAACAGAAAAAAGAAAAAAGCTTTATAGAGAGGTGGACAGAAAATTGAGCCATCTAACCAACCAAAACTAAATAATCAAATAAAATCTTTAAAAAACCGAAAAAATGGTGGATTGACATTGTAGAGGGAACAAACAACTGATTGCAGAGGCCCAAGCCATGGCCCTTAACCAAAATAAATGCAGGAATCTCTTAAACAGCTCTTCAGGGCAGTGCACCATTGGCTTCCCATGGATGTAAAGAAAGAAGGGGGCTGACTTTGTCACTTCCAAACACCGCTTCTTGCTGTTTTAACATAATTATCACTGATGGATATTTTTGTGAGCTTTTTTCCAACCCCAGTTTGATTTTCGATCAAGGAAATTCCAGATAGTTTTATAAAAAGTGAAACGACCCGTTAAAAACTGTGCCCCACTCCTGTGGAATGCTCAAGCTGCCCCACCTGTCAGTTCAGATCTGTCACTGCGCCATCCCTCATGTGATTGTTCTAGGATAGGAGAGGCCAGCACGCCACGATCTGAGGGAGAGTGACCGTTTTTTGTGTTGCTCTGACTTCAGCATTTCAACAGAGAAATCTGTCCTGGTTATGCCTCAGATTTCAAAAGATCAAGCTAAACTCTTGTGATTTAATGACTAAAATATAACATATATGTTTATATACGCTTTCCCCAGCGTCGAGCGTGGTTGCCAATTGGATGGATGACCGTTTGCGCGCCTTGGGCTTCAGTATAGTCCCCCAGTTCACCCAGCTGTAATTGGGTACCTGTCCTCTTTAGGGACAGGGAAGGTAAAGCAGCAATATGCTGGCCCTTAGAGAAGCTGAGGTCTCAGACGCCTTACTCCCCTACGACAACATAGGTTGTGGTACACCTTTTTTTTTACTTATAATTATATGAATACTTTTTTTGTAACGTGCGGATGATAAATTGAGCGGAGTGGGTGGCGGTCTCAGCACAGCCTGGTTTTGTTGGCCTCAAGGAACGAAAGGATTCAGGTAGTTTGTCATGTCATGTGATTTGTTTTCCAGGAGGACGGTGCTGGGTATTTGAAGGGATAAGAAGGTGTTGGTTTAGAGCTTGAAGGGAAAGATATTTGAACCAGAGAAAAAGAAAGAGGTGACAGCCCTGGTTTGGTTTTCGTGGTTGGTAGCGCTATAAACAGAATGACACGGTTAAAGATGAAGAGGGTTGTGGCGTCACGAAAGATTGCCACAGCTTCTTCTATAGTTACAGTTCGCCAGGAAAACTGTGGCATCCTGAAGAAGCAAGATGCTGTAGTCTTCGCAGTATCACGTGCCGGCGAATCAGCCAACCACAAGCCTGCACGTCACAAACAGTAGAGCATGCGCACAGGCCTCAGCTCACAGCGTCACTGGAGCCAGCTTTGTTGTCTCTCGTCCAAATTTCCACAAACAAGTGTATGTCTTGTAAAACAAAATTTGTTTTTCAAATACATCTTTCCCAGTTGTCTTAACCATCTAAAAGATTTTATTTACTCCATCAAACTGTTTTTCTCCTAAGAATAACTCACCGTCCATATAATTCTTCTTCTTCCTCTTCTTCTTCTTTTTCTCCTTCTTCTTCTACGTCGTCGTCGGACGCTCAGAAAGCAACTGCCGTTGTCTGTTTCATGAGCGCGAAGTGCGTTGCGCTGCCTTTAAGCCCCTGACAAGTCAGGCTCATCCATTTTCAGCGCGGGAGAAAATTATTGTGTTTTAAGTCTTTGTGGGGAAAAAGGCAAGAGAATGGACCAAAGAAGGCAGAAAATAGACAAGTGGGAGGTGACAGAAAGAAAAAGAACAAGGCAGAAACAAAGAGAGGGATAGAAATGAGGAAATTCCTAGGACAGAATTTCCAGAAGGTGGGGATGGTGTTGATACTGACAGGCCCCCGACATCCCCACAGAGAAGGACAATTCTGGACTCAGCAGCTTCTCTTCCATCCGCCTGAAGACAGGGGAATATCTTGGCACCTGAACTGCTTCTCTTCCTGTTCCAGGTTTAGAAAAAAATGTAAAAACCAAAGACAAAAAACCCACGAAAAATACTCCTCTCTGCTGTTGAACAAAGTCTACAGCCACATATAGACAATAGTGTTCTGATGTCTATCTTCTACATGTAGACAATAGTGTTGTGTTGTCTATCTTCTACGTGTAGACAATAGTGTTATGTTGTCTATCTTCTACATGTAGACAATAGTGTCGTGCTGTTGTCTATCTTCTACATGTAGACAATAGTGTTGTGCTGTTGTCTATCTTCTACATGTAGACAATAGTGTTGTGCTGTTGTCTATCTTCTACATGTAGACAATAGTGTTGTGCTGTTGTCTATCTTCTACATGTAGACAATAGTGTTGTGTTGTCTATCTTCTACATGTAGACAATAGTGTTGTGCTATCTTCTACATGTAGACAATAGTGTTGTGCTGTCTATCTTCTACATGTAGACAATGATGTTGTGCTGTTGTTTATCTTCTACATGTAGACAATGATGTTGTGCTGTTGTTTATCTTCTACATGTAGACAATGATGTTGTGCTGTTGTTTATCTTCTACAGTGACTTGTAGACAATAGTGTTGTGCTGTCTATCTTCTACATGTAGACAATAGTGTTGTGCTGTCTATCTTCTACATGTAGACAATAGTGTTGTGCTGTCTATATTCTACATGTAGACAATAGTGTTGTGCTGTCTATCTTCTACATGTAGACAATAGTGTTGTGTTGTGCTATGTTCTACATGTAGACAATAGTGTTGTGCTAATGTCTAACTTCTACATGTAGACAATAGTGTTGTGCTAATGTCTAACTTCTACATGTAGACAATAGTGTTGTGCTGTCTATATTCTACATGTAGACAAAAGTGTCGTGATGTCTATCTTCTACATGTAGACAATAGTGTCGTGCTGTTGTTTATCTTCTACATATAAACAATAGTGTTGTGCTGTTGTTTATCTTCTACATATAGAAAATAGTGTTGTGCTGTTGTTTATCTTCTACATGTAGACAAAAGTGTCGTGATGTCTATCTTCTACATGTAGACAATAGTGTTGTGCTATCTTCTACATGTAGACAATAGTGTTGTGCTATCTTCTACATGTAGACAATAGTGTTGTGCTGTTGTGCTATCTTCTACAGTCACATGTAGACAATAGTGCCGTGATGTCTATCTTCTACATGTAGACAATAGTGTTGTGCTATCTTCTACATGTAGACAATAGTGTTGTGCTATCTTCTACATGTAGACAATAGTGTTGTGCTATCTTCTACATGTAGACAATAGTGTTGTGCTGTTGTGCTATCTTTTACAGTCACATGTAGACAATAGTGTTGTGCTGTCTTCTACAGTCACATGTAGACAATAGTGTTGTGCTGTCTTCTACAGTCACAAGTAGACAATAGTGTTGTGCTGTCTAACTCCTACATATAGACAATAGTGTTGTGCTGTCTATCTTCTACATGTAGACAATAGTGTTGTGCTATCTTTTACAGTCACATGTAGACAATAGTGTTGTGCTATCTTCTACAGTCACATGTAGACAATAGTGTTGTGCTGTCTAACTCCTACATATAGACAATAGTGTTGTGCTGTCTATCTTCTACATGTAGACAATAGTGTTGTGCTGTTGTCTATCTTCTACATGTAGACAATAGTGTTGTGCTGTCTATCTTCTACATGTAGACAATAGTGTTGTGCTGTTGTGCTGTCTTCTACAGTCACATGTAGACAATAGTGTTGTGCTGTTGTCTATCTTCTACATGTAGACAATAGTGTTGTGCTGTCTTTTACAGTCACATGTAGACAATAGTGTTGTGCTGTCTTCTACAGTCACATGTAGACAATAGTGTTGTGCTGTCTTCTACAGTCACTTGTAGACAAGTGTTGTGCTGTCTAACTTCTACATAGAGACAATAGTGTTGTGCTGTTGTCTATCTTCTACATGTAGACAATAGTGTTGTGTTGTCTATCTTCTACATGTAGACAATAGTGTTGTGCTGTCTATCTTCTACATGTAGACAATAGTGTTGTGTTGTCTATCTTCTACATGTAGACAATAGTGTTGATTTGTCTATCTTCTACATGTAGACAATAGTGTTCTGCTGTCTATCTTCTACATGCAGACAATAGTGTTGTGCTGTCTATCTTCTACATGTAGACAATAGTGTTGTGTTGTCTATCTTCTACATATAGACAATAGTGTTGTGTTGTCTATCTTCTACATGAAGACAATAGTGTTGTGTTGTCTATCTTCTACATATACACAATAGTGTTGTGTTGTCTATCTTCTACATATAGACAATAGTGTTGTGCTGTTGTGCTATCTTTTACAGTCACATGTAGACAATAGTGTCGTGATGTCTATCTTCTACATGTAGACAATAGTGTTGTGCTGTTGTGCTATCTTTTACAGTCACATGTAGACAATAGTGTCGTGATGTCTATCTCCTACATGTAGACAATAGTGTTGTGCTATCTTTTACAGTCACATGTAGACAATAGTGTTGTGCTATCTTCTACAGTCACATGTAGACAATAGTGTTGTGCTGTCTAACTCCTACATATAGACAATAGTGTTGTGCTGTCTATCTTCTACATGTAGACAATAGTGTTGTGCTGTTGTCTATCTTCTACATGTAGACAATAGTGTTGTGCTGTTGTGCTGTCTTCTACAGTCACATGTAGACAATAGTGTTGTGCTGTTGTGCTGTCTTCTACAGTCACATGTAGACAATAGTGTTGTGCTATCTTCTACAGTCACTTGTAGACAATAGTGTTGTGCTGTCTAACTTCTACATATCGACAATAGTGTTGTGCTGTCTATCTTCTACATGAAGACAATACTGTTGTGCTGTTGTCTATCTTCTACATGTAGACAATAGTGTTTGCTGTTGTGCTATCTTTTACAGTCACATGTAGACAATAGTGTTGTGCTATCTTTTACAGTCACATGTAGACAATAGTGTTGTGCTGTTGTGCTGTCTTCTACAGTCACATGTAGACAATAGTGTTGTGCTATCTTTTACAGTCACATGTAGACAATAGTGTTGTGCTATCTTCTACAGTCACATGTAGACAATAGTGTTGTGCTATCTTCTACATATAGACAATAGTGTTGTGCTGTCTATCTTCTACATATAGACAATAGTGTTGTGCTGTCTTCTACAGTCACATGTTGACAAGTGTTGTGCTGTCTAACTTCTACATATAGACAATAGTGTTGTGCTGTCTATCTTCTACATGTAGACAATAGTGTTGTGCTGTCTATCTTCTACATGTAGACAATAGTGTTGTGCTGTCTATCTTCTACATGTAGACAATAGTGTTGTGCTGTCTATCTTCTACATGTAGACAATAGTGTTGTGTTGTCTATATTCTACATGTAGACAATAGTGTTGTGCTGTTGTCTATCTTCTATATGTAGACAATAGTGTTGTGTTGTCTATCTTCTACATGTAAACAATAGTGTTGTGCTGTCTATCTTCTATATGTAGACAATAGTGTTGTGCTGTTGTGCTATCTTTTATAGTCACAAGTAGACAATAGTGTTGTGTTGTGCTATGTTCTACATGTAGACAATAGTGTTGTGTTAATGTCTATCTTCTATATATACACAATAGTGTTGTGTTGTCTATCTTCTACATATAGACAATAGTGTTGTGCTGTCTATCTTCTACATGTAGACAATGATGTTGTTCTGTTGTTTATCTTCTACAGTGACTTGTAGACAATAGTGTCGTGATGTCTATCTTCTACATGTAGACAATAGTGTTGTGCTATCTTCTACATGTAGACAATAGTGTTGTGCTATCTTCTACATGTAGACAATAGTGTTGTGCTATCTTCTACATGTAGACAATAGTGTTGTGCTGTTGTGCTATCTTTTACAGTCACATGTAGACAATAGTGTTGTGCTGTCTATCTTCTTTATGTAGACAATAGTGTTGTGCTGTCTTCTACAGTCACATGTAGACAATAGTGTTGTGCTATCTTCTACAGTCACATGTAGACAAGTGTTGTGCTGTCTAACTTCTACATATAGACAAAAGTGTTGTGCTGTTGTCTATCTTCTACATGTAGACAGTAGTGTTGTGCTGTCTAACTTCTACATATAGACAATAGTGTTGTGCTGTTGTCTATTTTCTACATGTAGACAGTAGTGTTGTGTTGTCTATCTTCTACATGTAGACAATAGTGTTGTGTTGTCTAACTTCTACATATAGACAATAGTGTTGTGCTGTCTATCTTCTACATAGAGACAATAGTGTTGTGTTGTATATCTTCTACATGTAGACAATAGTGTTGTGTTGTCTATCTTCTACATGTAGACAATAGTGTTGTGTTGTATGTCTTCTACAGTCACATGTAGACAAAAGTGTTGTGCTGTTGTCTATCTTCTTTATGTAGACAATAGTGTTGTGTTGTCTATAGTCTCTACTCACATGTAGACAATAGTGTTGTGCTAGCTGTCTATCACCTCGATAGACGCTCTCACCTTAGCTTTGTCTGCATCTCTAACAGAAATCCGAACAGCCCAGGAACTTCAGCAGCCAATACTGACTGTCTTTGTGAGATGCTGCACTCTCCACTGGCGTCAAAACACTTATCTTCTAACCAGTTAGCAATGTTGTTTCAGAAATGATCTTTCTCTGTCTCTGTCTCTGTTCTCTTATATATATATATATTATATATATAATATATATATATATATATATATATATATATATATATTACTCTCTCTCTCTCCTCTCTTATATCTCTCTCTCTCTCTTTCGCTCTGTGTGTGTGTGTGTGTATGTGTGTGTGTGTGTGTGTGTGTGTGTGTGTGTGTGTGTGTGTGTGTGTGTGTGTGTGTGTGTGTGTGTGTGTGTGTGTGTGTGTGTGTGTGTGTGTGTGTGTGTGTGTGTGTGTGGTAACATTTGTTTTCCAAGACCTTTTGTCAGAAACAGATTTGCTTTACACACAAACACACACATCACACTCACACAACACACACACACACACACACACACACACACACACACACACACACACACGCACACACACAGAGACAGAGATAGTGACAGCGACGGAGAGAGAGACAGAGAGAGAGACAGACAGCAGACAGACAGAAGACTGCATTTGTATGTTTGTATAAGGATATACAAACAGAAAGACAGACAGACAAGTAGATTTTTAATTAGGCAGACAGACAGATAAATATAAATGAATAGGCGGACAGATATACAATCAGACAGGCAGACAAACAAACCGACAGACAGACGAACAGATAGATAGACAGAAAGATGGGTAGAAAGAAAGACAAACAGACTGACTGACTGACTGATAGAAGACAGACAGACAGACAGACAGATAGATAGATAGATAGATAGATAGATAGATAGATAGATAGATAGATAGATAGATAGATAGATAACAAGACACAGACAGAGCACATACACATAACACACAACAAGCAAACACAACACACACACAACACACAAAGGGAGGAGAGCGAGAGAGAGAGAGAGAGTAGTCGCACATGCATAAAAGAGAGGGAGGGGTGGGGTGGGGGGCCTTTCCTCAGGTAATAATTTACTCATATAATCCATAAATCACACATCGTCCGTAAACCCGTGACAGCGACAGCTTATTCTTGGACTCGGTGCACTATTTCAGTCTTATCACAACAGGGGGGACACACAGAGTACAGAAGTTCACTTGATGATTTACGGAAACAAAATGTTATATAAACGAATCTTGTTGTTTTCCATCTTATTCTCTTGAAAACACTCTCTCTCTCTCTCTCTTCTCTCTCTCCTCTCTCTCTCTCTCTCTCTCTCTCTCTCTCTCTCTCTCTCTCTCTCTCTCTCTCTCTCTCTCTCTCTCTCTCTTTTCAGACATCAGTTGTCCTTTAGTCTTTGTGTTGCTTAGACTTTTACAGTAGGAGGACATCAGAAATAGTCTTCAAACGCCGCGTGAACCGGTTTGTGTTTCTTCGTCGAACAGTATCTATTGTTGTCTGTCATATGAGCGAAATGCCGTTAAGCGCCTGACAAGTCAGGCCTAGCGCATCTGACTTCGGTGTGGGAGAGAATTATCATCTTTAATTCTTTCTGGGGAGAAAAGGCAGGAGAAAGGACCAAGAAGGCAGAAAACGAGATAAGAAAGCGGTGACAGGACGAAGACAAGGAACAAGGCAGAAACAAAGAGAGGGATAGAAAAGAGGGAATTCCTAACACAGAATTTCCGGAAGGTGGGGATGCTATTTATACTGACAGGTCCCCGGCATCCCCATGGGGGAGTTTGTGTTTTAGAACTGTGTTGTGTTTAACTATCTGACCGAGTCAGTTTTGTAGTCTATTCATCATTGATTGTTGTGGTTTGCTGTATGGCCTTGGCGCTCAGTGCTGTGCAGAACTGAGACTAAAGAGCAAATGATAATACTGTGGCCACACAAGCCTGAAGAAAATCCTCAGCACTGAAAAAGAGCGGAATACAGTGTGCACTTGAGTATTCCAATACTGAAGCGCACACTGTATTCCGTTCTTTTGTCTTCTGCTAGCTTTTTCACAAATGCATAACGCGCAGGATGATAGTCTAGCAACAAGAGTAATCCTCAGGTTATGATCATGTTCATCTTCTGGCACTGTCTCTGAACTGACATGACTCTTTCTCCTAAACTTCTAAAACAAGCACACAGCACACTTCTTTAATAGTGAGAAAATGTGTCAACTAAACCATACCATGTTCTTAATACCGATACAAAAAGATACTACTTGTGCTTTTTATCGTTAATCTGTGATCTACGGTCTGTATGTCACGGTGCCTTTCTGGCCTCCTCTAAGACGACACTCTGTACCTGAAAGTAAGGGGAAGAAGGTACAGGTGTGGACAAATAATAATAATAATAATAATAATAATGTATGGAATTTATATAGCGCTGAATCTTGTAAAGCTACAAATCAAAGCGCTTTTTTTTATGCGTGTGTATGCGGGTTTTTTAATTTTGTCATCTGTTCCCACCGGCACACAATGGCCTACTCTTTCGAATAGCGGAACAGGATTTAACGTGTACGCAAGATGTTCTGCATGCGTTCGCACACGGGGCCTCGGTTTATAGTCTCATCCGAAGGATCGCTAAACCCTGTTGCTCTACCGGAGGATATAGCCTTCCAACATGTGTGTTGCTCAGCGTTCTCTTCTCCTTGTCAGACGATCAGACAGCTCTGACAAAATTAATGCTGTGATTCTCCGAGGGCTCTCCAAGGGTCCGAAGAGCTTGTCCCTCATCGGCAGTAAGGTCAGTAGGCCAGATATCGGCCTTACTCAGGTTTTGGTGTGTTGGACAGTCAGGTCTGGAGGAAGTGTTCCACTGTCAAGGGAGAATTGTTTTAGGGGTACGTCGCAGAATCACCAATGTGGAAAATATGGAACTTGGTGAACATGCTCAGCGTTCTGGAAAGGTTTCTTGCTTTTCAGAGGTGTCACAAAAAAAACAAAAAAAAAACACAACAACAACAACCACCATAAACAAACCAAAAAAAAACACAACAACAACTACCAACAACAACAGCAGCAGCAGCAGCAGCAGCAGCAACAACCAAGCCCAAAACATGCATGCACACAGAGCAGCAAGAAGCCCCAAAGTGTATAGTGTCTTCCTCAGCTGTTACATTCAGCGTGTAATCGACACCTCCACCAAAATCAACAGCAACACCTCCACCACCACCACCACATCATCATCATCATCATCATCATCATCATCATCAACATCACTACTTCCACCATACCAGCACTATCGTCTTAAATCACTACTGTGATTATCACCCAGTTAGTTACCTCATTATCACTGTCAGTTAATTATGCATGGAGTGTAGGCTTTCCCACTCTCCTGCAGTTGCAGTCGGTGTGAGTAATTGACAGTGTAATGATTGAAAGTGTAATGATTGACAGTGTAATGATTGACAGTGTGATGATTGGCAGTGTGATGATTGGCAGTGTGATGATTGACAATGTGATTATTGACAGTGTAATGATTGACAGTGTAATGATTGACAGTGTGATGATTGACAGTGTGATGATTGACAGTGTGATGATTGATGATTGACAGTGTGATGATTGACAGTGTGATGATTGACAGTGTGATGATTGATTGGCAGTGTGATGATTGATTGGCAGTGTAATGATTGATTGACAGTGTGATGATTGACAGTGTGATGATTGACAGTGTGATGATTGACAGTGTGCATAATATTCTGCGTCCGTGGAAGGTATGAGACAGGTCAACCACGTCATATCTTTTCGCGTACGCAGAGATATTGGAAAGAGAAACATCAGGGACAACTCTGATTCTGTGTCTTGTGTAAGAAATGAGTACACCCCTCCACTCTGTCTGTCAGTCTGTCAGTATGTCTGCTGTCTGTCTGTCTCTGTCTCTCTCTCTGTGTCTTTGTCTCCGTCCCTCTGTCTCTTCGTCTCTGTCTCCCTGTCCTTGTCTCTGTCAGTCAGTCTGTTGTCTGTCTGTCTGTCTGTCTCTCTCTCTGCCCGTGGACACAGACAACATTGGGGTCTATATTTACAGACAAAATAAACAAGGAAAAGAGTTGACTCAAGCCATCGGCACGGGCCACAATTTTTGAAGTCCTCCTGTCTTCAGTGAAAAAAAAAGCAAACCTAAGTGGTACGGGTAAGTCACACGAACATCTGGACTGGCCAAGACTGTCCTACACTACAGGGAACAGTACAAGGAGGGAGAGGAAGAGGCAGACAGAGAAAACGATGGGAAGACAACATCAGAGAGTGGACTGGCCTTGAGTGGAAACGACATACTACTACGGAAAGCTGAGAACCGCGAAGAGTGGAGGAAGTTGGCTGCAAAATCTGTGGTGGTGCCCCAAAGGTCGACCAGTGTATTGGATAGGTGAAGGTGAAGATGGCATAAGCAAACAGCGCTAAGGCCTACGCCATTTAAATAGGTGTTCTGTGTGGAACTGCTATCACCTTGTTGATACACACAGCGGTGTGTAGGGCAGCAACAAAGCGCTTCCACTCCTGCCTATCCTGGGCCAACCTAGTCACTGATCTCCAAGAGTGCTGCATGGCCTTCATCTCACTTTCTACAGTTCTCCTCCACGTTGCTTTTGGTCTTCCTTTCTTTCTCCTTCCTTCTGGGGTCCAGTGCAATGCTGTTCTTGTGATTGACTGTGGGTCTCTTCGGAGGATGTGCCCAATCCACTTCCACCGTCGTCTGGTGATGATGGTTCCCATGTCTTCTTGCCTGCATCTCCGTAGTAGGTCTTCATTGGAGATCTTCTCTGGCCAAAAGATCCGGAGAATTCTTCGCAGGCATATGGTGTGGAAGGATCGAAGTTTGGTAAGATCCACTTCCGTCATCCTCCAGCACTCAGAACCGTACAGGAGCGTAGACACAACACAGCTCTGGTATAGCTTCAGCTTGGTGTTGGTGCTGTACTGAGTTGATCTCCAGATATTGTTCATCTCCCTAAACACATTCCTGGCGTTGCCCAGTCTGTTGTGGATGTTTTCTTTTGTGCCGCCCTCTAGTTTGATGATGCTGCCAAGGTATGTGAACTTGTCTGTCTGGCGCAGGTCAGTTCCATTCACTTTCACAGGGGCTGGTGTGTTCACATTAAGCGACATTGTCTCTGTTTTCTTGGTGCTAATACGAAGCCCCACTTGCTGTCCAAATGTTTGGAGTCTGCTGGTCTTCTCCTGGGTATGTTGGTGTGTGTGGGACAGCAGCGCCAGGTCATCTGCAAAGTCAAGGTCGTCTAGTGTTGAGAACAGGTTCCAGCGAATCCCTCTTGGGGTGTCTTCTGTCGTCTTCCTCATCACCCAATCAATGGCCAGATTGAAGAGAACTGCTGACATCACACATCCTTGTCTTACTCCAGTCTTGACTTCGAAGACAGTGTTGCTATGGCCCACAGAGCATCTGAAGTTGTCATAGAAGCTTTTGATAAGGTGTACCAGTTTCGATGGGATGCCATAGTGTCGAAGGATACTCCAAAGGCTGTCTCTGTGTATGCTGTCAAATGCCTTTTCGAAGTCCACAAAATTCACATACAGTTGCCACTCTGTGCACTGTTCGATGATGTTTTTGAGCGTGAATTTCTGGTCTATACATCCTCGTTGCTTCCTGAACCCTGCTTGTTCCTTCCTCAAAGCATCGTCCACAGCGTCTGATATTCTTCTGATGATGACCTTGGCCAGTATCTTGCTTGGCACAGACAAAAGAGTGATTCCTCTCCAGTTGTTGCAGTCGCTCAGGGTTCTTTTCTTGGGGATTTTGACTATCACTCCCTTGGTCCAATCATCAGGTACTTTCTCGTTCTTCCATGCAGCTGTGAACAGTGGTTGCAGTATGTCAGCTGCTAGTTCAGAATCTGCCTTGAACAGTTGGGGGCCTGACGGTATCTGCAAATTCTCCACCTTCTGCAAATTCTCCACTGGGAAATCCCTCTTTTCTATGCCTCTTTTTGTCAGTGCCTTGTCCCCGTTCTTCCTGTCACCTCCTTCTGGTCTGTTTTGTGCCTTCTTGGTCCACTCTCCTGCCTTTATTCCCCAAACACTTAAAAGATAGCTGATCTACCCCATGCCTAAGTCGCATATGCCGGGCCTGGCTTGTCAGGCCCTTAACGGCAGCACAGCGCATTTTCGCTTATATCACAGACAACAGTAGCTACTGTCTGAGCGTTCGAAGAAGAGAAAGAAATAGAAAAAGAAGAATGCAAAGAAAAAGAAGAAGAATGCAAAGAAGAAGAATGCAAAGAAGAGAAGAATGCGAAGAATGCGAAGAAGAAGAAGAAGAAGAAGAAGAGAAGAAGAAGAAGAGAAGAAGAAGAAGAAGAGAAGAAGAAGAAGAGAAGAAGAGAGAGAAGAAGAAGAGGAGGAGGGAGGAGGAGGAGGAGGAGGAGTTCTCATCCTTGGTAAGCTCGCTGCTTACCAGTCTTCATTCTCCATTAACGGAAAACCGCAACGTGGGAAACTGCAGCATGGCTGTCTGTATGGGGGTGGATGACAGTATCCTAATTATGCGGTGTATTACCATCCAGTGTGTTTGTGCTATCTGACAATGATTGCCTGGTGTAACTGAGGAGAAGATGGACAGCAGCATATTTCACGTGGACACATGCCGGAAAGCTAGAAAGACTGGGGGGGGGGGGTTGCGCTTGATTTACAACAGGGACGTCACCTTTTGTCCTACATCCTCCAACCCAGCTGCATTCTTACAGGGGTATTGTCATCATCAACATCTACATCACCACCAACATCATCACCATCACCACCACCACCATCACTACCTTCATCATCATCATCATCATCATCATCATCATCATTATTATCATCATTATCATAATCACCACCACCACCACCACCATCATCATCATCATCATCATCATCATCACGACTTGCCACTATTTCTCCCAAACGCATCTGACGGTGTAAAACGCGAACGAGAGAAGAAGATCTACCTCGTCATGTGCTTATCCGGCAATAAGGAAGCTGCCATCAGAGACTGGACATGGCTCCCATCCTGTTCTCTGTCTGCCTCCTCCACTGCATGCCTCCTGGTGCTGCTTCTTGTAGGACAGTCTAGCTCGGCCCGTCTCTTGGTGCCAGCAGTTTCGCTTCCTCTGTGTCCATGTCACGAGTGGGTGGGTGCCATCGTTTTCAGAGATTGCCGCCAGTTGAAGGGGGACCGCTGGAGACAGCTGGTGATCACTCCAGGCTGAGCACCTGTCCAGAGAGGCTTGGCCCCGGAGCTGTCTGACTGTGTGTGTGTGTGGGGGTGTGGGTGTGTGTTGTGGATGTCCAGGACATGCTGGGTCAAAGCAGACACAAGGGGAGTAACCCAACTATGGGGGGGTGGGGGGGGGATGGCCTCTCCTGGCTCACGGCATCTGTGGTCGTCTCCCTTTGTGCACACCATGTCAGGTGCTGGCCCTCACAGACTGAGGCTGGGTTTTGTTACTATTCTTAGTGGTGGTGTTATCGTCGTCGTCGTCGCCATCATCGTCACCGTCACCGTCATCGTCATCATCATCACCATCATCATTATCATCATCATCACCACCATCATCATTATAACCGTCATCATCATCACCACCATCACCATCACCACCATCACCACCATCCTCCTTCTCCTCCTCATCATCATCATCATCGTCGTCGTCATCATCATAATCATTATCATCTGTTGTTGTTGCTTTTATTGTTATTGTTATTGTTATTATTATTGTTCTTGTTGTTGTAATTGTTGTTGTCGTTGTATTTCAGGTCAGGTCAGAGACTCCCTCTGCTACTGGTAACCATGTAACCCAGTACCACCTGCCACATGTGGGGAGTAAACCCAATCAAAAAATCCGACATGGAGAGGGATGGGCTCCGCCAGGTTTGATTTGCCCAAGATACACCAATGAAAAAGACAGCCAGAATTTCCATACCGGATCGGTCGTCGCCCGGGTTACCAAGGACGCGCCTTCTGTTGCTCATCAGGACAGAGGTCGAAAGTATGCCACTGATGTAAAACACAACAAAATCCGTGCCAGAAACAACACCATCATTGGCACATGGAATGTACGGACACTAAGAGCTGCAGGCAAAGTGGAAGAACTGACACATGAGATGTCCAGATATCAATGGCACATCCTTGGGCTCTGCGAAGTCAGGTGGAAAAACATGGGAGAAACAACGACCCAGGAAGACCACAAATTATACTACAGTGGAAAACAGGATAAACATGAACACGGCGTGGGGTTTCTCGTTCACAAAGACACCGTGAACACCGTCATGAGCTGTCAGCCTGTGTCCAGCAGACTTATTACCATCCGCCTGAGAGCAACCCCCTTTAACATAACTGTAGTACAGGCATACGCCCCTACATCAGACCGCACAGATGAAGCCATAGAAGAATTTTATGACCAGCTACAAGAGGTTCTGAATCAAACTCCCAAGAAAGATATCCTCGTTGTGCAAGGTGACTGGAACGCCAAGGTAGGAGAAGATGCATGGAAAGATTGGGAGGGCGTTTGTGGGCCACATTGTAATAACCATTCAAATGAAAGAGGCTTGAGACTCCTGGAGTTTGCCAGTAACAACTACCTCCAGCTAGTGAATACACTTGGCCCACACAAGAAATCCAGAAAATGGACATGGCATAGCCCAAATGGAGAACACCACAACCAAATAGATTACATAATGGTGAAAAGACGGTTTCAGTCTAGCGTTAACATCGCACAGACACGAAGTTTTCCAGGAGCAGATATAGGGAGTGATCATGTCTTGTGATGATGACTTTCCGACTACGTCTAAAGAAAATCCACAAGCGGAACAACATCAGGATCAAATTTGACCTCGAGAAGCTGAAGGACCCAGAGGTATTAAAATTTTTCAAGCAAGGATAGTGGAAAGTTTGCAGCACTCACTGTGATAGACTCAGACATAGATACACTGACGAATAGTTTCAATACAGCAGTGACTGAAACAGCAAGCGAGCTTCTTGGCAGACACCGACCAGTCAAAAAACCATGCGTCACACCTAACATCCTACAACTACGCGACAAGCGTAGAGAGTTGAAGAAAAAGAAAAATGAAACAAAAGAAAGAGCAGAACAATATAGGGCAGTCAACAAAAGAATCAGGAAGTCCATGACGGAGGCAAAAGAGAAATGGATCGGTGAACAGTGCCAGGACATTGAAGAGAACATCAAGAAAAACAATAGCAAGAAAGCATATCAGCTGGTGAAAGACCTGACTAGCACAAAACAGGGAAAAGGTTTAACAATCCAAGACAAAAATGGGAAGTGTCTCACTGACGACCAGGATATTCTGAACAGATGGACAGAATACTGCTCCGAACGGTAAAACTATAGAACCGCAGGAGATCCAGAAGTCCTTAATGTACCCGCAAGCAAAGACACAGACAGTCACCCTATCCTCCGAGAAGAAGTGGAAACATCAGTCAGATCGCTGAAAAAGGGGAAGTCAGCAGGGGCTGACAACATTCCAGCTGAGTTGGTTCAAGCTGGAGGGGAAGCCATGATCAGCGCCCTACTAAGAATCTGCAACAAGATCTGGCAGACAGGAAAATGGCCAACACCATGGACACAGTCACTCATCATCACCCTCCCCAAGAAAGGAAATCTACAACAATGCCATAATTACCGCACAATCAGCCTCATATGCCACCCAAGCAAGGTCATGCTGCAGATAATATTGAATAGACTGAAGCCACAAGCACAGACCATCATTGCTGAGGAACAAGCAGGTTTCAGAGCAGGGCGCAGCACAACAGAACAGATATTCAACCTCAGAATACTATGTGAGCGGTACCTTCAACATCAACAAGACCTTTACCACGTATTTATCGATTTTAAGAAGGCATTTGACAGGGTGTGGCATGCAGCTTTGTGAGCAACCATGAATTTGTACAGCATCAATGCAAACCTGATCAGAGTCATCAAACAGCTGTACAGCGAGGCCACCAGTGCAGTGTACTACAACAACAACATTGGAGAATGGTTTCGAACAACAGTTGGAGTAAGGCAGGGCTGTCTACTCTCACCCACTCTTTTCAACATCTTCCTTGAGAGAATCATGGCTGATGCACTGGAACATCATGAAGGATCAGTCAGCATTGGTGGCAGAACGATCACAAATCTCCGCTTCGCAGATGACATTGATGGAATAGCAGGATCAGAAAAAGAGCTTGCCAGCCTAACAGAACACTTGAATAAGGCCTCCAAAACATACGGCATGGAAATCAGTGCGGAGAAGACCAAACTGATGACAAATAACACCAACGGCATTAGCACTGATATCAGGTTTAATGACCAGAAGCTGGAAACAGTTCAAAGCTTCAAGTACCTGGGAGCCATTGTATCAGACCAGGGATCCAATCCAGAAGTAGTATGCAGGACTGCACAGACAATAACAGCTTTGTCAAAACTAAACACCATCTGGAGAGATAAAAATATCTCACTTATCTCCAAAATCAGACTAATGCGCTCCCTTGTCATATCCATATTTCTGTATGCCTGTGAATCATGGACCCTGACTGCAGATTTGGAGAGAAGAGTACAGGCGGTGGAGATGAGATGCTTTCGGAGACTCCTTGGCATCTCCTACAAAGACCACATAAGCAACGAAAGCGTGCATAACAGAATCAGCAAACCATTGGACCCTATGAGAATCTTCTAACGATCGTGAAAAAGCGTAAACTTAAATGGTATGGGCATGTCACAAGATCCAAAGGACTTGCAAAGACAGTTTTACAAGGCACTGTCCAAGGAGGAAGAAGAAGAGGCAGACCAAGGAAGAGCTGGGAGGATAACATCAGCGAATGGACAGGCCTAGAACTCAACAAAACCCTGAGAAAGGCAGAACAGAGAAAGGAATGGAGGGAACTGGTTGTTGAGTCTTTGAGGGTGCCCCCACGGTCGTCAGACTACGGGACAGATAGATAGATAGTCGTTGTATTACTCTTTCACATCCCCATGGTAAGTTTCAGTCACTCTCCTATGTCCTGTGTAGCATTTACTTTACTTCCGGCTTTAATGCAGACATGCGCACTGGTGTTGTAAGTTCTCTCTGTTTCATTGGCTGGCGACTGGTCAAGAGGTCAAGTAGCTGTGCAGAAAGGGCGAACTCACGAGTTCACCCCAAAACTCTGTCAGTAATGGTGATGGTCGGTTCATGGTACAGTCTCTAAATCGGATAGCTCCGCTGGGACCTTAATAGCACCAACCCAAGATCTGATCCCCGTTTAAATCCAGACTTCCCTGGTATCTACAAGACCTTGAATGGTAGCGAAGGTACTAGTCTTTTGGATGAGATAATAATCCGAAATCTGGCATGCAACGCACAATCATTGCACGTGAAAGAATCCTCGGCAACCAGAAAGCTGTAGCTGGCACATTTCTGGAGAAAGAAAGCCCCTCTGGCAGAAACAAGCACTTGCAGACTGGGGAAGAGTGTGGGTGGTGCTGCTCTGGTGGTGAACACTGTCTTTGAGGAGAGTAGTTCAGCTCTAACGCAGAAAACTCTGCCATGACTGAAATTGCAATACAGTACAGTACAGCACAATACAATACGATACAACACAATACAATACAAAACAATACAACACAACACAACACAACACAATACAATATTTTACTACACTAAACCATACCACACTACACTACACCACACTGCACTGCACTGCACTACACTACACTGCACTGCACTACACTGCACTACACTACACTACAATAAACTAAACTACACCGCACTACACTACACTACACTACACTACACTGCGCTGCACTATACTACACTACACTAATTTTGTTATACAATACAATACAATACAGTACAATAAACACAACACAAAACAACACAATACAATTCAACACAACGTAATGCAATACAAGACAATACAACACAGCACAACCAACGTTTCAGCCACCAATGCTCAGCCCACACTGCAGAGTAGTTCTTCAAGCAAGGGCAGTGTTGTGAACATCACAGACAGGTCAGGGGGCAGAGGTCACCTCACTGACAGGAGCATCACAGACAGGTCAGGGGGCAGAGGTCACCTCACTGACAGGAGCATCACAGACAGGTCAGGGGGCAGAGGTCACCCCACTGACAGGAACACCACAGACATGTCAGGAGGCAACGTCACTGACAGGAACATCACAGACAGGTCAGGAGGCAACGTCACTGCCAGGAACATCAAAGACAGGTCAGGAGGCAACGTCACTGACAGGAACATCACAGACAGGTCAGGAGGCAACGTCACTGACAGGAACATCACAGACAGGTCAGGAGGCAGAGGCAACGTCACTGACAGGAACATCACAGACAGGTCAGGAGGCAACGTCACTGACAGGAACATCACAGACAGGTCAGGAGGCAACGTCACTGACAGGAACATCACAGACATGTCAGGAGGCAACGTCACTGCCAGGAACATCACAGACAGGTCAGGAGGCAACGTCACTGACAGGAACATCACAGACAGGTCAGGGGGCAGAGGCAACGTCACTGACAGGAACATCACAGACAGGTCAGGAGGCAACGTCACTGACAGGAACATCACAGACATGTCAGGAGGCAACGTCACTGACAGGAACATCACAGACAGGTCAGTTGGCAACGTCACTGACAGGAACATCACAGACAACAGCTGTGTGGACACTGCTCATGACAAAGACCATGGCAAAGCAGTGTTCTTCATCAACGCCTCCTCCTGTCAGTCAAATGCTGGTTTCAGATCAGAGCGGGGAGTGGTGTACGGGGTGTGTGGGGGGTCAGTGTCTCCTCCTCCTCCTTCTCCTCCTCATTGCCAGTTCCACGTGGAAGTGCCTGAAGGAAAGCACCTTCGTGCTGACTGGAGGTGGTCAGGAACACAGTGTCTGGCAGGGGAGGACTGGCGAGTGAACGTGTATGCTCGGCAGCCGAGGCATGGCACCATTCTCCCCTACCTGCCTCTCTACAGGCTGCGGTGTCCTCGTCAGCCCCTGCAACACCTGGTGTCTGTCACCGGAGATATGTACTTTGTCTATCACACTGGCCTCATGTTTGAAGTCCACTTTGAAGCAGAAGAACAAGGTCTACCATTAGTGTACACATCGCCCCTGACTGGCTATGTGCTCTCACCCTACATGGCAGAAAACGCGCAGACAGGGAAGTTTGGGCGGGAAATCAAAGTGCCCCCTCAACATGTTGTCATGATCAGCTTTCAGCGCTGCCATTTTCTGATGTACTGTGATGAATATGTGGAGTTCACTTATATTGACAGAGGAAATCAGTCCACTGTGGAGAAAATATGCGATGAAAAATCTCTCCCAGCTTACGTGTTTGATGTAGACGCTATAAAGATGCAGGCCGTTCTGGAGAAGAATGGTCGTTTTCCTGAACAAGACGGCTTCAAAATGCTATTCACCTTTCATGATAACAGACAGAGACCTGAGCACTCAAGACAGGGTCTTTTCAATTGCTCTGTAGATTACTACTCCAGCTTTCATGCCCACTTGGACTGTAACCTCAGGACAGAGTGTGAGGGGGGAGAAGACGAAACGGAGCACTGCCCCTTCAGCAGCCCTGACTGCCCAGGCCTGGTAGCCTCAGAAAACAAGTGCTTCAAGCTGGCCAGGTCCGGCCTGTCCAGGTATGAGCAGGCCTGGATGTGTTTGGTAGAAAATGGCAGGGCTCCAGCCTATGTCAACAATAGTCAGTTTGAAGACTTTTTAAAGGTGTTCATGTATGCCAAGTACTTTATACCTAGAATGAACATTGCTTTAGCTTCTGGTAGTTTCGACATCTTGCCCCATTATAGCAGTTTTGCAAGGTGGCATCTGGACAAAGTCATTTACTTTTCTGACCATCTGCAGCTGGCTCATTATATGTACTCAAAGAAAAGTCTCACAGGTTTGTTTGAAACTTTCAATTTGTCAGCAAGAACAGTCCCTCACCATGTGACCTATGCTGCTCGAACTAAGGATCTTATTTGTGAATGTGACTCAAACCATTCCAGGGTAACCCTTGTTGAAGCTCCAAAGTTTAGCCTGGAGCTGAACTACAGCGACCCGCTCTTGACCAACACAAGCCGGTCACTAAGTGCTTGTCCCCAGGGCCACGTGGTCCACACCTTTGTGGCCTGCAGTGCTCGCAGTCAATGTGGCTCCACTGGCTTCATGGATCGCTGTGAGTTAGCGCGAGATGCTCACGTCCTTTCTGGTCAAAACATGCTTCTGGCACCCATGTTTGAGTGTGACAATGGACAAGAAAAAATATCTTATACTCTGCTGTGTAACTTCATAATAGACTGTGCAGATGAAAGTGATGAGAACTTCTGTCAACAACCGGAATGTAAGGGCTTTGAGTGTGAGAATAAACAGTGTGTGCCACAGGACCAAATGAGTGATGACATTGCTCAGTGCCTGGACAAATGTGATGAAAAGCATCGCTATCGTGTTTATTTTGAACAGTGTGAACGAGTAAGCCTGAGGAAACCCCACCCCGCTCTGATCAATTTTGATGGGAGAGGGTATTTTACTGACAGAAATATCAACGATTCTCAAGACTGCCCTCCATCTCATTACCTGTGTGTCAATGAAATGCTGATGTGTTTACCGGTTTACACGCGATGTAATGGTCTGTACGACTGTCCTCACCAAGAGGATGAACAGGATTGTGAAGATGTTCTGTGTCCTGGTTTCTATCGCTGTTATGATTCCAGTGTGTGTGTTCATATTGATAATCTGTGTGATGGTTGGGCACAGTGCAAAAACCATGATGATGAGTGGATGTGTGGAGAGGTTCCCTGCCCTTCCACCTGTCTGTGTCAAGGTCACTCTTTTGAATGCAATGGCTCTTTTCATGGCAATCTATTTCCTCAACTACGATATCTAAATGCCAAAAATTCAGGCATTAAACCATTTCAGATTTCACGGAATATATATCTTATCTATTTGTCTCTTTCTTATTGTGACATATACACCTTGCCAGTCATGAATTTCATTAATCTGAAGAATTTTGATTTGAGCAACAACAAGATCAAATCCCTGGCATCAGCGCCATTTTTGCGTCTTCAGAATCTAAAGACACTGATACTGAGAGGAAATCCTATTGTATCCATTGTGCCAGATTCCTCCAAGATGTCACTTGATAATTTGACGTCATTAGACATTTCTGAAACACAAATGACCATCTTTGACAGTGCTAGTTTGTCTTCTTTTGATAAAGTTCAGTATCTGAACATTTCCATTCCAACACTGTCATCCATAGCAGTTGGTGGCTTTCAAGGGTTACCACTGTTGACAGAAGTTGATCTCAGAAGAAGTCCAATAATCTCCTTTCCACTGGATCTGTTCTCAGGGTTGAGCAGGCTGGATGTGATCTACGTCAAAAACTACAAGCTGTGCTGCCACAGGGTTCTGCCCAACGCCACTCAGAAAGTTCTGTGCTCCTCCCTGCCTGACCCCCTGTCCTCCTGTAAGTTTTTGTTAGTCTCCAAATTCCACCGTGTTTCCTTGATGATACTGAGCGTGTTGTCTCTGTCTGCACTCCTGGCCTGCTCTGTTTGTCTTGGCCTTATGAAGAAACCCATCTTCGGGCCAAGTTTTGACATTCTGGTTGTTCACCTCCAGGTCTCCAGCCTGCTGATGGGAATTTACACCTGCATCATTGTGGCAGCAGACACCAGGTATCAGAATGACTACCTGATCAACGAGAGTCAGTGGAAACACAGCACAGGCTGTAAAGTGGCCGGTTTCCTGTACACAATGTCCAGTCAAGTATCAGCGGTCATCCTGTGGTTGGCTACTCTGGACCGTGTGATGGTCAGCTGGTCATCCCAGAGAGCCAGGCCATTCACCACAACCTCTGCTGTTGCACTTTGCCTGGTAGCTTGGTGTCTGGGCATTCTGCTGGCTATGCTGCCTTTGCTTCCTACTGTCTCAGACAATGTCTACAGTCAGACAGGTATCTGCATGCCGATAGGTTTCAATGATTTGAACACCCGTAATCAAGTCAATGTCCAGCTTGTTGCTAGGATGCTCAACTTCTTTTTTTCCTTGACAGAGGTCATTGGTCTGGTTTTTGTCAAGCACAAGACCTCCAGGTTCCAAGCAATCACTGACTCTAGAAAACGTCCCATCTACAATTCAGTTCAGCTGCTGTTTAGTTTGGCGGTGTTCAGCATAGGTTGCTGGGTCTGTATTGGCTTTATCGTCATAGGGGCTTTGCTGGGGGCAGTTGTTTCTGATGGCATGCAAGTGATCTTGATTCTCATCGTGCTGCCATTGCACTCCCTTGTCAATCCTGGATTTTTCCTGTGGAACATTGCCTCAAGCATACAGAGACGAACTCAAGAAGAACGCATGATAACTTTGATGAAATCACGTCTGATCAAATCCAAGCAAAAGATGACATAGATACCATATTAATGATGCTTTTAGATGTCATTGACCTGATTTGGCATGGCCTGGCTTACAGGTTGTCTTTCGGGCCCATTTCTGCTGTTGTAAATGCCTAGGGCTTTTGTCTTCATGAGATTTGGCTTATTAAATATTCTTTATTATTAATTAAAATAAATTAGCATTATGTTTCCGAACGTTTCTCTTCTATACGATCATACTTTAAAGAATGTTTGCTTCTTGAGTGAACTTGTTCTTATGGTTTGGTTTGAAGGAAGATGTTTTCAAGCAATTTGCATCAGATGTCAGTGAGTCTTATCATGAAATGTCAATATTATAAGGCATAGATGAAAATATTTTGTTCAAGATCTCTGTTCTACGTGATAAGTTCTTGCATGATTTGTTTCACAGATGAAATTAATCTGAATCAGAGCTACAAGTCTGTAATCATCATACATATGTTTATATATACACGGGGTGTGTGTGAGTGTATGTGTTTGTATGTGTGTGTGTGTGTGTGTGTGTGTGTGTGTGTGTGTGTGTGTGTGTGTGTGTGTGTGTGTGTGTGTGTGTGTGTGTGTGTGTGTGTGTGTGTGTGTGTGTGTGTGCTATCATCACAGTGTGTGTTGCAGTGCTGGCAGAATCAGAATCCAGTCCTCTCCTCTGCCTGTCACAGCCAGCCTGCAAGCCATCCACAGCCTGACTTATTCCATTGCACGCCCAGCTTCTGCTTTTCCAGTGGAAGGTACCTAGTTTTGGGGGAAAGAACCAGAGAGTGAGGGAGAACTCTGTCATTGGTCATGTGCGGGGCTGGCTGGCGCTGACCATCTGGAAATTACCCCATGGAAACAACAATGTGACTTTGACTTTGACCAGCTCCTCCACCCGGTCTTTTGTGCTCACCTCTGAAGGGAGACCAGACAGGCTGGGACACTGTAGACAGGGGCAGGAGGGGGAGGAGGAGGAGGGGGGGGGTCTGCATCCTGGTGGTCCTTCGTCATGCTGACAGATACGGGACAGCCGCCATCTTGGTTTGGGATGTAGCAGGACCCATGTGTGCACATACGCAGGCACACACACACGCACACGCGCGCGTGCCCGCACGCACACACCACACACACACACACGCGCGCGTGCATACACACACACACACACACAGAGTAAGAAAGAGAGAGATACAGAGACAGAGAGACAGAGACACACAGACAGAGACAGACACAGACACACAGACAGACAGATCAGCAGGATGTCTGGTTTTCATTATGTCATCTTGTTGGATGAAGACAGTTATGACTGGCATTCCAAGAATGACGTACAGAAAACAGACGTCATCAGTGGACTGATGAACAAAGCCCTCTCTTGCAGCCATTAACTATCAACTGTAGATTGCAAGAATGACGTACACAAAACAAACGTCATGAGTGTAATAGCTAGTAAAAAAACAACTCTGTTGTAGTCTTATACCATCAACTGTAGATTGCAAGAATGACGTAACAGATTTCATGATTGTAATGGTGAGTAAAACCTTCTGTTGCCGCCATACGGTGTTAATAGTAGGAACACTGCTTCCCAAGTTAAGATGATAACTACGAATAGCGTGTGTCAGTTAACCAGGAAGCCATAATTATGCAGGTGCCAATATTTGGTATTTGACGTTGAATTGCGTTTGTTACTCCCGTTTCCTGGGGCACTCTTGCTGTGCAGAGTTACGCACAAGGGGCATTAGATGGACTGTAACAGTTGTGAGCGTTTTTGTGGTGACCTTCCCTGTGGTGAAGACTTGTATGGGGGAACTTATGAGACAAAGGGCTGGATACAAGAAGGCATAGGCACATGACCTCATGGCTGCGACTCTCCTGTTCATTTACAGAATGTGCCCAGCTCTGCAACTTAATGTGTAGAACTACTCATCAATGAAAATGATAATTATCTGAAAGAGAGAATGGAAGAGTGATTAAAAGAAGGAGAACACGAAAAAAAAGGGAAAGAGAGGAGGAGTGAGGAGAAGACATAGAAGAAACAGAGTGTGTGGTTAAGCTGAGAGGATGGTTTGCATGTACTGCCTGCAGTGTTGTGGTTACAGACTCATGTGAATGTAAGTAAAGCTGCTGATGCTATAGGTACTTGTGTTTATACATGTCAGTATATGATAATCCTTTCAAAAGCTATTTAAAATGTTGCTATGTGGATCACATAGTCTATCAATTTGATTTTAAACGAGAAAAGGCCAGCTTTTTAGTCAGCATATAAAATACAGCAGAAAGCAGTAAGGGAAATAATTAGAAAGGGGTTTATGAAAAGGACAAAGAGAATTTTAGACTTAACTTCAACAGTAGCAATAAGATAGAGAAAATGAAATACCTTTGGGAAGGATCACACATTCTCACTAGGGAATCAGTAATGGCAACAACAACAACTTCATAGTCAACTAAGGTCAGCAGCCCCCTTTTTCAAGGCATCTCGACAAGTTTCACTGCCACTTTACAAAGAAGGGGGAGAGTGGAACAAAAACAAGGGATTTCACAGCTACAGGAAATGACTAACCCCTGTGGTGGATGGGTGGTCTAGAGGTAACGCGCCTGCCTAGAAAGTGAAAAGTCCGGGTCGGGAGTGCGCGGTGGTTCGAATCCTGTTTGGGCCCGAAACTTTTCCCCCATCCATTAATAATAATAATAATAATAATAATAATAATGTATGGAATTTATATAGCGCTGAATTTTGTAAAGCAACAAATCATGAGTGGTGGTCTGGGCACCTAGTCTTTCGGGTTAGACAATAAACCGAGGTCCTGTGTGTTAGACATAATTATTTAGCGCACGTAAAAGAACCCACGGCAACAAGAGGGTTGTCCCTGGACAAATTCTGTGGAAAAACGCCACTCTGATAGGGAAACAAATGCAGTTGCAGACAGAGAAAAGAAAACAAATGGGTGGGGCTGCTCTTGTGTTGACGCGCTCTCCTCGGGGAGAGCGGCCCGAATTTCACGCAGAGAAATCTAGGGGACTTAAAGTGGTATAAAAAAATATATACATAAATACAGGAACAGTGAATAATTTGTGATCAATGGGAACTGTGTTGACACTCGCTTTTTGAAAATGAGGATAAAGGCAAAAAACGTTTTGTGTTTTTAAGTGGTCAAGCATGCTTCATTACTGTGTGGTGACCAGTGCTCCTCCTTGCAAAGAACTGCAGTGACAGTTTCAGCCTGTGTGGAGTGACAGTACATTGCAGTGCAGTGACACTGAGGATGGATATAACTCCACATTTTCTCTGTGGGGATGCTGGGGACCTGCCAGTATAACAAGCATCCCCACCTTCTGGAAATTCTTTGCTAGGAATATCCTCTTGTCTATCCCACTCTCCTTGTTTCTGCCTTGTTCTATTTCTTCCTGTCATCTTCTTCCTGTCTGTTTTCTACCTTCTTGGTCAATTCTCCTGCTCCCCCCCCCCAAAAAAAAAAGACTTAAAGGATAACAATTATCTCCCGCATCAGAGTCGGATGCTCATGGCCTGACTTGTTGGGCGCTTAACAGCAGCAGAACCCATTTTCCCTCATAATTATGACATACAACAATAGTTGCTGGGTGCTCATTGGAGAAAAAGAAAAAGAAGAAGGAAGAAGAAGCAGAAGAAAGAAGTCTTTTCAATGTAAAAGTCAGGGAATATAGCAGACTACCATCTGTGACTTTTTAGCCTTTTTACCTTAATTCATTTGTTTGTTTTTAGGTGTTTTTCTTCTTTATGTTGCTCCTCTGCTTCCCTCCTTGACTAATGTTTATATCGTTTTGTTAAAACCTTAGTAGAACAGTTTCCAGAACATTCTGGAATGACCTTTCAAAGCTACAGGGGGGATCCTCAAATATTTCAGAATAACGTAGGTGATCCTAATCCAGACTCAATTTTGCTTTCAAGGGTCACCAAATGAATGTTAAGGCCATTGTAGGGCCGTACAAAGGGTTGAAGGTCATTCAGCACACACGAGCAGCGAGGATTTTGATTGGTTTAGAAGTTTGGGGTTTTTTGACCAGTCGCGATCGTCTTCAAGAAAAATGGCGGCGAATGTTTGTGCCAGAATTTCTAGAAGCGTTTCGCGAGCTTTTTGTTGATACTGACAAGGGGGTGAAGTTTTAGAGACTTAACTTGGTTGAATTAAACAATGACACAGATGACATAAGGCTGGGGCATTTTTTTTTTTTAAACTTGATAGAATATGATCTTGATCAGATGGAATCCAATGCGAGTTCTGTGTGAGAAGTACAGCCAGCACCAACAGAAACTGTACCACGTCTTCATAGACTTAAAAAAGGCATTTGATCATATATGGCACGACGCATTATAGGACACAATGAAGAAGTACAGCATGGGACAAAAGATGATTCAGACCATCAAAAAGCTATACACAAAAGCCATCAGTGCAGTGCTTGTCCAAGGCATGGTTGGAGAATGGTTCCATACCTCAGTGGGAGTCCGCCAAGGCTGTCTCCTATTGCTTACACTGTTCAAAGTATTCCTTGAGCGCATAAACACAGATGCTTTAGAAGATCACACTGGCACAGTCAGTATTGGAGGGTGGACAATAACCAACCTCAGGTTTGCCGATGACATCGACAGATTGGCAGGAAATGAACAGGAAATAGCCAACATAGTGTACCACCTGGACAAAACAACCTCCAGATACAGCATGGAGATCAGTGCCAAGAAGACAAAACTCATGACAAACAGTGCCCAGCCAATCTCTACCAGGATCACAGTCAAGGGAAAAGAACTTGAGGTTGTAGATCACTTCAAGTACCTTGGAGCTATTATTAGTGAAGAAGGTTCAAGGACCAGAATCCTCACAAGAGCTGCACAAACAGTAGCAGCAATGGCGAAGCTCAAGACCACCTGGAAAGACCGAAACATCTCTCTCAGGACCATGGTCAAGCTACTGCATGCTCTGGTCATCTCCACCAATCTGTATGCATGCAAATCCTGGACATTGAATGCAGATCTACAAAAGCGATTGAGGCTTTGGAGATGAGATGCCTCAGAAGACTTCTTAGTGTTTCATACATGGACCACATTACCATTGAAGAAGTCCGACAAACCATCACCCAACAAGTAAAGCACTATGAAGACCTGCTGACCACAGTCAAGAAAAGGAAGCCCAGATGGTATGGACATGTGACAAGATCAGATGGGCTCTCCAAGACCATACTGCAAGGAACAGTGCAGGGGAAGAGAGGGCGAGGCAGGCCGAAGAAGAAATGGGCAGACAACATCACTGAATGGACCAGGAAGAGCTTCTCCACAACCCACGCACTTGCCCACAACCGCCGCAAATGGAGCTAATGTTCATCAATGCAGTGCCCCTATGACTCCGTCTTCCCTCGGTTTTGGGAACAAATGAGATGAGATGAGAATGTCAACAGACAGTATTTACCTTTCATGACATTTTTGCATGGCAACAACATTGCTCATCATGTTAAAATTAACCCAGGCCTCACAGCGCTACAGTGATAGGTAGTGCAAATGTGATTTAAATACATGCTGCTATACAAGTACACTCATAAAAGCTTGTTATCTAAGTTTTCAGTGATTTATAGCTTTACACACTTAGTTTAGTTCTACATATCAATACCGAGGGTTGTTTGATCCCACCCTGCTTCAAAACTACACTGGCCAGTGTTAATACAGCCAGCAGCACTAAGCCTGAAGCTGTAAATCCAGCGCTATCAGGCATTACAAAATATATTAAAAAACTAGTCTTGTTTTGTGACTTCAGTAGTGAGTTTGTTGACAGGAAGTGGCTGGGTAAACTATTGCATGTGGAATCAAAACATGTGTCTGTGTGTCTCTGTCTCTGTCTATGTGTGTGCATGTGCACATGCAATGCACCTAAAAAATGAACATGCTAATTCTTCATTTTTCAATGAAAGAAGCCCAAATGAATAAGCTGAGAGTCGTGATGACGTCACCAGTCACGGGATTTGTTCAGCTTCCCCCATCCATTCAGCACTATGATGGACTCCATGCCTCCTTTGAGAGAACCCTCCATGTCCCTGCCAGGAGTGTGGTGGTGGTCAGCTTTCCTGCAGTGCCATTCGTTACACCCATAACATGCCAGCGAGGCCTGCAGGTGTTCAAGAATGGTCTGGACAGATCCAGAACTCTGGTGTGGGCACAGTGCCTAAACAAGGACACCATTCCTCAGCTGCACAGTGACGTCAGCAGCATCACCATCCAGGTCCTTCAGTTGGACTGGCGGTGCTACTCGGTCAACGGCCTCAGGCTGGCCTTTTCTTTCCGCAGCAGCCACCACCCTGGCCTGACACCAGACACACACAGCAGTCATCACTTTGACTGTAGCTTGAAGTTTCTCCAACTCAAACACCATCTTGTGTGCAATAGGAAGACCGAGTGTAATTCAACTGAAAGCAAGGGTAAGGAGTGTAAGGCTGAGCATCTGGCCTCAGAAGGTTTTGCAGTGACAGAAAATAGGTGTTTCAAACTCATCGGAACTGAAGATGTGAAAGCGGCAGGTGGTGATGAAGAACTTTGGTTTACCAAATCCAAAAAGTATTGCAAGTCAATTAGTGGCAAGATGGCTTCTTTTTTAACCAGAGAAGACTACAACCTACTGTTTCAATACATTGCACACAAATGTATGTACACTAACAAAACGTATACTAGCATTATGATCGGTACCTATATTCACATGCTCTCATTTCCAATCTTGTACAGAAGACGTTTAATCACTGAAGATAAAACTGTGTTGTTTCGTCCTACAATGTATAACTTTACTGCGTTTCTTCACTTCCCTGAACCTTGTTTTTATTACCTCCTGTTAGCACTGCGACCAGGCACACACTGTACAAAGTTAAATCTTCCAAACTATTACTACAGCCATATGAAACAGTGCTACCATCGTCATGTTGACAATTATTATATTAACCCTTTCCCATTTTTACCCGCCGTAGCCCGCCGCTGCCTGCTCGCCCGCATCTATTTATACCCGCCGCAGCCCGCCGGACGTCATTTCAGCCTAATGGGGAATTTCCATCACCCACTAAGCTCTACCTAGTACATGCACACCATGAATGAACATTCTACTGAGGTCAGCATAAACTAAGAAAGGAATGGGCACAAAATTCAGGGCTACACAGCCTCCCGTTCACAAGAAATTGGCCAGTGACTGGCTTTGTCTTTCCCACGCTTTCTTATAGCTAAAAATGGCAGCAAAGATTGAGCATACGATTTGGGAGGAATATACTGATGTGGAAATTGAAGCTATTTTGGCTCAAGTGGAACAGTTCGAAAGAGAATAAAATGTTGAATCTGATGTTGAAGTATATGTAGAAGAAAGAGATGAAATAGGAGAAGGTAGTGAGTCAGAAAGTGATGCTGAGGATAACATTTCGTTGGCTTCATAGCAGACGACATGGCGCAGCGCACAAGTGCCTTGCTCAGTGCAAGACTTCACGCTGCCGACTGGGCCAGCAATAACTCTCCCACTGAATGCCAAGCTCTTAGATTACTTTGTTTTGTTTGTGCCCCAACATTTTTTTCAAATTGTAGCAGATGAAACTAACAATTATGCCAGGCAAAAGATCGCTGTGAAAGGCGTAGTCATAGATCCATTACGGACAGAAACAACACCTGATGAAATTTGGGCTTACCTGTCAGTTTTGATCATGATGGGGATCAAGCGTTTGCCGAGGCTTCATCTCTACTGGTCTACTGATTTGACATTTTCTGAGTCACGGATCAGTAATATTATGACGAAAACCAGATTTCTCAAAATTAATCGGTATTTTCACCTGAGAAACACGCCAACACACCTGGACGCGACACTGGCTGTGACACCTGCATTATGACAGCCATGTAACTGGCTATTGGTGAAGGACACACTAGTGTCTGTGTAAATAGTAGGCGTCAGCATATATTTGTAAATAATATATATACGCGCATTAGTCAACGTCGTTTTCAATATGTTTGAATACTTTCCACTGAGAAAGTGAAGACTTGGTGACAGTAATTTTGTGACGTGTGAATGTTCGATTGGATTACCATGACGGTGGATGCGATGGAGGACACATTCAGGCAGGACCACACATATTATTTTTTTAAATCACATACCTATATTGCGCATGTTAGAGGGTAGTTGTAGACTAACAGCATGATGTCACTGCAATGTTACCTGTATTTGGTGACAAAGAGGGGACAGCAGCACGACACATGTAGGTAGGACACACATCTTGGGGTGCAGAACAAAGTATGACATCATATGAATACTTTGGCCAAATATGACTGCTCTGTGAACAATAGTAACTGTACAGGACTATGTGTACTTGAGGTACCTTATTCTCTGAAAAAAACAGCGTAAATTTCCGAATACTACAGAGAGTTTCTCTGTAAGAAATGCGAATGGTAAAGGGTTAAAGTTGGAGGTACAGTTTGTGAAATTCCTCAAGCTCTTCCTTTGCATATGAAACAGCAACCTAAGCCCAAAATTAAATTAGCCAATATCACTTTTAGCCTTGTTCATAAAAATCTATCAGTTGTGCAGTGCCAACACAAGCATGTTATTCATTCTTTTCTTATATGTGATCCACGAACAGAATGCCTCGAGGACCATAAATTACCTCAATCTTCGTGCATTTTTCCTAGCAATGTCTTTAATACAGAAAGGCTCTACCAGCCTTCCAAAATGACTGAGAGATGGTTTGAACAGTTTTCATGTGACAAAGATCAGACAAAGGTCTCCTACACTCTGGTCTGTGACCACAGACAGGACTGTCAGGACAGGACTGACGAAGTGTTTTGTGTCTTCCCATGTACAGGCTATTCTTGTGCCAATAAACAGTGTTTGTCTGCTGACAAAAGGTGTGATTCTTTCTGGGACTGTCTTGACAATTCAGATGAACTGCTATGCTCTTCTTATAGGTACACCTTTATCAATACAACATTTACAGACTCAGCACTGTTGCCTCCTCCAGTCCTGGTCAATTTTAATGCTGACAGTTCAGTACAGCAAAGGAAAATGAGGTGGGATGAAGACTGTCCAGAAACCCATTTCCGATGTCCTGGACAGTTCAATGACTGCTTTCCTGTGTACACACGATGTAATGGCTACCATGACTGTTTGGGACATGAGGATGAAGCTGACTGTGAGGGTCTGGCATGTCCAGGTTTTTACCGCTGTTTTAATTCCACAGTGTGTGTGCATGGAGACCAGCTGTGTGATGGCATGCCTCAGTGTCCTCACCGTGATGACGAGTGGCTGTGTACCTTGGCCCCCTGTCCTGCTGCTTGCCTGTGCTTAGGCCTCAGCTTCAGCTGTGCTCACTCTTTTCCTGCTGAACACTTCCTGCAGCTCAAATACTTGTATGCCAAAGGGTCTGGAATCACATTGACTGATTTACGTCTGAACATTTATTTGATATATCTGAATCTTGCAAAGTGTTCCTTGACATCAATTCCTAACATAGACTTACCTAACTTACGGTCACTGTATCTTGATGAAAACAAAATGCAACATGCCAATATGTCTACATTCATGGGCTTTGGAAATTTACAAATGTTGTCTTTGTCCACAAATCCACTGACTGTTCTGTATGGGAATCAGCAATCCTTTCCTTTGAATTTTGAATTAAAAATTATTGATGTATCCAACTGCAAATTCTTGACATTGAGCAGCAAAGTGTTTTCACAGTTTTTGAAGTTACACACAATAAATGTGTCTTTCAACAGTATCCACACTATTACTGAAGAAGGACTGGCATACCCACCTCAGCTATCTGTACTACACATGGACAATAATCCTTTAAAATACTTTCCCAGAGACTTGTTCCAGAATGCATCCCGACTGCGTATAATAAACGCCCCTAACTACCAACTGTGCTGTAAACAAGTACTCCCTGCCACATTTGAAGAAAACTTTTGCTATAGTCCCAAAGAAGAACTGTCTTCCTGTGAAGATTTGCTGCACTATGAAATGTACCGCGGTTTTCTATGGATCATTGGTGTCCTGTCCTTCTTTGGCAACCTGTTTTGTGTCTTAGTACGTTTCTGTGTGCAGTCACAGGTGTCCAAGAGTAGCTTCCGAGTCTTCGTCACCAGCTTATGTTTTGCTGACTTTTTAATGGGCGTGTATATTGGCATCATTGGCATTGTGGACGAAGTGTTCCGTGGTAAGTATGTCTTCTATGCCAGCACTTGGACAAGCAGCAGCACTTGCAAAGTGGCAGGCTTCCTTTCTCTGTTGTCCAGTGAGGTGTCAGCACTCACTATCTGGCTCATCACCCTGGATCGTTTCATTGTCCTTCGCTTTCCCTTCAGCACTCTGCGCTTTGGACGATTTTCTGCTGCGGTGGCCTGTGTTGTCACCTGGTTTCTTGGCTTTCTGCTGGCATTGATACCTCTGCTCCCTGCTCTGTCAGACTGGGAATTCTACAGTCAGACTGGGCTGTGCATCCCTCTGCCAGTGACCAGGCAGGAGTTCAAGGGACGAATGTATTCCTACAGTGTTATGATAGTGTTCAATTTCATTCTCTTTGTCCTCATTGGATCTGGCCAGATCTCGATCTACTGGTCAGTACAAAAGAATGCCATGGTTTCAGATGCCACAACAATGTCAAGGGACAGGACAGTAGCCCGAAGATTGATCACTGTAGCTTTAACAGACTTTGCCTGTTGGTTTCCCATTGGGATGAGTGGTCTGCTGTCTTCTGTTGGTGTTCCCATTGGGGGTGAGGTTAATGTTGCCATGGCCATTTTTGTTCTGCCACTCAACTCTGCACTGAACCCCTTCATGTACACGTTTAACACACTGCGTGAAAAACACAGAAAAGCCAATGAAGCCAAGTTTCTGGTCTGCCTCGAGGAGCATATGGAAGCTGCAGGGACTGTATAGTGCAGTTTGATGTTAGCAGTATCCTGGGTTTGAATCCATAACATGAGAAGGAATTATTTTGTTTGTTTTGTCATTGTTTTTAATTCCTTTTGTTTAAGAGTTTATCTTAACATTCATATTCTAAATGTACCCCAGCAAATATTTTGTTTCAATGTGTTTGCATATGTCTGACTTTCGTCATGTATTTAATGCATGCATGCACGCTCACATGCATATAACATCATAATCAGAGCTCATGCTCATGCAGCACTTGCCTGTCTGCCCAGGCCTGGCACAATTGCTTATCAGAACTACACTATTTTGAGGGTGGCCCCAGAAGCTCAAGCAAGCTGACTTGCGACCATAGTCCCTAAATCAGAAATATTCCTCTGGGACTGTAATATAATGTTCAACTCAACATCAATCAACACACATGCATCTGCAGTTGTGTTGTGTGTGTGTGTGTGTGTGTGTGTGTTGGTGTGTGTGTGTGTGTGTGTGTGTGTGTGTGTGTGTGTGTGTGTGTGTGTGTGAAAGGCAAAGTTAAAGTCAAAGATTTATTTTCTGATGGTTCAATGAATAAGCAAACATATGCTTTTATCATCATCCATTAAAAGCTCCAGGTAAACGTAAACCAAAAGAAAAGCTAAGATTGTAATCATGCACAAATGAAACAAAAATGATAAATAAAGAAAAGTAGTCAACAACTACAACAACAGTACAGCAACCAGCCCAAAAAGACAATAGTTATATTGACCTATGTAGTATCACATACAACCCCCTCTCTTCCATCCCACCCCTCCCCAGCCCCCTATTACACATTGGCACTGGGGAGGGGGAGAGGGGGGAAGAGGCCTAACAGTTATGCTGGGTTTCCTTAAGCCGACCAAGAGAACAGTCAGACATATGTGAAGGCTAAGATAAGCAACTCGGGAATTTTCTCTCTTAGAGGCCAACCAACCAAGCAACCAACCAAGCAACCAAACAAGACAAACAAAAGGCACAAATAATATTGTACAAAACTGAGAGGAAATAAAACATTGCATAAATAAGAAGGGAAGCAGATATGCCTGGTTTTCATATGTTACTTGTGCTATTTAAATGATACTATTTAATATTTTCGTGAATAAGTCTTTTGACATTGCTTTGATTTCTAGTTGCTAATTTACAGACATCCGAATCACTAGAGTATACATGTATATGGTAGACATGTATACAGAATCTACATAGCTTGTTTTGTGTTGAAGTGCCAATGAACACGCTAAGCATGGAGATGACATCAGTGCTGACTGGTGTTGTCAAGCTTCCCCCCTCAGTTCAGCACTATCAGCAGCACTATGCCTCTTTTCAGACAACCATTTCCGTCCCTTTTCAGTTTGCTGTGATGATCAGTTTTCCTGCAGTGCCATTTCTGACACCCATAACATGTCAGCGAGGGCTGCAGGTGTTTAAGAACGCACTGAATGGATCCAGAACTTTAGTGTGGGCACAGTGCTCCCATGACCCAAGTCCTCAGGTCTACAGTGATGTCAGCAACCTGACTGTCCGTCTCCTTCGTCTGGACTGGCGATGCTACTCTGTGGATAGCTTCAAACTAGCATTCTCCTTTCACAGTGGCAAAGCCCTTCAAGTCTTGCCTGTCCGGTACAGCAGCGGTTTGTTTTACTGCAAGATGGCCTTGCCTAATGTGTTATTCCATCTGAAATGTAATGGAAAGAAAGAGTGTTTCTATCCTTATGATGAAAGGGGCCCCTGTCCTGACAGGGGCTATGCCACTGAAAGCTTTGCAGTAACAGGTGGCAGGTGTTTTCAACTCATCAGTGGTCAACAAGCAGTGGAGATTAGCGGCAAAAGTGGCTACCATGTTTATGACTCTGAGCACTACTGCAGGTGGACTGGGGGAGAAGCTGCTTCTTTTTCAGCTGAAGAAGATTACAGCCTGCTGCTGGATTACATTGCACATAGGTATAGATATCGGGGTGAAAAGTATGAGCAGATTAAGGTTGGGACATCTGCTCTTGTAACCCAGAAACCAATGCTGTACCAAGGACACCTGATTACACAGGATAACACTGTACTGCATCGACCTACATTATATGCCTTTGATACTTATACTTACGGTACTGATGAGTGTGTCAGATGCCTGTATTTACATTTAGTATCAAACTATACAGAGAAAGGTGTTCTAAAGTTTCAGTATATACATAAACATAAGTGCTGTGGTGATCTAATACATCTTAACAATGGAACAACTGTTTGCCAATACCCACAAACCATCCATCCATACCAGAACCAGCAGACTAAGCCCAAAGCCAGACTACCAAACATCTCTTTTAGTTTTTCTCACAAACACTTTCCAGTTATCATGTGCCAAGACAAGCATGTTATCCATACCTTTCTAGTTTGTGATCCACGTACAAAATGCTTCACAGAACAGACATTTTCTAAATCTCCCTGTCTATTTCCTAGCAATGGACTGAATATAAGCATAAGTAAGACCTTCCCCAAAACGAATGAGCCATTGTTTGAACAGTTTTCATGTGACAAAGATCAGACAAAGGTCTCTTACACTCTGGTCTGTGACCACAGACAGGACTGTCAGGACAGGACTGACGAAGTGTTTTGTGTCTTCCCATGTACAGTTTCTGTTTGTAAGAAGAAACCTTGTTTGCCACACCACACTGCATGTCATCATTTCTGGCACTGTCTTGATCAGTCTGAGAAAGATTACTGTCGCAATTTATGGCACATCTTTTATACAACCAACTTTACAGACTCAGCACTGTTGCCTCCTCCAGTCCTGGTCAATTTTAATGCTGACAGTTCAGTACAGCAAAGGAAAATGAGGTGGGATGAAGACTGTCCAGAAACCCATTTCCGATGTCCTGGACAGTTCAATGACTGCTTTCCTGTGTACACACGATGTAATGGCTACCATGACTGTTTGGGACATGAGGATGAAGCTGACTGTGAGGGTCTGGCATGTCCAGGTTTTTACCGCTGTTTTAATTCCACAGTGTGTGTGCATGGAGACCAGCTGTGTGATGGCATGCCTCAGTGTCCTCACCGTGATGACGAGTGGCTGTGTACCTTGGCCCCCTGTCCTGCTGCTTGCCTGTGCTTAGGCCTCAGCTTCAGCTGTGCTCACTCTTTTCCTGCTGAACACTTCCTGCAGCTCAAATACTTGTTTGCCAAAGGGTCTGGAATCACATTGACTGATTTACGTCTGAACATTTATTTGATATATTTGAATCTTGCAAAGTGTTCCTTGACATCAATTCCTAACATAGACTTACCTAACTTACGGTCACTGTATCTTGATGAAAACAAAATGCAACATGCCAATATGTCTACATTCATGGGCTTTGGAAATTTACAAATGTTGTCTTTGTCCACAATCCACTGACTGTTCTGTATGGGAATCAGCATTCCTTTCCTTTGAATTTTGAATTAAAAATTATTGATGTATCCAACTGCAAATTCTTGACATTGAGCAGCAAAGTGTTTTCACAGTTTTTGAAGTTACACACAATAAATGTGTCTTCCAACAGTATCCACACTATTACTGAAGAAGGACTGGCATATCCACCTCAGCTATCTGTACTACACATGGACAATAATCCTTTAAAGTACTTTCCCAGAGACTTGTTCCAGAATGCATCCCGACTGCGTATAATAAACGCCCCTAACTACCAACTGTGCTGTAAACAAGTACTCCCTGCCACATTTGAAGAAAACTTTTGCTATAGTCCCAAAGAAGAACTGTCTTCCTGTGAAGATTTGCTGCACTATGAAATGTACCGCGGTTTTCTATGGATCATTGGTGTCCTGTCCTTCTTTGGCAACCTGTTTTGTGTCTTAGTACGTTTCTGTGTGCAGTCACAGGTGTCCAAGAGTAGCATCCGAGTCTTCGTCACCAGCTTATGTTTTGCTGACTTTTTAATGGGCGTGTATATTGGCATCATTGGCATTGTGGACGAAGTGTTCCGTGGTAAGTATGTCTTCTATGCCAGCACTTGGACAAGCAGCAGCACTTGCAAAGTGGCAGGCTTCCTTTCTCTGTTGTCCAGTGAGGTGTCAGCACTCACTATCTGGCTCATCACCCTGGATCGTTTCATTGTCCTTCGCTTTCCCTTCAGCACTCTGCGCTTTGGACGATTTTCTGCTGCAGTGGCCTGTGTTGTCACCTGGTTTCTTGGCTTTCTGCTGGCATTGATACCTCTGCTCCCTGCTGTGTCAGACTGGGAATTCTACAGTCAGACTGGGCTGTGCATCCCTCTGCCAGTGACCAGGCAGGAGTTCAAGGGACGAATGTATTCCTACAGTGTTATGATAGTGTTCAATTTCATTCTCTTTGTCCTCATTGGATCTGGCCAGATCTCGATCTACTGGTCAGTACAAAAGAATGCCATGGTTTCAGATGCCACAACAATGTCAAGGGACAGGACAGTAGCTCGAAGATTGATCACTGTAGCTTTAACAGACTTTGCCTGCTGGTTTCCCATTGGGATGAGTGGTCTGCTGTCTTCTGTTGGTGTTCCCATTGGGGGTGAGGTTAATGTTGCCATGGCCATTTTTGTTCTGCCACTCAACTCTGCACTGAACCCGTTTATATACATGATGAACACACTGCATGAGAACAAGAGTAAGAGAAGTGAAGCTACCTTAGTTGGATGGCTTGAGGAGCACCTGGACACTGCAGAAAGTGCATAGATTTGTTAAATGGGATTATATGCCTTGGCTTGGATCGTAGATGATGAAAACCAGTCAGATGTTATTGTTTGTTGCTGTTCTTGTTGTTTTCTGCTCTAGTGTTCAAGGTCCTTGTCTTGTGTATATGGTTAGACATAATAAATGTCTGAATGCATTTTCTAGAAAATTATTTGTGTGTGTGTTGTGTTGTGTAAGTGGCTAGACTCATACGTCTAAAATCACTACATGTGAATAGACGTTAAACTGAAGATATAACACATATGTCGAAATGTATTTGCTGGATGCATACATGTACAGGCGGGTGCGTGTCTGTATGATGATGTTTTGTTGACACCTTGAAAAGATGTCAGTCCCCGAAGCCAGCATGCGGCTGCCATCATGCTGGAGAAAAACAATGGCATACACCAGATCTCTTCATCAGTGAACCTTGCAGCTCCAACTGAAGAACAAAACATTTTTAAAAAAGATGTCACAGGGGTTGGAACATTAATTTTATGAACGACTAGATCTATTGCATGCTGCTCCCCCTTAGCCAATGTTTCAGTAACTACAAAACCCCTGCACGACCTTGTTGTTATAGAGCCTTGTGTGTGGTTGGTCTTTTCGGCTTTCTTGTTTGTTTTAGGATTGCTGGTTTTGTTTTTGTATGGGTCTTGGTGTGGTGGTTTTTTTGTGGGGGGGGGAGTTGGTGGTGGTAGTGGTGGTGGTGGTGGTGGTGGTGGTCATCCATTACCATTGTCTAATTCTCTGTGGAACAAAAAACCCATTATATGTATGTTGTTTTCATTCCTCGGCAAGAGTTCTTAAGTTCACCAATGGTCAGGTTTTGTGTATGGGATCGTTTTCCCCGCTACCTTAAAGGTAGCTGCATTCCGACTTCGGGATGTATGCTGGGTATGTTTGTGTTTTTGTAACCCACGAACGCTGACAAGATTAACGGGATCTTAAACGTACATATGTATTCGATCTTCTGCGTGTGTATATTCATTCACAAAGGGAACTGAGTCACTGGCAGGTCTGCAATCGAAGTTGACCTGGGAGATCGTAAAAATCCCCACCCTTAATTCACCAGACGCCGCCAAGATTCGAACCCACGACTTCACGGACCCTTGGGATCGAAGTCGAACGGTCTTGACCACACGGCTATAGCGTACGTCGGCAATATGTTGTTGTTGTTGTTAATGTTGCTGCTGTTGGATTTTTTAAAGCACAATTCTGTGTAAAAGGTTATGCATGCCGGTATTGACACAGGGGCCTGGGGTGGAATGGTTCACAGGAAAGACTGGCAGTGGCAAGTATGAGACACTGGGGATTCCAGAGAAAAAGAATAACCTCTACATCGGGATCCTTCGGTCACGACTTAGGCTTGAACCTTAATTGTATTGTATTGATTTGTATTGTATTGCATTGTATTGTATCGTATTGTATTGTGTTGTGTTGTATAGTTTTGTCTTGTGTTGTTTTGTATTGTATTGTATCGTTTTATCTTGTGTTGTGTTGTATCGTTTTATCTTGTGTTCTTTTGTATTGTATTGTATTGTGTGGTGGTGTTGTATTTTGTTGTGTTGATTTTATTGTATTGCGTTGCATTGTATTATAGTGACTTATATTTTATTGATTTGTATTGCCTTGTATTGAATAGTATACCACTTTCAGTCATGACAGACTTCTTCCTATGAAATTCGGGCTGCTGCCCATGAAGAGAGTCTGTTGCCACAAGAGTAGCGCCACCCTTTAACAACATTATGTATGCAAATGGTTTTTTTTTTACAATACAAACACTTTTTATCTAAAAAGATGACACAACAAATTATGTGGGTTACGAGCATAACTAAAAACAACACACACACACACACACACACACACTCACACGCATGCACGCACGCACACATTCCCTCTTTCTCTCTTTGATTGTGTTTGAGTACCAACAGAGTTATATGATTTAGGGACATCAACTACCACTACCAAGCAGCTCTTGAGAGAGAGAGAATTCTGAACTCTGAATCGTTTAATGATTAGGCCTATGGCCCTTATCCCTGGGGTGTACATAAACAAATGTATGTTTGTCCGTCGTGTCCGACGATGACCTCCAAAACAGCAGAGGAGGCAGCTGCTGTTTTGGAAACTGGGCAGACATTTGATTATACTGGAGATGCCTTGCCCACAGTGCATCCCCACTCTTGCGGCCAAGTGGGCATAAAGACAGTCAGCGTTGGAGATGCTCTCCAAAGGCCAGCCACCCCCCAAGGGCTGCAGCACATAAGGACTGTGCGAGTCAAGCCTCCTAGTCAGAGAGTCATAGTCAATCACTAAAGACTAAGCTGTAAAGTGGAATTCCATGAGTGGGAAAGCCACTGGTCATACAGCCTCTCACTTTGCTGTTGCCCCCAGCGTCAATGGTTTATTCAAGAACTGTGATAAAGCCCAGGCGCTGACGGCAGATAAACAAATAATCATACAAGACATAGCGTTTGATACAAAACAAATACATGCATTACTAGATATTCCATTAAACTTGCTCTGCTACTAGTGTGCTGCGCTTATCAAATGCTTTCATAACAAAATTGGCAAAACGATTGATAATCAGCTTATTTTCAGATGCAAGTAACATAGTTAACTTAAACAATGATGGACTATTGTAATACGTTTTTGCAATAAACTGTTCCCTGATGTGGGTGTATGCTGGACACACTAATACAAAGTGGATTTCTGTTTCTGCGCCGCACTGACATACTGGACACATTAGGTCTGCTTTTGACAGATTCTTTCTGAAACGCAGTTTATGTACTTTCAGCTGAGAGAAACCTAGGCGTAATCGTATCAGAGCATTCCATGCTTTTATATGTTTAATATGTTGTAGAAAAAGTGGCACAGAAAAGTTAGATTCATATGTTGAGTACACAGTGACGGGATAGCTCAGTGGTCGGAGCACTCGCTTTCCCCCAGCCAAGTTAAGCAGCGTCGAGCGTGGTTACCAGTTGGATGGGTGACCGTTTGCGCGCCTTGGCTTCAGTACAGTTCCCCCAGTTCACCCAGCTGTAAATGGGTACCTGCCCTCTTTAGGGTCAGGGAAGGTAAAGCAGCGAGGGAGAGGAGATGGGCGCCGCCCTCAATATGCTGGCCCTAGAGAAGTGAGGTCTCTGACGCCTCGCTCCCCTACGACCTTATAGGTTATGGGACTCCTGTACCCTTTACCTTTTACACAGTGTATCTTTCGTGACTGTGGATACTTTCTGTTCACTCCTGAACATAAACTGCAGTTAACCGTTCCTTTAGCATTTTAATAAACATTTTCTCATCACCTACTCCTTGATTTTCCCAAGCATCACTAAAACCATACTGGTACAGGAAGAAACATAATGATGAAGCCCATGATCTCTTGTTCATTTCATGCAAAAGAACTGACATCTTATAAGCTTTATGGGGAAGCCGATCATCTCTCATCTGTATAATCCTTAACCAGAATCTAGCTGTCTTAGTGTATAAGTTAACAAAAAGTGGGTATCTACCTGTTTCACTGTGAACTAGGTCATTAGGAGTTCTAATGCTCACATTTAGAAAGCGCTTGATAGCAAAGAGGTGTACATGTTCAACAATTTTCAGGTCAGTATTTAATCCCCAGACCTCTGCACCATAAATCAACATAGGCTGTATTTGTGTGTCAAATAATTTAAAGAATATCTTATGAGATTTTTCCCCAAGTGTATTAAGTAGTCTCAAAATGCTTATGATACCTTTTCTTGCTCGGCTTGCCATATCAGTTAGAGCATGTGAAAATGACAATCTAGTGGATAGAATTATGCCAAGATATTTGTATGCAATTACAACATTCATGTAATCAGTACCATAGGACCATTTCTCATTAAGTGTTAAATGACCACCATTTCTAAACACAATTATATTCGATTTTGCTAAATTTACGTTTAGACCTAATTTTTGTGCTGTCTCATGAAGAACATTCAGTTGCTTTTGTAAGCCACACACAGAATCTTACAGAAGAATAACATCATCAGCAAACATTAATACACATATTTCAACAAAGCCAGGAAATAACTGGATGCCATGCCTCCCACGCTGGGCAAGTTCTCTTGCTACTTCATCAGTAATATCGCTTCAGTCACCCTGTACAAACACCACACTCCCTCTCCATCTCCATCTTGATGGTCCACGCGGCTATACCTCCCTGCTTCCCTGTCTTCTCTGCCTGCCACGCCAGCAGACCCCCCTCTGCCCAGTAGTAACTCGCCGCTTCAGACGTTGTCCCCCGCCACCCACAGGGTCTGCCCCTGTGGTGTGAGGTCTCCCAGCAACGGGCACACCTTCAGTTGGTCGTGGGATTTCTGTTGGCCCTCTAGAGTCCTAGTTCTCTTCTGCAGCTTTGGTTTATGGCGGGTCCATGTCTTTTCTGTGTGTGTGTGTGTGTTGTGTGTGTGTGTGTGTGTGTGTGTGTGTGTGTGTGTGTGTGTGTGTGTGTGTGTGTGTGTGTGTGTGTGTGGAGCTGTGTGTGGACAGGGACACGTTCTTGTGCAATGTGCTGCCTGTCCAGTAGAGGAGTTAGAGCACTGGTGATCCAGGCCATCGCTACCATCAGCAGACACAGAACATCATTCCCCAGCTTATCCAGGTGACTTTATTCCATCAGGAGTGGATTCAAGGTGGAACTGCACCCGTTCTTTTCTCCTTTTTTTCCTTTTTCTTTAAAATATCATTATTATTATTCATGATACGTCCTTCTCTGGCATGGTTACTACAAGAAAAACACTTCATGGCTGACAACTGTGTTGAAAGCTTGTTTCAGGCTTTCCTGTTGAAATGACAGAAGAGAAGTGTTGGTAGATACATATTGCAGCCCCCTCCCTTCGGTGCCATGGAATGACCAGTGTGTTTAATTAGATAGGTAGTCATTATATCAACCACAATCCCATTATTGCATGTTGCATGGCACGTGTGCAGTCCTTGAGTGGCCCGTCACTAGGTGTGTGACAGAGATGGGAGAGTGAACGTGTGACTGCCATTGAAATATACCACCAATAACTCATTCAGCTTCTTTTTTGCAAAAGTCATGAAACTGTTGTGTTCATTCTGTGAAGTGAAAAAACAAAACTGTGCAAGGGATTCTGTCAGCGAGACACTTTGAGCCAGCTGAGTGGAAAGTAACCATTCCATAACGATCCTTCTTGACAGAGGACTTGCATCCTTGGTCTCATCAGGGACAGTGAACTAACTCACAGGTGTGCGGCATGATCCTATGCATGAGTTTTATCTATAGAAACAAGTACAGCGAAACGAGAGGGTCAGGAAACACATTTGTCCAGGTCTCGGCAGAAGTGAGCAAAGATAAATGACAGACTCTGGGAGAAATGAACACGGCGATGGTGAGAAGACAACGACAGCCAGGGAATGATTCATTGTTGATTATAACATGTATGTTTGTCCGTCGTGTCCGACGATGACCTCCAAAACAGCAGAGGAGGCAGCTGCTGTTTTGGAAACTGGGCAGAAATTTGATTATAATGGAGATGCCTTGCCCACAGTACATACCCACTCTCGGTCAAGTGGGCATAAGGACAGTCAGCGTTGGAGATGTTCTCCAAAGGCCAACCAGCCCCCAGGGCTGCAGCATATAAGGACTGTGCGAGTCAAACCTCCTAGTCAGAGTCATAGTCGATCACTAAAGACTAAGCTGTAAAGTGGAATTCCATGAGTGGGAAAGCCACTGGTCATACAGCCTCTCACTTTGCTGTTGCCCCCAGTGTCAATGGTTTAATCAAGAACTGTGATAAAGCCCAGGCGCTGACGGCAGGATTATAATATGTATTCCTGTGAAATGGAAGATTGTATTTTTGCGTTTGTGGGAAGAAAGCGAAGCTGGAGTGAAGAAACATGGCATGAGAAGATGGTGGAAGGGAGATGTGAGGAGTGCTCCTTTGTGGGCAGTCTGACCACTACAGTGTGCTGAAGGGAAGGCAGGCCATGATGCACAGTCTGCTGACATAGATCAGCATGTTCTCAGTTGCTGCAACTTTCTTCTGCTCTTTTGTTCTTTCTGTTTGCTTTTTGTGCTAGTATTTGTTCATCTTTTTTGTGTGTTTGTGTGTATAGCTTACCATAATCCACTTTACCCTCTTGAGCACAATCCCTCAATGTATCTGTGTGTGAACGCAAAACAGACATTTTTTCTAATCCACACAAGTGCATGCATATCTGCACACTCACAGACACACGCACACACACACAGACACAGACACACACTTCAAAATAAACTCGCAGAAACTTGTATTTTTTCCCTCTGTCTCTTCTGTGTATCTATCTACTTTTTAGTGGTTTCATAGTACAACAACTGATTATTTTGTGTGTGTGTGTGTGTATGTGTGTGTGTGTGTGTGTGTGTGTGTGTGTGTGTGTGTGTGTGTGTGTGTGTGTGTGTGTGTGTGTGTGTGTGTGTAGTTTTCTCAGCATTTCTGTTTGCCAAATGACAACAACCTGCCTGTCTTACAATTGTTTGATGGCTTGTGCTCGGCTTTGACAGTGACAACATCGATGGTGACAGAAAGAAACCGGTTGGCCTTAGTGATTGTCGTGACGACTTGTTACTCCTGTCCTGTCAGGGGATTGATTGCCCCTTTTGCCTGGTGCCAGTACATGTCCAAAGTGAACACTGGCAGATTGATGCCCTCCTGTACAGATATGCCGAACTGTTCTTTCAAGATACGGAATGTGGATGAACGTGATGGGTAAAAGTTGCATTGTATATATATTAAGCAGCATGTGTGGGTGTTGTTTGCAATTACTAAGAGTGCTAACAGTGTAGTAGTTTATCCAGTTGAGCAGGGATTTGCAGCTTCTAAGGCACAACTGTTGGGTAATCTCTGCAGCTGGGTTTTTTTTTTAATGGAAGACATTTACTGTATTATATAAGAAAAGGCTAGAGTAAACTGGAATGAAATTTTATGCCCCTGATGGGCTTATACTGCAGAGACGCTGCAAGAGGACTTGCTGCTTTGTCTGTGGCACTTTCTTTGGTTTCTTGTCATGGAGTTGTATGTCATTCAAGGCAGTAATGCATCCCTGCCTAAAATCCCTTTCTAAATGTAATGATACTATTGAACTTTCTCACTGGCTGGTTAAGTGCTGACTGGGGGAGGAGGACAGAGAGTCAGCAGAATGTTGTGCAGGTTCTTGCTTCCATATATCAGTCAGTCTTGATTTTCCCCCATCCACTAGACCTTGAGTGGTGGTCTGGGCGCTAGTCTTTCGGATGAGATGATAAACCGAGGTCCCGTGTGTTACACAAAAATTATTTAGCGCACGTAAACCACGGCAACAAGAGAGTTGTCCCTGGCAAAATTCTGGAGAAAAAAGCCACTCTGATAGGGAAACAAATGCAGTTGTAGACAGAAAAAAAATGGATGGAGCTGCTCTGTGGCGACGCGCTCTCCCCGGAGAGAGCAGCCCGAATTTCACGCAGAGAAATCTGACATGACTTAAATTAATTAAATAAATAAATAAATAAATAAATAAATAAAAAGCAGTAAAAAATAATACAGGGCTACATATTTCTCCTTGTTTGACTCCCAGTGGACATGTAAAAGACTCTGTTAACTCCCTCCTAACTCTGACCTTTGCCTGCACAATGTTATACATACTAACTATTGCTTTATACATTCTACTATCGCCCTTAAGTCCTTTCTTTTCCAGAACATTCCACAGTTTAGTCCTATCTATAGAGTCGAAAACATTTCTAAAATCTATGAAAGCTACATATAACTTTTTATAATAAACCAATTGCTTTTGTATTGTTGAAAATATTGTAAAGATATGGTCAATTATACTGTACCTTTTACGGAAGCCTGCTTGGTATTCTCCTATCAATTTATTTTCTTCAATCCACTCATTCAAACGGTTGTTAAGTATGTGGCTGTATAACTTGCTTGAAATATTTAAAAGAGATATTCCTCGGTAGTTATCTGGGTTGTTTGTATCGCCCTTTTTATGTATTGGCTGGATTACAGATTCTATAGAGAGAGAGAGAGAGAGAGAGAGAGAGAGAGAGAGAGAGAGAGAGAGAGAGAGAGAGAGAGAGAGAGAGAGAGGAGAGAGAGAGAGAGAGAGTGTGTGTGTGTGATCTTCAGTTTAACGTCTATCTAGTTTAACGTGGTGTGTGTGTGTGTGTGTGTGTGTGTGTGTGTGTGTGTGTGTGTGTGTGTGTGTGTGTGTGTGTGTGTGTGTGTGTGTGTGTGTGTGTGTGTGTGTGTGTGTGTGTGACATAATTTTTACATGATATATGCAGGTTTAAAAGATTTTTCAAGATTTTATTTTAAGAAAACCCCCGAAATTTAACAAAACACAACTTGCGGATGTGGGCGTGTGAAAAACACAACACAACACAAATTCGTTCCAAAATGAAAAGTGAAAGAGCATTTACATTACAGGAAAAGTATGATAAATCAACATGTTTGGATACATGTATCAACAATCAATTGCTCTCTCTCTCTCTCTCTCTTCTCTCTCTCCTCTCTCTCTCATCTCTCTCTCTCTCTCTCTCTCTCTCTCTCTCACTCTCCTCTCTCTCTCTCTCTCTCTCTCTCTCTCTCTTCCTCTCTCTCTCTCTCTCTCTCTCTCTCTCTCTCTCGCTTGTGTAGGTGTTTCCAAATATAACATATTATCCAGATAATCATACAATTAAAAAATGTACTCTCTGGCGCTGCCTATCTGTCTGTCGCTCTCCCCCCTCTACCCCCCGCCCCACTTTCTCTCCCTCCCCTCCATTCTTCTTAAAACTTAAACCGCTACAAATGCAGTAATTCCGTTGTTATGAAATTTGGAAAATTTCTTGACTTTTATTGTTCTAAATCATGCAATTTTTATTTTCTATATACAAGTATGCATTTTACTCAATTGGAATTGTTAAATTGTTTTGTCTTAATTGTTAGACATATTTTTGTATGCGGATGTTCTTTGCAGGCTACAGTTTGGCTTGTTTATTATTGATAGCTAAATCTTAAGGTGAGAGAGGTTTGTGTGGGTGTTTTGTTACATGCCATTTATCTAGATGATCACACAACCTGGAAATATACTCTCTCTCTCTCTCTCTCTCTCTCTCTCTCTCTCTCTCTCTCCTCTCTCTCTCTCTCTCTCGGTATCTCATATATCAATGTATTATTTTTATATAAATGTTTGGTTTATACATTTTATAGAGATTTATTTTATCATCGTCCAAAAAGCATACAATATTGTTCTCCATCTTCAGTCAATATACCATGCCTCTTGGAAATGTACTGAGTGAGTTTAAAGTGATTTACCTAACTTCGAATTGTTGTACTGATGCTGTTGTTGGCGGGGCTGTTAAAACTATTTTATATCAGGCTCTTCGACATTTTGTAACTTAACTTGATATCTTTATTGATCACTATATATATATTTTTAAAGGGTTTTAGTGAGGATGCTTTAACGGAATTTGATATCTGGTTTATTTTGATGTTGATGTAACCCGAAAATGCTCTCTCTCTCTCTCTCTCTCTCTCTCTCTCTCTCTCCTCTCTCTCTCTCTCTCTCTCTCTCTCTCTCTCTCTCTCTCTCTCTCTCTCTCTCTGTGTGTCTATCAATTTTCATAGACATGTAGATGAGGTTCATTTTGTACTTGCTTGTCCAGAATTAAAAGATATCAGAGAACAATTTATTCCGGCAAAAATTCCAGTATCCATGTCTGTTTAAACTAATATTGTTAATGTCAGCAACAAATGAAACTACTGTTAAGAGATTAAGCATATATTTGTACAAAGCCTTTAAAAGGAGAAGTGAGTGTGTAGCAAATTGTTCATGTGGATGTGTCTTGTCAACAATACTTTGTACAACCCCCTTCTAAGGGGCCATGGCCTTTTTTGAATAAATATATCATATCATATCATATCATATCATATCATATCATATATCTCTCTCTCGCTTCTTGCTGTCTCCCCTCTATTTTCCTTTATCCATATTACCTAATTATAATCAGTGTATCAGTTTTTATGTTAATGTTTGATTTATTTGAGAATTATATGTTTATTAACGTATAATTTTTATCTCTTTTCTCCAAAAAAACCCCAACTATGTATCTCTCGAAATTAATGCTCAAGTCAGGGATTATGTATTGTTCAATATATATATATTTTTTTTAAATCATGTTGTCGTTGTTGTAGTAAGATTTTTACCTTTGTTTTGTAGATAGTCCCTAATCAGGGCAAGGGCCGGATGAAAAAAAGTATGCGGATGCTTATTCTGTTACCCTTGAAAAATAAAGAAAATAAAGATTCTCTCTCCCTCTCTCTAAGCATATCACGCTAACGCAAAGGCATCTATAAGCCACACACACACACACACACACACACACGTGCGCGTGCGAACATCTACGACAAAGAAGAAAAGTTCCTTCACTATGCAGAGTAGTCTTCATTCATTTCTCAAGAGGTTAAAGTACAGACAGGAGCAGGATAGCCTAGCGGTTAGAGCATTGAGCTCGTGATCTGACGGCCGGAATCGAGCCACCACTGAGGCACCTTCGTCTTACAGATTGCTAGTGTCAGAAAATGTGTTGCTCATTTTAACTTCTTTTTTTTAAAGTAAAAAAAATACTTTGTTGTTTTGTTGTTTGATTGGTGTGTGTGGTGTGTGGTGTGTGTGTGTGTGTTGTTTGGTTTTTTGGTTTTTGTTGTTTTGGTTGTTTGTGTGTTGTTGTTGTTGTGTTGTTTTGTTGTTTTTGTTTTGTTGTTGTTGTTGTTTGGTGTTTTGGGGTTGTTGTTGTTGTTGTTGGTTTTTTTGGGGGGTTGATTGATGGCGTAGAGCAATACCACGTAGTCTTAAGAAACTTGGAAATGATTATCAAATGAGGATTGCTTGTATTACACCAAAATATAACATCCCCCCCCCCCCCTCTCTCTCTCCCTCCTCCGTGTGTGTGTTTTAATTTGTTGAATTTATTTGTAACTGGTTGGATGTGTACAAGTTGATTGTTTGAAGTTTGATTTGTTCTCACAAGATATAGCTCTATATAAATAACATGTACTATTCTTCTTCTTATTATTATTATTATTATTTGACTCCAGCATGCAAGTAAAATTTCATTGGGGTTAAGAAGTTAGCTGACAACAGAGGACTGAGACAGTCACTAAATCGGAAATCTCCCCTTGGACGTAAACACAATCACAACAACAACAGAGGACTGAGGGAACACAGTGTCTGCTGATTTTTAAAAAAAACAGTTAGGCCTAGGCCCTAGCCTACCAAATTTGTGCAAAATTACATGACTTTTGAGTCAGAGGCTGAGTGAGTGGCAAACTTGTTTGGAATTATCTCCCCTGTTTGAATGCAATGCGCATGTGCAAAAGGGCCAATTGTAGACTTCTTTCGACGAGATCGACACTTCTTTCAACATGACTACCACAACCCAAGATAGCGTGAGAGAGAAAATTCTCACAGATTACCGGAAAAAGCTCCTGGAACACAAGGAGCTCGAAGCGAAGCTGAAAGAGAGTAAGTTGCCAGTTTTTGAAACATGTGTGGATACTTTTAAATTGCTCTGCAAATAACGGTGCCCTCTCCCTGCCATCGGCATCCATTTTGCATTGTCACGTCTTGGTGATCGAAGTAGAAACCAGTTGTGGTGACGCTTTTGTAAAGTATATTTCATGCGAAATGTGGTTTGCCTGTGTGGAATAAATACCCCGCATACATAGTGGACGCATTGAATAAACAGAAGATGAAACTTAGAAATATCTCGGTGGATCATGAAAACATCTGTATTCTGAATCAGTGAATGTGAATCATCATCATGATTATGCCTGAGACTGAGAGTGAGACTGATTGTGAGACTAGAGTGAGAACTCCAATGGCTAGTACAGTAGTAGTAAGTAGTAGTAGTAGTAGTAGTACTAGCACTGTATTTTTATTACCATGCAAGTCACTGATTTAGCTGTCGACTGTAGATCCTCCTAAAACAGATAATTAGATTAGAACAAAGATTCAACAATCCCCAAGACAGCATGACTAGTATTGGTTCGACTTTGAATATATATATAAAATTGTGATATTGTGTATACATGTGTGTGTGTTTCACTGTGTGTGATATACTGTAATGTACTGTTGTGTTAGTGTAAATGTGTGTGCATGTACACTGTGTGAATGTGTGTGCGTGTACACTGTGTGTGTGTGACTGTGTGTGAAACTAATTTTTATTTACTTATTCTTTCAGGTTGGGTATTTTTGTGCTTTTCATTTTGTTTTGTTTGCTTTTTTGTTTGTTGTTGGGTTTTTTTGTCAGTTGGTAGATCTATCCCTGTCAAAGATCCTACCCTCCCCCCTGCGCATGTGTGTATACTGTAATAAATATTAATATACATGTGTGTGTTTATTTACATTGTTATCATTATATAAATATTCTTTTAATTTGAGGATAATAGAATAAGCACTCGTGTGCTTTTTTACACCCAGACCCGAGTGTATGCAGTTTTGTAATTTTTGTCATCCGTTCCCACCAGCACACAATGGCCTACTTTTTCAAAAAGCAGAACAGGTTTTAACATGTGTGCAAGATGGTCTGCATGTATTTACACAAGGGATCTTGGTTTATAGTCTCATCCGAAGGACTTTAGCTTAAAAGTTTTAGTCGGCACTGATATTCACTCCACTCTCCAGAGGAAACATCTCTTGAACAAGATTTGAACCCAAGTCAGCAGATCACGAATGTATCATTCTAACCACTGGGTTATCGCGCATGCACTTGAGTGCGCACGTGTGTGTGTGTATGAAGTCGAGTCAAATTTTTATAATTCCAGCTGGTACATTGTTTGTGTCTTTAACTTTAATCAACATATTGAAGTATTCTAGATTTCACACTTACAGTACTTATAACTAATACCATTACTAATAGTGACCTTGAAATTTAATGGTAAATTTTGTATGTGCGCTGATTTGATTTTCTAATTTCCAAGGGAAAAAAAATACCACTGAGTCGGTGAGTGAGGGCTGAACGACACGTCACCAAGAGAAACATTTAAAACACAAAACAAAAAACAAAAATAAACCAACCAAAATCATGATGTTATTAATTTAAATGTTGGAGTCAAGTCACCATACCCTGAAACTGCACACTAGTTTCATTGTTTTAACTGATGTCTGTAAAATATGAGAAAGAAAACACATACACACTCACACACTCACATACTGACATAAATGCATATTGTATAATACATGAGTACATTACATGCATGCATGTATGTATATATATATAATAATAATAATGAATATATATATATAGATATATATGCGCACTCTCAAGACAAAAGAGACACTCAGAGAGAGAAAGTAACCTGTCAATAGCATGTTCATCTTCAAGCTATCCAATCCATTATCCATGCACTGAAATCAAATACTTTTCAAATTTCAAATGCAGAAGTAAGGCAGACTTAAAAACAAAAATTAAATTTGAAAAAAGACAGACTTTTCATTTGAGGTTTTATCATTTCACTATCACTAGTATTACTCTGCTGTGGTTTTAATTTTTTTTAATTTATTATTAGTTTAGTTTAGGTCACCTCCACTGGCTCCATCACAAACACATGCTCTCTCTCTCTCCGAATCCCTTTTTTTCTCTGCTCTCTCTCTCTCTCTCTCTCTCTCTCTCTCTCTTCTCTCTCTCTCTCTCTCTCTCTCTCTCTATTTCTCTCTCTCTCTTTCTCTCTGAATGTCTGAGTAACCCTCATCCCTTGTTGAGAAAATCACGTTAAAAGCTCTCATGTGAAAAAGTGTAATTTTGTTTAGTGTTTGATTGGAAAGATGTTTCAGTTTTCAGATTTGAATTTCAGACACAACATGTTTATTGTTTTGTGCAGTGCGAGAAAACCTGAAGGATTTGACAAAGCAGTATGACAAGTCTGAAAATGATCTGAAGGCTTTGCAGAGTGTGGGACAGGTAAGAATGCGATTCTAAGACAAACAGGAGTGCGCACTTAAAGTCAATAGATTGCTACTGTAATAGCATACCTTACCTGCAGAGATCATTTTAACGTTTTCATGATATGATATTTCAAAAAGATATAAAGGTCTGTCTGGAAGTCGGGCTTTTGTTGGTGTTGTTTCATTACTGATAACCTGATGGGTATGTGTGCTCAGTATGTAACTGGATGCTCATGGAAGAAGCCAGTACATATTATTTTTATTTATTTATTCTTTTATATCAAGGATAATGGAATAAGTACTCTTGTGCTTTTTTACATCCATACCCCAGGTGTATGCAGTTTTGTCAGTTTTGTCATCTCTTTCCACCGCACACAATGGCCTACTCTTCCGAAAAGCGGAACAGGATTTGACGTGTGCTCAAGATGTTCTGCATGCGCTCGAACACAGGGCCTCAGTTTATAGTCTCATCTGAAGGACTTTGACACCCAGTTTGATTTTTTGTCAAACTGGGAAGAAAGGGCGAGGCAGGGAATCGAACCCAGAACCTCACGGTTTACTTGTAAGCAGGCGAACGTCTTAACCATCCTGCCACCTTCCTTCCTAGGCAGTGTACGACATTTGTATTCAATTCATGGTCTTGGTTCAAAAATTGATTTAAAAAGAAATTTAAAAGGAAGACTAGTCTTGACTCGGGACTTTTTATTTAGATTTTCTGTCTCTCAGCTAAAAAGCAATTCAGCAAAGGGTTGTTTAGATTTTATACATTTATACAGGATTTGGTTTTGGGGCAGTTATCAACTCGAGCCATATTGCTTGGTCGGTGAATCACAACAAGTCACAGCACAAGGTTTTCTTCACATTTGTACCTGTAGCAAAACCATGTAGTGGACAGCTATCATATTTTATTCATTTTTACTGCTGTTAGCTTTTGAAGGTGGGTGTTTGTGTGCAGTGCTTTGGCTTTTGTATATCTTTACATGTATGCATGTTGTATTTGATACTCATCAGTTGTGCATTGTCACTGATTTACCATTCTCTTTCTTCACTTTTTTTTCAGATTGTTGGAGAAGTGCTTAAGCAGCTTACAGAAGAAAAGTGTAAGTATTAAGTAATTTTTCATTTTAAAAAAGAAAAGGTTAAGTGATGAATTAAAAAAAAACACACACACACACGAAAAGTCCTGTATTTTCTGGGTGATAAGCCACTTTTTTTTTAATAGTCCATAGTTGATTAGATTTATTCTGAAGTCTTTTTTTTTTTAAAGCATTAAAATCGGACCAGTTCTAGTCATGGTTTGTGATGTGTACAAATGCATAACACCATTGATTCTACAAGTTTTGTGATGAAATGAATGCAGTACAAGTCCAGTAGTCCATTATTTTTGTCATGAAAAGTTCTTTGCAACATTATTGGAATTGGGATTGCCCATTTTGATGTCAAGTTTGACATTACAGTGTGTTCAACTCTTAATGGTATCTGCCATCTTGGATCAAAATGTAAAAGCCATCTGTCATGTTAAGTCTTTTTCTAAAGATATTGTTATGGCAACAACAACCCCACCCAGCAGATTAATTTTTTTTTGTTTTGGGTGTGTTTTTTTTGCCAGTAAACCTTGCTAAAGTAGGCTTTTGTTGTCTTATTTTATGAGAAACTGTGCACTGGAAATGTTTTGTTTGAGTATTTAGTTTGTGGTGCTTTGATTTGCGCAGTGGGATTGTTAATTCATTTGGATTTTGTCATTATGTGGCGTGTAGTCCAAATGGGTCTCATACATCTTCTTTCAGTATTTTATTTTTGTACTATTTAGGTAGCGTGGCTTATAGAGCAGTGTGCCTTGTAACCTGAAAAACGGGGTAAGTGACATCCTTTGAGTGAAGAGGTGCCTTCCAGCATCCAGTTGCTGCTTCCAGTTTTTATTAGATTTATTTGTGAGTGAGGAATGTACAAAGTGCACCATTGAAGTCATGACTGGTTGGCTGGGAGTAGACTGTGAACAACTGAGGAGGTTTTGATTCAAGCTTCAGTGTTGAAGTCATGACTGGTTGGCTGGGAGTAGACTGTGAACAACTGAGGAGGTTTTGATTCAAGCGTCAGTGTTGAATTGATTGACAGGGAAAGGGCCTGCTGTGGCCTCCCACCTTGAGCACTGCTCTAGATAAAGCTGTGGCAGGGGTCAAAAGGAGTCTGGCCAGTGTTAGTCATTATGTACCGTTCTGTTCAACTGGCCCAGTGATGAGAGACAGAATCAGAGACCAGACCTGGCTGCCAGAGACCACAGCTGTCTGTCTGATGTCTGTCTGATTGATGTCTTTGTCCTCCTTACCCCACTTCACCCCCTTTGTTACATGTCATGTCCTGTGTTGTGTCCAGTGTTGTGTGTCAGTGGTGGTCCTCAGTCAGGTTGGGTGGTCAGTGAATCGGGATTATGAGAGCTGAGGGCCAGGGTCTTACTGCATCAGGACCTCATACTGCGTTGAATGGAAATGGCAGAGCCTGAGATGATAGACTTTTCTGTGGTTTTGCAACACTTGCTTTCTGAAAAGTCCAACAGTACTTTTTTATGGTTGGCCGATAGTTTTGTGGATTACATGTTTCATTATATTTATCATCTCTTTGAATTTTATTATTCTAGTGAGAGTGGAACCTCTTTTGATCTGTATATATTTCTGAGATGTTCCCTTTTCCTGATCAGCATTTTGCTTTTGTTTCTGGAAAGAAAAACAGCTGTTTAAAGTAGAAGTAGAAGGGATGACAAAAGGATGTGACAGCATTGCAGGCTATATGGTAGAAGCTGCTGTCACCCCAGAGAGTGGGAGTTCAGCCCTGCCTGCCTGCCTGCCTGTTTATCTTTTTTTTTTTTTATAAATGTATTCTTTTATATAAAGGATAATGGAATAAGCACTCATGTTCTTTTTCACATCTAGTCTCCATGCGTGTGCGGTTTTGTCATGGTGTATGTTCCACAGTGAATTTTTTTTTTCTGTGAATGCACATGTGGCCCAGTGATGAGAAACAGAATCAGAGACCAGGCCTGGCTGCCAGAGACCACAGCTGTCTGTCTGTTGTCTGTCATCTGTGTCTGCCCCCCCCCCCCCCCCCCCTCCCTCCCCTCCCTGTCCTGTGTTACGTCCTGTGTTGTGTCAGCGGTGGTCCTCAGTCAGGCTGGGTGGTCAGTGAATCGGGATTATGAGAGCTGAGGGCCAGGGTTTAGGCCACTGGAATATTGGATGCCGCTTAAATTACTGTGGCAGAGATGTGCCTGAATGGTTTGCACTCACAGGATTATAGCTTGTTGCTTCACAGGCTCCAAGTCCTTCTGTGGGGAAGGTGGTGGCTATTGCTGGATGATATAATTGCAGTTGACTGCTTTCGTGGTTTTATTTTTTATTTCACTCCTGGTGATAGTGAATTCTCCCATCTTGTGTATAATCTTACCGAGATCTGCCCACTTTTCCTACCATATGGTCTGCATGTTTGGAAGGCAGTGTTGGTTGTAACTTACCAGCACATTATGGTGAAGTAGAACAATTTAACAGGATGCGTAAAATGGTTGTGCTCACACTTAGGTAGATGGCTGGTCTGTCTCATGGCTTTCATGATGTAAGTTTTGCAAAGTGAATGGATGGTGGAAGATTGTCATGTTTAATTTGCCTTTTAGCATAATATCCATGATTCCCTGTATCTTTGCTTTAATTTTAAACAAAATCTATTGAAGGGAGACACATTGTGTATTAAACAAAAATGTTAATGTTCCAACAATGTAATTTGCAACACATATTAACTTAATTAAGCTGACGCCAGTGAGTTTGAAAGTCTACAGGTCTCCTGGAGGAATTCTGTCTGAGACAGGGTCTGTTCCCTGTCTGAGGAGATGTTGTGCCCAGGGGTGCTGTTGTGCTTCCTGAATCATGAATGTCAGACATGGGGTACAGGCGTTTCATGTTTTATATTTAGATGTAATACAATTGTTCCTGTTTTTATTGTTCTTGTTTTATTTGCCAGAGAGTTGACATGGTGGAGATGTCATTTCTGTTGGTGTCTTTTATGACCGGGGTTGAGAATGCAGTAGACAGCTTCAGAGTATTTTTCAGTATGGCCAGTGTCAGAAGGGATGCTGGTGATCGGCACGAGGATGACTGAACAGTAACTTGCCATTGTCCTGTCAGAGCACAGTGCTGGCCCAGTGATGAGAAACAGGATCGGAGATCAGACCTGTCTACCAGAGACCACAGCTGTCTGTCTGAGGTCTTTGTCCTCCTTATCACTGCCCCTCCAATCTCCCTGTCCTGTGTCGTGTTGTGTTTTATGTGTCAGCTGTGGTCTTCATGCAGGTTGGGTGGTCAGTGAATCAGGATTATGAGAGCTGAGGGCCAGGTTTCCTGTCACAGGCCGGGAAGTCATAACAACAGTGGTCATTTTCTGATCCGTTACAGGCCGGGAAGTCATAACAACAGTGGTCATTTCTGATCCGTTACAGGCCGGGAAGTCATAACAACAGTGGTCATGTTCTGATCCGTTACAGGCCGGGAAGTCATAACAACAGTGGTCATGTTCTGATCCGTTACAGGCCGGGAAGTCATAACAACAGTGGTCATGTTCTGATCCGTTACAGGCCGGGAAGTCATAACAACAGTGGTCATGTTCTGATCCGTTACAGGCCGGGAAGTCATAACAACAGTGGTCATGTTCTGATCCGTTACAGGCCGGGAAGTCATAACAACAGTGGTCATTTCTGATCCAGTCAGTTGTCCATTGTGATCCTGTACCACTGAGCGAGATAAAAATAAAAGACAGAAACATTTTTAAAGGAATATTCATCGTTTGCGTATGTGTGTGTTGCGTATGTGTGTAGGTAAATAATATTCTAATCAATGGTTTTTATATCATTGTGTTCCCAATGGGTGTGTGTATGTGTGACGTTTTCATCTGAAGTTATTTTGAAATGTTTTAACCAATATAAAATGTAGATTTTTGTGTGTGTCTTTCGAGAGTATGATATGAATCAATCTGCCTGTCATTATTGTAACTGCCCTTCATGGGATGATTAAAGTGTTTTTGACTTGACTTGACTTTGACTTGACTTTATTCCTGAACTGTATGTGTAGTGTGGACATGGATGATTGTAGTTTCAGTTTAGCACGCTCTTGTTGGCCGTCTCTTTGTTTGAGGCAGCCACAGTGGCTACATTCCATTGTTAAGCAGCCACTGATTCAGAGTGCTGAACTTTTTGGCAATGCAATTGTAGAAAATCAAACTTATTCCGTTGAATCTTGAGAGTATTTCGATGGGAGTTTTGTCCATCAAGTCACCTTTGATCATGTTTATTTTCCAGTATTTATCTGTAGTCTTTGCAGTATTTATCTGTAGTCTTTGCAGTATTTATCTGTAGGATTGCAGTCTGACAAGATGTCCATTTTCTGTGTGTGGCTAAATTAAGTGAAGATTGATGTGGTGATTTTTTTTTTCTGTGAGTGCAAGTGTGGCCCAGTGATGAGAAACAGAATCAGAGACCAGGCCTGGCTGCCAGAGACCACAGCTGTCTGTCTGTTGTTTGTCATCTGTGTCTGTTTAACCGCACCCCCCCCTCTTTTCCCCCTTGTCCTGTGTTACGTCCTGTTGTGTCAGCGGTGGTCCTCAGTCAGGCTGGGTGGTCAGTGAATCGTGATTATGAGAGCTGAGGGCCAGGTTGTCTCCCCCTTTTATAAAGACCGCCATTATCTGTAAAGCAAATAGGTGGGAAAATTTATCTGCAGCAACAAGCAGCCTTCAGCGACAATATGAACCACCTTATCCTCTTAAAAATGCCAATTCTGACAGACTTTTGTCTATATTTGTTTGCATCTTTCTTAGTCACAACTTCTTCTGTTTCTTATTTTGTTCATTTGGTTGCTTGGGTTGTTTTTGTTTGTTGTTGTGTTGTTTTTATGTGCTCCTCTTTAGTTTTACTTGTCTTGTTTACACTGTATATTAGACTTAACATGATCATGACTGGTAAACATCTACAGCCTTTGTCAGAGAGAGGATGAACATACATGCATGTTTACATACCAGTAGCCATGCATACATATGCCCCTGCCGTATATATAGCTGAGGTATCTATCTGTCTGTCATGGTGTGTGTGTGTGTTTCAGTCATAGTGAAGGCGACCAATGGGCCCCGCTACGTGGTTGGATGTCGGCGCCAGCTGGACAAGGCCAAGTTGAAGCCTGGCACCAGAGTGGCCCTGGACATGACCACACTGACCATCATGAGGTGAGGGGAGGGATGACTGCCAGACTGACTGCCCTTCAGGGCATCCACTTGCTGTAGAGAATGTACCCATGACCTGAAATCTTCGCCACATACCGTAGTTTCATGGAGGAGAACCCCTGTGGTTTCTTTTGCTCCACTTCCCATGTCACTATGGCACCCCCATGACTGGCAGTCCATGTATACAATCTGTCGTTGTATTAGTAGTAAATCTGTTTGCATTCCTATCTCTCGTCCTATGAGAGAAGACTTGCCTGATGATGAAAACATGTGTGAGACGTTGACAATCGCTTTGTCCCTGTTGTTGGGTTTTTTTCATTATTACTGGTCTTTTTTTTTTCTTGGTCCCCTTCCCCCCACACCACTCCATCCTTCCCATTATTATTATTTGTTTTATCATTTTTATTTTTGGGACCTATGTTGTTGGAGTGAAATGTCGGCGAATGATGTTGTCACTGAGGTGAAAAGGAAAATTGTTGTTCTGAAGGCGAGATTTAATTCAGGCTGTTTCTATTCAGGCAAGCCTATTAGGAGATAATGTTCCTTCAGCAGTCTGGCAGTATTGACACTTGATTCATTCTCTACTCTGTGTGTAGAGTAAACTACATGATTAGTCGAACCTCGGAGAGAAAGAGGTTTATTTATGCATTATTCCCCACCCTCCAAGGTGTTTCTATATGCTTGTAAGAGTGGACTGACAAGAAACCTTATAACGAGTTCTGCAACCTTAGACCATGATGAACTGCAATGGTTTTACAGAAACAAACAGAAGCGTGAGTGTAAAGAGAAGGCAGGCAGGCAAAGGCATGATGAGTGTAAAGAAAAGGCAGGCAGGCAAAGGCATGAGTGTAAAGAAAAGGCAGGCAGGCAAAGGCATGATGAGTGTAAAGAGAAGGCAGGCAGGCAAAGGCATGATGAGTGTAAAGAAAAGGCAGGCAGGCAAAGGCATGAGTGTAAAGAAAAGGCAGGCAGGCAAAGGCATGATGAGTGTAAAGAGAAGGCAGGCAGGCAAAGGCATCATGAGTGTAAAGAAAAGGCAGGCAGGCAAAGGCATGAGTGTAAAGGGAAGGCAGGCAGGCAAAGGCATGATGAGTGTAAAGAGAAGGCAGGCAGGCAAAGGCATGATGAGTGTAAAGGGAAGGCAGGCAGGCAAAGGCATGAGTGTAAAGGGAAGGCAGGCAGGCAAAGGCATGATGAGTGTAAAGAAAAGGCAGGCAGGCAAAGGCATGATGAGTGTAAAGAGAAGGCAGGCAGGCAAAGGCGTGATGAGTGTAAAGAGAAGGCAGGCAGGCAAAGGCGTGATGAGTGTAAAGGGAAGGCAGGCAGGCAAAGGCATGAGTGTAAAGGGAAGGCAGGCAGGCAAAGGCATGAGTGTAAAGGGAAGGCAGGCAGGCAAAGGCATGATGAGTGTAAAGAGAAGGCAGGCAGGCAAAGGCATGATGAGTGTAAAGGGAAGGCAGGCAGGCAAAGGCATGAGTGTAAAGGAAAGTGTAAAGGAAAGGCAGGCAAAGGCATGAGTGTAAAGGAAAGTGTAAAGAAAAGGCAGGCAGGCAAAGGCAGCATGAGTGTGAAGAAAAGGCAGGCAGGCAAAGGCATGATGAGTGTAAAGAACAGGCAGGCAGGCAAAGGCATGAGTGTAAAGAGAAGGCAGGCAGGCAAAGGCATGATGCGTGGTGCGCTGGTTTCAGGTACAAAGGCGTGATGCGCGGTGCGCTGGTTTCAGGTACAAAGGCGTGATGCGCGGTGCGCTGGTTTCAGGTACAAAGGTGTGATGCGCTGGTTTCAGGTACAAAGGCGTGATGCGCTGGTTTCAGGTACAAAGGCGTGATGCGCTGGTTGCAGGTACAAAGGCGTGGTGCGCTGGTTGCAGGTACAAAGGCGTCATGCGCTGGTTTCAGGTACAAAGGTGTGATGCGCTGGTTTCAGGTACCTGCCCCGGGAGGTGGACCCCCTGGTGTACAACATGTCGGTGGAGGACCCTGGCGACGTCACCTTCAACCAGATCGGGGGACTGGGCGAGCAAGTGCGCGAACTGAGAGAGGTGGGCCACACTGCACCGTCCTTTTCTGTCGTGTCTCCCTCCACACACTAGCTGTGCTAGGACAGTGCTGAACAGATTTTTTTGGTTCTTTAATCTAGTAGGGATCTTGTTACTGTACATTTTAGAATTGAAATCTTTGGTTTTTGTGGGTTGTGTTATTTGATTTTTGGTTTGTTTTATGTAGGGTGTGGAACAGAGAAGAGTAGGTGCTATCAGCGGGCACAGTGACCTCACAACCAGTAGTTCTGTCATCATCAACTGCGGTGAATACCGGTGGAAACAGATAACAAAATTTACAAAACCGCATACACACGGGGACTGGATGTAAAAAAGCACATGAGTGCTTATTCCATTATCCTCAATATAAAAGAATAAATAAATAAATAAATAAAATAAATACAGATTAGCTCAGCTACCAACCCGTGTCTTATACTCTGTAGTTCGTTTTTCAGACTTTGCAGTGTTAAATGACAGTGGTATCTAATACATGTTTTCTGCAGTAACAGAGGCAAGTGTTCTCTAGTGTGGCTGTAGGTGACTGAACTAAAGTGACAGACTGAACTAAAGTGACAGACTGATTTAAAATGACAGACTGAACTAAAATAATAAGTGATGTCTGATACATGTTTTCTGCAGTAACAGAGGAACAGTGTCTGATACATGTTTTCTGCAGTAACAGAGGAACAGTGTCTGATACGTGTTTTCTGCAGTAACAGAGGAACAGTGTCTGATACATGTTTTCTGCAGTAACAGAGGAACAGTGTCTGATATATGGTTTCTGCAGTGACAGAGGAACAGTGTCTGATATATGGTTTCTGCAGTAACAGAGGAACAGTGTCTGATACATGTTTTCTGCAGTGACAGAGGAACATTGTCTGATACATGGTTTCTGCAGTAACAGAGGAACAGTGTCTGATGCATGTTTTCTGCAGTAACAGAGGAACAGTGTCTGATACATGTTTTCTGCAGTAACAGAGGAACAGTGTCTGATACGTGTTTTCTGCAGTAACAGAGGAAGCATTGTGTGTGTTGTGGGTGTAGGTGATTGAACTGCCCTTGCTGAACCCAGAGCTGTTCCAGCGTGTGGGCATCACTCCCCCCAAAGGCTGTCTGCTCTTTGGACCCCCTGGCACTGGCAAAACTCTGCTGGCGCGTGCTGTGGCCAGTCAGCTGGACTGCAACTTCCTCAAGGTCTGTGGCTAAAGGGGCCCAGTGTGGGGGTGGTGTGTGTCTATGTCTGTGAGAATGTGAGTTTAGTAGGGGGATGGTAGGGGTGGACCATTCCAAGACTGAAATGAAAGAGACGTCTTTAGTTCATGCTGATTGTCTGGAAATGTCTGGCTGATGGATGAAGTGAAACAGGCGTATAGTAATTTATTGATTTATCTGGTTATTTTCTTGGTATTAACTTGCCTTTTAGTGCACACACTTCTTTGTTTGATGCATGAGTGCTGTATATCTGTTCTATTCATTTTGAAATGGGTGGGGGAGATAACAGTATGATAGCATTTAACAATTAATGGTATGACAATATTCTGATAGAGAATAATGGGCAGAGCATTCATCATGGGTGAAACTGTGTGTGCAGGTGGTGTCCAGTGCTATCGTGGACAAGTACATAGGAGAAAGTGCCCGTCTGATTCGTGAGATGTTTGCCTTCGCCAGAGATCACGAGCCCTGCATCATCTTCATGGACGAAATCGATGCCATAGGTCTGTACTCTTCTCTTCATGTGTAGTGAGAAAATTGTCAGCCTGCTGACACTGAACAGATATGGAGTAAATGATTAATGTAGCAAGTATTACCCAGTGGATCTGAAAGCACTTGATGAAATTGATCTTTAGACAGTTTTCCCCCCGAACTCCTTTACCATCTCACCCACCTCAGCGCATGCTCTATGTATAGCACTTTGTAATATGTTCGTAGATTCAAGATTCTGTGGCTTTAAAAAGGATTTGGAGCAGAATAAATAGCCTGTTGATAAAAATGAGACTTGTGGCTTGATGTTGACATACACAAAAATCCTGGTTCTCGGAGTTCTAGCTGAGAAAGGAAAACATAAAGATCTTAAGGAGAGAGAGAGAGACACAGTTCCTTCTGTGGCCTTTCAAGAGCCGTGTGTGTTTAGGTGGCAGGCGGTTTTCTGAAGGGACGTCTGCTGACCGCGAGATCCAGCGAACGCTGATGGAGCTGCTGAACCAGATGGATGGCTTTGACGCCCTGGGCCAGGTGAAGATGATCATGGCCACCAACCGCCCCGACACCCTCGACCCCGCCCTCCTCCGCCCCGGTCGTCTGGACAGAAAGATCGGTCAGGATGTGGGAGACTGGGGTGGTGTGTGTGTGTGTGTGTGGTTTGTTGGGGTTTTTTGGGGGGGAGAAAGAATGTGGGCTTTATCTTGGAGAATGTGATGCTTGATAACCTGTTGGGTGTGGAGTGGAGTGTGGGTTATAAGACAGTGTAGAAGATTGAAAGTTGGTTACACATGGAAGATCTTCCTTGATAACCTGTGAATGTGTTGCTGGTGAAAAAGACCACAGTGGACCATCGTGCAAGAGACTATTGTTTGTTTGAAGCAGGTGGCTGTGACATTTGCCAGTGTGGAGTTGCACACACTTTATGTGTGTGTGGTGTGTTTTCAGAAATCTCCCTCCCCAATGAACAGGCCCGCCTGGAGATTTTGAAGATCCATCGCCAATCCTATAGCAAAGCACGGAGAAATAGGTAAGGCAGTGTTGTCCACCTGTGTATGATTGATTAACTGTCCAAACATGCACCTTTGTGAAATGATTTGTACATGTTCACACATATGCACTCAGCTGTTCACTCCCATAAACATGCACACACACGCACACACGCACACCCACACACACAAACACACTGACACACACACACATGTGTTCATTGCCAGAAACACACAGGTCTACAGAAAGCATATACATGCATTCACACTTTTTTATGATGATGCTTTCAACAAAGGGGACGGGATAGCTCAGTGATCAGAGCACTCACTTTCCCCAAGCCAATTGCTAGCATTGAGCGGGGTTACCAAGTGGAAGGCTGACCGTTTGCGCACCTTGGCTTCAGTACAGTCCCCCAGTTCACCCAGCTGTAAATGGGCACCTTGCCCTCTTTAGGGTCAAGGAAGGTAAAGCAGTGAGGGAGAGAAGATGGGTGCCACCCTCAATATGCTGGCCCCTAGAGAAGATGGGTGCCACCCTCAATATGCTGGCCCCTAGAGAAGCTGAGATCTCTGATGCCTCACCTCCCTACAACCACATAGGTTATGGGACACCTTTACCTTTTACTTTCAACAAGCTTGTTAAAATAAATTTAACTGATAACAGATGTATAGCTTAGTTTGTCATGTACACACAGCATTGTCTGTCTGCTCATTCTGTTTAATGTGCACACTGTTGCAGTAGAAGTCTTTGAATTAATGTCCATGCACATTATGTGATTTGAACTGTTGCCATCTACTCATGTTGTGCATGCTGTGTGTGTGTGTGTGTTTGCAGATTGGGAAGCTGTGGTGAAGCTGTCTGAGGATTTCAACGGAGCCGATCTCAGGAATGTGTGCACAGAAGCTGGTGAGTTGTTTGGTGCCAGCACTGATACGATACATCTGTCTTTGTCCTTCTCCTTTCTTTTGGATCATGGCCGCATGTCCAGTCTTCACCGTGGTTTGGAATCGTCTGCTGTACATTGCATCAGACTGGTGCAGGCTGTGACCAGAGTGTTTATTTGTGGTCAGTTTTTGTGGTCGGTCTTTTTTCACATGCATGGGTCAGTGTTCATGGTCAGTCTCTTTTCACACCTAAACAGGTAAGGCCTGGTTGTTGGCAAGGACTGGCATCATTAGCAAGCATGTAGTGGCAGGGAAGTGAACAGCGGAATCATCAGGAGTTGCCCTGTGGTGTTCTTCCCATTCGTGTTAACTTTGAAAAGGGATTGGGTGCCTGCTTTTAGTTACCTGGGTGGTAAGGTCAGGTCAAGTCTTTGTGCAGCAGACATTTATTGCACGTAAAAGAATCAGGTACAATATGGATTGTTCATGGGTAAGTTGTGCAGGTAAATTATGCTGTCACAGGCAAAGGATATGCAGAAAGGAAATGTTAAGAATAAAAGGGAGAGAGAGTGCAGGATTGGTTTGGACTACTCTTCCTGGGGAAGGCAGCCTGAAAGTTGTACAGAAGAGAAATCTGTGGTGACAGAGATAGTATAACACACAAACAAGCAGGATACGGAACACCTTACAACTACATGACGCAGTTGGTAAAGTCTGAACATAGTATCATAAAACTGCTAATACCATTCTAACCCTCTTGCATTTGGATTCTCTTAACACACTTTCATTACTTTGGGCCTAAAATCGGTAGGTGTAAACCGTAATTCATTTCAACTGTGTTTGAATGTTTACAAGAGCGAAACTCGGCAGGTGGCTTTATAAGACAATGTACTATAACTTGTACTATATTTTTTGTGTCTGGGAGGGGACGGAAAACAATCGTGTAAATCCAGGCTAATCCCGGGTCAGGACTAAGAGAGTTAAACACCGATAGTTCAGGCATTTTGATGTTTTCACTAAGAATGATAGTGCCTTTGTTTTAAGTCGGTTCTTGAGACTTAAAACCATTAGCGCAGCCCCCCCCCACTCCCCCCCCAAAAAAGGAAAAGAAAATAGTGCACCAAACTATTGATACAATTGCAGGCAAAGAAGTAGTGCACCAAACTATTGATACGGTTGCAGGCATGTTTGCCATCCGGGCGGAGAGGGACTATGTGATAGAGGAGGACTTCATGAAGGCGGTGCGCAAGGTGTCGGACAACAAGAAACTGGAATCCAAGCTGGACTACAAGCCCGTGTGAGCCAGCCAGCCAGCCAGCCAGTTAGCCAGCCAGCCAGCGAGCAGTGGTGATGGTGGTGATGGTGGTGACTGTGCACAGGCCAGGGCTGCTGCGTGCAGGCACCACACACACACACATGGAGGACTCTGCTGCCTTCAGGCCTGAGGCACTCTGGCTGTGGAAGAGAACTTTTGGGGGGTGATGGGGGGTGGGGTGTCAAGTTATGTATGTGTGTTTTTATTCAAACGTGGTTTCAGTAGGCATCAGTGCTCAAACCGTTGAGTTTGCAGGTGAACAGTGTGGAATTGCATTGAAGTATGATGTGATGTAAGGCAGGAATAGTCTTTGAAAGCTGCAGACATTTTGTTTTTGCGTTAACTGAACAATATAAATCTCATTTACAAAATGGATGGATGGATTGTTGATGTAAGAGTCAAGTCAAGCTTTCCTTACCCTGCCCCCTCCTGCCTTTCATTTTTGAATAACTATTCATACATTTTTCAAATTTATTATTGTTCACACACACACACACACTGTATATATAAACACACAACGCAAGAATAGAGGTGGTAAAAAGGTTCATGTATTTTCACAGGAAAACATTTGTGTACATGACATGACGAATGAATGTGCTTTACTGTTAGACACAAAAAAATAAATGTTTAAATGAATTATGAGTGTGTTACTGTGTCAATATTACTGACTGGATACATGACTGTAGTGATTTTTACATACATGATGGTGGTCATATTAAAATTCTTACAAACAAATCAGCTGTACAGAGAAATGTCCTGTTTTTGCATAGACACTTGCACCCTTTAGGACTTGTGCCCTTCTTTTGTCCTTATCTTTCTCTTTGTCCTTATCACCCTACTACTATTTTTTTTACTGTGACTAGTTTGCTATTGACCCAGTCCTATAGTTCTCTGCAAACTCAAGCTAACACACAGGCTTTTTTTTTACATATCAGATGCTAAATGCCAGGACTTTTTCTTTGTTCCTTGGCAAGAGCGCCAAGGTTTACCAGTGGTGAGCTTTAGTGTATAGGCAACAGTTTCCCCCCTCTATGAAGGCAGCCACATTCTGACTTTGGGGATAAACGTTTGGTCTGATATCAATCATTAAAATGCTGACAACACTAAAGAATAGAGTTTTTTTAAAACACAATAAAATAATAAATGTCCTACATGTTATTGAAGCAGTTTCATAATGATTCTTGACGCGGGTGGGTGTATTTTTCCTGCACTGAAAAGAACATTTTAACAAGAACTGAATTCAATCTGCCCATATAACTGACAAGTTCACATTAAACAGTCCAGCACAACTGATTAGCATGACGTGAAGATTAGTCACAAGTCTTCCAGTTGCCAGCTCTCAGCATTGTAATACAGGATTCAAGTTGGGTCCATGTCAAAGTGGTGTCAACCATAGTTTGTTTATATATGTATATATATCATTTTTAGACTCTTCAGGAATTTTTATGTACAGCTTCCACTCACAAAATCAAAGCACCAAGTTACTGGATACACAGGATATTTTCAGAATCACAAAATTAAGATCAAGTCATCATTTAGCATGGAGCATATTTCTAGGCAAAAGTTGGTAGTATTTTGATGCAAAGAGAAATATACAGGATTCAAGTTTCAAAGTCTAGTGAGTAAATCAAAAAAGTGTGGTACTTGTGTTACCTTTCTATGGATTCTATCCCATTGTGGTGTTTTTGGAAATGATCTCGCTGATTTAGACTGCAAAACAGGGAGCTAAACAATTAATGACTCGGTCAAGTTGCACGTTCCATTTACAGTACCAGAGTGTCGCTGCTTGTGAAGAAAAGTCTTTTGGAATCACTTTGACCAAATACCACAAAATGGCAAGAAATCTGTCACAAAACTTCAAAATAAGTCACACTTCTTAGATACCACAGCAGGTTTATCTCAGAATTTCCACCATGAAAAGGCGCCTTGACATGTATCACCACCATCGTTTTACAGGGTAAAACTGGACGCTTAGAGAACAAAATTGAGTCAGAGTGTATCATGCCTTTGTGGTAAAAGATTTACAAATCAGCATATGTCTTTGAATGACCAGGTTTTCAAGATATTTTACCCTCTGTTGAAGGCAAAAAGTCCAATACCAAGTGAGTACTAGAGATAACATTATGTTTATACTATTCTGTGGTCAGTAGATTTCTTTAGAGCGTTTTGAGCTTGCTTGTTGATAGATAGTTATTTGAATGAACATTATTTTTTTGTTTGTGGTCCAAATCACATAATGTGCATGGACGTTAATTAAAAAATGTCTACTGTAAATGGCTGAGGAAGTGGGTAGACCAAGATGATGTTCTGAGGAAGAACCAGAAACATCCACGGTTTAGGTTTGCTCTGAGATATTTCCACTTCAGATTGTGGTCAGTCCCAAAGATGGAATGCAGCTACCTGCACTGTGTACAGAAACGGTCACACGCACAAAATCTCACCTCTGGCGCACCTCAGAGCTCTAGCCGAGGAAAGGAGAAAAAAGAGAAGAAAAACAGATCAGTGATCAGAATGCTGGTCTTTCAAATGCAGTACATCTCCCCTACTGAAGGCAGAGAGAGAGGGAGAGAAAATAGAGAGAAATATTGTGATGACGACACCATCCAATACATCTTACTGAAGTCGGAGAGTGAGAAATATTGTGATGACGACACCATTCAATACATCTCCCTTACTGAAGTCATCATCAGCAAGCCACAGAGTTTGTGAAAGACGTGGTTCCTTCCACAGTTTCAGCATTGGCATTAAAAAATAAAACAAAACAAAAAGAAGACATCCTTTGGCTTCATCTTCACACACCACCATATCCTTTCTTAGCAGAGCCAGTAGAACATACTGTGGGACTTGACTATGGCAGGAAAGGGAGCTCCTTGGTATCTACATCCTCTGATTTTCCTGGTGTCCTCATGCATTCGGCCATGAAGAGGCAGAATTCCAACAGACTTGCACCTCATTGTTCTATGATGTCATTAACCATAGTATGTGCAGCCGTACTAAAAATGTTTTTTTTTTAAAAGCTATTTTTAAAAAAACACCCAAAGTGGGGCAGCACTGGTTGATCCCTGAAAACGACACCGCTCTACAACCTGCTTCTTCACTAGAACTACATGCTGTAGACATCAAAGTCATCTCATTTCTGTTTTGTCCACTGCCTTGATAAAATGTCAGACAGGTTGCTTAATTAATTTAATACTCTTCTGCCATGCTGATGAAAAGATAACGAGACAAAACAAAAACTGGTATGTCCATTATTACGTCTGTTGAGTAACCTCTTGTGTGAAGCTGGAGCTGATGTTTGTCTACAAGTCTGCTAGGCGCTCCCCCCCCCTTACATCTCTTCTCTGTGCTCGCCCTAAAGCCTCTAGCAGGACTGGCTGAGGCTGCCAGCTGCAGTGCAGGGTCAGCAAAGAGGGACGTTACGTTCCATTCTTTCCGTTCAACAGCAGGATGGACTTCACACTTCCACTTTGAAATTATAGGTCATCCTGCGTTATTTAATGTTTCAAATACAGCCCTTGGATTGAAAGTACGTATTGCACCTTTACTTTTTTTTTTAACACCATATCCCACCATATATTTTGAACCAAATATCTCTGCAAATGTGTTCCCACCCCCACCCCCATCACAAAGGAATTAGTTGTCCTCACAAGACATAAGTTGCGTAAATGGTATATCTACATAAAATATTCTTTATAACTGGTCAGTCAATCACAAGAGGTACAGTATGGAAAGAAGCGCCATCCAACAGTATCATAATATCACCCTCAGAGACAATAACGAAGACGTGTGGCACAACAGATTCCTTACCAATCTCTGCATAGAACGATCAACAACAGCATCAACATTCCACTCATTGCAGCAAGACAGTAGTTGATACCTTCTCTGACCTGTATAGTATGTACAATAACAAAGGGATAAGTCTGATGATTCCATCCAAAAGTTCACTTGTACGAACATCACAGTCCATCACACGCTGAACACATGAATCAAGATCACAACCAGTCCCATTCTGCTGGTGTCACCACCGTTCCCTCACACTGCCATGCCTTGTGCACAACATGACTTTGCGTTACCTGTCTCTTCTGTGCTTTGCCATGTTTCCCTGATATCATACCACAGCCACAAACCAAAGCCCTGGAGAAGACTAAGCCGTGAGGGAATGCATACATAACATCTTACACTCATGTTAAAACCCCATCCACCCTCTGTATAATGCAAGCATACCCAGCAAGCACCCTGTAGAGGGGTAGGCTGTACCCAGTTCAACTAGCCCAAGACGCATTGTAAGGCAGTTTCAGCGGGGTGCCCCCATCAGAGTTGAAGAAGTCAGAGGTTCATGGCAAATCATGTGGATATATTCATGAACGGAGTCCCATGAGTGGAAGACAGCAGTCTCCAGTTGATATTCATGACCGTGCACATGGAAAAAACATGTTTGTCTGTCTTCTTCTTCTGCACGCCTCTCCCCCTGTTGTGACCCTGTCCCCTCGCGTGCACATCATCTGCTGCCGCTTCACAGTTCTCGGCACCTGGCCATGGGTGACCACGACCTTGAAGCACTTGTCCTCGTGACCTGTGACCCACGTCAGGAAGAATGTGGACTACATGCATACAGACAGCGATGATGGAGAACAGGGTGACCTGTCTGTGACTCTGCAGTTGTGGCTGCCATCCTTCACTTCTCTTTGGCTTGGGAACAGAAGCCTGACGTTAGCGTTGCTGATCTGTGTGGGGCGGACACACACACACACACACACAGTCCACACGTTGTCAGCACTCCGAGGTCTGGGGCAGGTAGTTGGGGGGCAACACCCGGGGGTACAGCTGAAAGCAGATCACACACACACAGATGGAGTTAATGTTGGACTGTCCAGCAATCTTGGGGTCACTCTTGCCAGCTCTATCAACGAACCCTATCACAAGTCTTTTGATTAAGACTCGAACAAAAACCAATCCCACAACTGTGCTTTCAATGGATGCTGGCATGCTTGTACACGCTTCAGGATTCCTATTTGAAAGACTGACTGGTGCCTGCCTCACTTGCTACCTGCCCTCCACAGGGCGGAACAGTATCAGCCACAGCCAGTGGCACAGCCTTTCTGGTTAACCCCTCCCACCCCCTACGCACAAATGCGCTGCTTCCCAAAGGAAAAGGGTCACGCTAAAACTCTTTCTGGCTTCACCTTTCGCTTCACACTGTAAACGCAAGCCAAAATCTGAAAGACTAGTACAGTGACCAAATACACTGGGAAAGGTGTAACACATTGCCGTCTGCTTTTGCCCCTATCGGTTCCCTTTTCATCATTATCTTCTTCTTCGCCATCAAAACACTCAGACAGCAACTACTGTTGTCTGTCACACGAGCGAAAAAGCATTGCTTTTTCATCTGACAATTATCACTTAGAGTCAACAGACACTAAACACAAAAACACCTGTCCAAAGCACACACACACACACAGCCCCCTCACTCCCCTCCCCCCCCCCCACACACACAGCCCCTCCCCCCAACCCCCCCCCCCCCCCACACACACACACAGCCCCTCACACACACAGCCCCTCACACACAGCCCCTCACACACACAGCCCCTCACTCTCCCCCCTCACACACACAGCCCCTCACTCTCCCCCCTCACACACACACACACAGCCCCTCACTCTCCCCCCTCACACCACACAGCCCCTCACTCCTCCCCCCCCCCTCACACACAGCCCCTCACTCTCCTCCCCCCCCTCACACACACAGCCCCTCCCCCCCAACCCCCCCCCCCCCCCCCACACACACACCCCCCACCCACCCACCACCCCCCACTTCCCCCCCCCGCTCCCCCCCCCCCCCCCATCACACACCAGCCCCCTCCCCCCCTCACACACACACACACACACACACACACACAGCCCCTCACTCTCCCCCCCGCCTCACACACAGCCCCTCACCCCCCCCCCACACACACAGCCCCCCCCCCCCCCCACCCACACACAGCCCCTCACCTCCCCCCCCCTCACACACAGCCCCCCCCCCCCCCCCCCCACACACACACACAGCCCCTCACTCTTCCCCCCTCACACACAGCCCCTCACTCTCCCCCCTCACACACACAGCCCCCCCCCCCCCCCCCCCACACACACACAGCCCCTCACTCTTCCCCCCACACACAGCCCCCCCCCCACACACACACACACACAGCCCCTCACTCTTCCCCCCTCACACACAGCCCCTCACTCTCCCCCCTCACACACACAGCCCCCCCCCCCCCCCACACACACACACACAGCCCCTCACTCTCCCCCCTCACACACACACAGCCCCCCCCCCCACACACACACACACACACACACAGCCCCTCACTCTCCCCCCTCACACACACAGCCCCTCACTCTCCCCCCCCTCACACACAGCCCCTCACTCTCCCCCCTCACACACAGCCCCTCACTCTCCCCCCCTCACACACACAGCCCCTCACTCTCCCCCCCCCTCACACACAGCCCCTCACTCTCCCCCCCTCACACACAGCCCCTCACTCTCCCCCCTCACACACACAGCCCCTCACTCTCCCCCCTCACACACAGCCCCTCACTCTCCCCCCTCACACACAGCTCCTCACATCCCCCCCCTCACACACAGCTCCTCACTCTCCCCCCTCACACACAGCCCCTCACTCTCCCCCCTCACACACACAGCCCCTCACTCCCCCCCCTCCCCTCACACACAGCCCCTCACTCTCCCCCCCTCCCCTCACACACAGCCCCTCACCTCCCCCCCGCCTCACACACAGCCCCTCCTCCCAACCCCCCCCCCCTCACACACACACAGCCCCTCACTCTCCCCCCCACACACAGCCCCTCCCTCTCCCCCCCCCCCCCCCACACACACAGCCCCTCACACTCTCCTCCCCCCCCCCCACACCCCCCCCCCCCCCCCCCACACACACACACACACAACCACACACGCGCGCGCCTGACAGCCAGCAGCAGCAAGACCAGTGCTCACCCCTAGCAGGTTGCGGGGGATGTAGCCCTCCTGGTTGGGGGAGAGGCGCGCCCACCACCACTCCTTCTCCACCTCGTCCCCCTTGCGCAGCACGGTCAGCCTGTCGTTGATGTGGAAGGCCAGCTCGTCCTTGTTGCTGACGTAGAAGTCGAAAACTGCGTACACCACCCCGTCATTGGCCACCCCCAGCTTCTCCTGGGTGCCTGCAGACACAGACAGTCAGCTTTAGGCATCAGAGTTACCGCCTGATCTCCATCATCACATGGGGTGGAATGACATACACACAATCCTCACTTAGATGGCAGTTTATGTTCTGACAGTTCCAATATTGTTCTCTCACGTAAGCAATTATTTTAGAAACGCTATGGCAAATGTAATGTAAAAGATCCAGTCTAACACTGACTCTTCAGTCCACAGAAAATACACTGATTTGTGTCCAGCCTGAAAGGAAATCCACCACCCCACTCTAATGGACAGGCAGTAGGCTAGCTGCGTGTAAGCGACTGGTCCCAGACAGACTGACTTGGAGATCCATGGCACGTCAACCCCAGGCTTGGGATGGCACTGAACCCAATCCGATCATGGACTGACCACCAGCGGCACTATGGACTCCAGAGTGTGATTGGAGAATGAGAACAGGTCGAGTTTCCCAGTCTTCATCTTTTTTTTCTGTTTTGAGGCACTGTCCATCACTTTACTGTTACTCAACATCACACATTAAGCACAAACCTCACACATATAGGACGAACTGATATTCCATAGTCACTGTCTCTGGTGTAAGAAGCTATTAAGTACATGTGTGTCAAATTGTAAAACCATGCATTGGAAAAGCTAAGAAAATGACAAAGTGTTGTTCAATGAAACCATCTCCTCACTATCTAGTTCATGCTCAACACTTGTTTAGTAAAGTAACAAAAACCTCACACAAACTACAAAGGCATCAGTTTGAAACACTGGCACGGTATATCCCACAAAGCATGCTAGCCTATTATCAGAGACAGACAAACACACAAGAAGAGAGAGAGAGAGAGAGAGAGAGAGAGAGAGAGAGAGAGAGAGAGAGAGAGAGAGAGAGAGAGAGAGAGAGAGAGAGAGAGATTCGGATTCGGATTCGGATTCGGAATGTTTATTCATGTAAAGGCCATTGCCCCTAATGAAGGGGTAGAGTACACAGGTAATATTAATGAAATCACTCGACATACACACACATTAACAAACTTAACTAAGTCAGCACTGATCGTAATTTGAATGCCTTATATAAGTAGATCGATACATTTCGGACAATATTTTCGTTCATAGATGACAAAAGTAAACACAGACGAAACTGGCAAGGGTATTTGTAAAATTTCAATGGTATATACCGTGCTCTTAGCTTACTGAGAATAGGGCAACACAACATGAAATGTATTTCATCCTCATTTCCAGTTTTACACAATGGACAAGTCAAATCCAATTCAGAATATGTTTTGTAGCGATTTTGGTGTGTACTAATTTCTGAAATGCCAAATCTAAACCTGGTCATAATAAATTTCAAATGTTTGTCTAGATCCATTTTCAGATATGTTTTCCTGTCATGAACACCGCAAAAAGTTCTATAGATGCTAAACCTCTCACTGTTGTTAACGTGGAAGTCCCATTCTTGCCATCTGCATAAGATCAATCTTTCTTTAAACTGGTATAAAAACTCTTTAACATTTTGAACACCTCCATTTTCCCATACATACCCAAAACCATTTTCATATAATCTACAACGAATATTTGATACCCAGTTTTTTTTGCCGAGAGAGAGAGAGAGAGAGAGAGAGAGAGAGAGACAGACAGACAGAGAGAGAGAGAGAGAGAGAGAGAGAGAGAGAGAGAGGATGGTGGGTGGGTGGTTAAGCACCCCAAAAGGGGGGCAGGATAGCCTAGTGGCTAGAGCACTGCACTTGTCACCTGACGGCCCAGGTCAAGCCACCACCGAGGGGCCCGTTTTATGGGATGTCACCCTGGACACAACACCAGTGCCGACTCCACTTCCCTAAAAATCCTTCGGATGTGACTATAAACTGAGGCCCCATATGCAAACGCATGCAGAACATCTAAAACTTCACATTAATACCCTGCTTCGCCTTTTGAAAGACTAGGCCATTTCGTGCCGGTAGGCACAGATGGCAAAAAAAAAAACCGCACGCACACAGGCGTCGTGTTTAGACACCATCTCTGAAGTTGACATGCGGCTACCTTCATGGGGGGTACAAAACGTCGCCTATGCAAAAATCTCCCCCTTGGTGAACCTGGGAGCTGTATGTAGCCAAGGGAGAGAAAGACATCAGACTTCGAACAACAAACATCAAACACCAAACATCAAACATCAAACACCAGACATCAAACATCAAATACCGAACAACAAACACCAAACATCAAATACCGAACAACAAACACCAAACATCAAATACCGAACAACAAACACCAAACATCAAATACCGAACAACAAACACCAAACATCAAATACCGAACAACAAACACCAAACATCAAATACCGAACAACAAACACCAAACATCAAATACCGAACAACAAACACCAAACATCAAATACCGAACAACAAACACCAAACATCAAACACCGAACAACAAACACCAAACATCAAACACCGAACATCAAACACCAAACATCAAAATCAAACACCAAACATCAAACACCAAACATTAAACATTTTTTTCATTTCATTTCATTTCATTTTACCACTTTAAGTCACAAGATTTCTCTGAAATTCAGGCTGCTCTCCCCAGGGAGAGCGCGTCGCCACAAGAGCAGCACCACCCTTTTTTTTTTTCCTTTTTCCTGTCTGCAACTGTATTTGTTTCCCTTTCAGAGTGGTTTTTTTCTACAGAATTTTGCCAGGGACAACTTTGTTGTTGCCGTGGGTTCTTTTACGTGCGCTCAATAATTTTGTGTAACACACGGGACCTCGGTTTATCGTCTCATCCGAAAGACTAGCGCCCAGACCACCACTCATGGTCTAATGGATGGGGAAAAAGTTTCGGGCCCAAACGGGATTTGAACCACCGCACACTTCCGACCCGGACTTTTCACAATCTAGACAGGCGCGTTACCTCTAGACCACCGATCCAACATCATACACCAAACACCAAACATCAAACACCAAACATCAAACACTACACACCAAATACCGAACATCAAACATCAAACACCAAACACACACCAAACATCAAACACCAAACATCATACATACATCATACATCAAACACTACACACCAACCATCAAACACCAAACATCAAACACTACACATCAAACATCAAACACTACACACCAACCATCAAACACCAAACATCAAACACTACACACCAACCATCCAAACATCAAACACAACACAAACATCAACCATCAACCATCAACCACCAAACACCAACCATCAAACACCAACCATCAAACACCAAACACCAAACACTAACACATCAAACACCAAACACCAACCATCAAACATCAACCATCAAACATCAAACACTAAACACAACTCAAACACTACACATCAAACACCAAACACCAACCATCAAACACTCAACCATCAAACCATCAAACACTACACATCAAACACCATAAACATCAAACCACACATCAAACATCAAACACCAACCACCAAACCATCAAACACCACCATCAAACACCAAACACACTCAACACAAACTCAAACAACACCAAACACAACAACCATCAAACATCAAACACCAAACATCAAACACCAAACATCAAACATCAAACACCACAACATCAAACACTACACACCAACCACAAAACACCAACCATCAAACACTATACATCAAACACCAAACATCAAACACCAACCATCAACACATACACACCCAACCATCAACAACACCAGACATCAAACACCAAACATCAAACACCAACCATCAAACACCAAACACTACACATCAAACATCAACCACCAACCATCAAACACCAAACATCAACCACCAACCATCAAACACCAAACATCAAACCACCAACCATCAACCCCCAAACATCAAACACCAAACATCAACCACCAACCATCAAACACCAAACATCAACCACCAACCATCAAACACCAAACATCAACCACCAACCATCAAACATCAACCATCAACCATCAAACACCAAACATCAACCATCAAACACCAAACATCAAACACCAAACACAACACCAAACATCAAACATCAAACACCAAACACTACACATCAAACACCAAACACTACACACTAACCATCAACCATCAAACACCAACCATCAACCATCAAACACCAACCATCAAACACCAAACACTACACATCAAACATCAAACACCAACCATCAACCACCAAACATCAACCATCAAACCACCAACCATCAAACACCAAACATCAAACACCAAACACTACACATCAAACACCAAACACTCTACATCAAACACCAAACACCAACCATCAAACCACCAACCATCAAACACCAAACATCAAACACCAAACACTACACATCAAACACCAAACACTCTACATCAAACACCAAACACCAACCATCAAACATCAAACACCAAACACTACACACCAACCATCAAACACTACACACCAAACACCAACCATCAACCATCAAACACCAAACACAAACCATCAAACACCAAACACCAACCATCAAACACCAAACACCAACCATCCACCACCAACCACCCCCAGGCGCGGCACTCACTGTACAGGTAGTCGGAGCAGCGGTCGTAGCCGTCCTCGTCCTCCTCGCACTTGTCGGCGGCGGTGTCGTTGTCGCTGATGGTGGTGGCCAGGATGCAGGCGCCGTGCTCCACCAGGAAGCGAACCATGGGCAGGTTGTTGCACGAGGCCGCGCAGTGCAGGGGCGTCCTGTGCACACACACAGCATACATACAGATATACACAGACATACAGATATACACACAGCATACATACAGATATACACACACACAGACATACACACCAGCATACATACAGATTATACACACAGAGACATACACACAGCATACATACAGATATACACACAGAGACATACACACAGCATACTACAGATATACACACAGAGACATACACACAGCATACATACAGATATACACACAAGACATACACACAGCATACATACAGATATACACACACACAGACACACACACAGAGTCACAGGCATACACACACAGACATACAGAGATACACACACACAGACACACACACACAGACACACACACACACACAGACACACACACAGACACACACACAGACACACAAAGAGACAGACACAGACACACACACACACCAGGATATATAAGTGTCCTCTTGCTCTACTGTATAATATACATCTAACCCAGGGGCTGGAACAGTACCGTTGAATTAATTGATGATGATGATGATGATGATGATGATGATGTTCATCATGATGATGATGATGTTCATGATGATGGTGTTCATGATGATATGATGATGGTGGTGATGATGGAGATGACGATGATGTGGTGATGATGATGTTGTGGTGGTGATGATGATGGTGATGATGAAAATAATAATAATGATGATGATGATCTTGGTAAAACCAAAATCAAAGCACTTGCATTCAACCTATTCTTACAGTCATGCAATCGATCACATAGTTTTAACAAATTCAAATTCACACACAAACACACTACACCACACACAAACA
>CM054138.1:78482067-78487067 GCA_028751875.1 Rapana venosa | reverse complement strand
GTCAGCAGAGTGGGTCTGTTGCCCCTGACCTTTCCATTTCTGTTCGTCAGCAGAGTGGGTCTGTTGCCCCTGACCTTTCCATTTCTGTTCGTCAGCAGAGTGGGTCTGTTGCCCCTGACCTTTCCATTCTTTCGTAGCAGAGTGGGTCTGTTGCCCCTGACCTTTCCATTTCTGTTCGTCAGCAGAGTGGGTCTGTTGCCCCTGGCCTTTCCATTTCTGTTTGTCAGCAGAGTGGGTCTGTTGCCCCTGGCCTTTCCATTTCTGTTTGTCAGCAGAGTGGGTCTGTTGCCCCTGGCCTTTCCATTTCTGTTTGTCAGCAGAGTGGGTCTGTTACCCCTGACCTTTCCATTTCTGTTTGTCAGCAGAGTGGGTCTGTTCCCCCTGACCTTTCCATTTCTGTTTGTCAGCAGAGTGGGTCTGTTCCCCCTGACCTTTCCAGCCACACGGTCGGGGAGGCTCAGGCGTCTGCTGCTTTTCTTGAAGAGATCAACTCCAGCAGCAACAACCACTGTTCAAAGCGAGCAGCATGCAGCAGCAGTAGAACATCTTACGCACACGTTAAATCCTGTTCCGCTGTTCGAAAGAGTAGGCCATTGTGTGCCGGTGGGAACAGACGACAAAATTAAAAAAAACCGCATACACACGCCAAAAAAAAAAAAAAAAGTCATCTGAGCGCTTTGATTTTGTTGCTTTACAAGATTCAGCGCTATATAAATTCCATACATTCTTATTATTATTAGAAGCAGAAACAACAACAACCACAACAACAGACAGAACAGACAGACAGACAGGCAGACAGGCAGGCAGGCAGGCCTACCTCTTTCGCCGTCCTGGAGACCAGGTCCAGCTCGCCCTCCAGAGAGGCGTCCAGCAGAAGGGCGAGCGGGTCAAAGCGGACCCTGTTGGGGCACGTGCGTCCTGAGGCCGCCGCCTTCAGGATGCTCTTCTTCTGCCGCGCCTTCTCCCTCTCCCTCTCCCTCTCCCTCGCCTTGGCCCTCCCCCCGCCCCGCTCTCTCTTCGTCCGCGTCCCCTCCGCCTGTGTGGCTGTGGCTGTGGCTGTGGCCTCCTCCCTGCCGGCACCCGCCGTGCTGGTGCTGGTGTTGTTGTTGTTGTTGTTGTTGTTGTTGGCGCTGTCCGCTGAGGTCGCTTGCTGCACGTCCTGCTGTTGTTGCTGCTGTTGCTGCTGTTGTTGTTGTTGTTGCTGTTTGTGGGGCTTGTGCAACGTTTTGGCCGAATCTTCGCTGTCGCTGTCGGAGTGTCGGCGGCGGATGTGTTTGGGCGTGTTGACGACCTTGAAGCTGCCCTTGTCGGAAGCGATGTCTGGGTAGCTGGGAGCCCCCACCAGGCCGAACTGGGTCAGACTGCCGCCCTCGGGGAGCGTGGCGTCGTGCTGGGGAGGATCGCTGAAGGCCGCCCGCAGTTCTCCTGCCAGGGTCTTCTTCCTCTGCTGCTGGGAGGAGGAGGAGGAGGGATGGTGGTGCTGGGGGGCGGCGGCCTGACTGCCCTGAGCGTCCATGGCGCTGTACAGCTGCGTGTTCAGCTGCTGGTAGCGCTCCAGGGCCGAGCTGCCCAGGCGGCCCAGGTAGGTGTTGGCGATCACGTTCTTTGAGGCGTACCTGTCGGAGACATGGCCAGGTGAGACGGGTGACAGGAAGGAAGGGAGGGAGGGAGGGAGGAAAGAGGGAAGGAAGGAAGGAAGGAATGTAGGAAAGAGGGAAGGAAGGAAGGAAGGAATGTAGGAAAGAGGAAGGAAGGAATGCAGGAAGGAAGGAAAGGAAAGGAAAGAAGGAAGGAAGGAATGTAGGAAAGAGGGAAGGAAGGAAGGAAGGAATGAAGGAAAGAAGGAAGGAAGGAATGCAGGAAGGAAGGAAAGGAAAGAAAGAAAGAAAAAAAGAAAGGGACGAAGACAGAAAGTAAGAAAGAAACAAAAGGAAGGAAAGAAAGTAGAAAGGAAGTCGGACTAAAGGAAATGAGGGGAGAGAGGGAGACAGACAGACAGACAGACAGACAGGCAGGCAGATAGAAAGACAGACAGACAGATAAAAAGAAAACGCTCTTCATGAATAATAATGCATTAAGACTGGAAAATGATCGGTGGTCTAGAGGTAACGCGCCTGTCTAGAAAGCGAAAAGTCCGGGTCTGAAGTGTGCGGCGGTTCGTACCCCGTTTGGACCGGAAATTTTTCCCCCATCCATTAGACCATGAGTGGTGGTCTGGGCGCTAGTCTTTCGGATGAGACGATAAACCGAGGTCCCGTGTGTTACTCGTAATTATTTAGCGCACGTAAAAAACCCCACGGCAACAAGAGAGTTGTCCCTGGCAAAATTCTTAGAAAAAAGCCACTCTGATAGGGAAACAAATACAGCTGCAGAAAAAAAAAAAGAAAAAAAAAGGGTGAAAGGGTGGCGCAGCGCTAAGTGGCGACGCGTTCTCCCGCTCTCCCCGGGGAGAGCAGCCCGAATTTCACGGAGAGAAATCTGCCGTGACTTAAAGTAAAATCTGAGCGCTTTGATTTGTTGCTTTACAAGATTCAGCGCTATATAAATTCCATACATTATTATTATTATTATTATTATTAATCTGAGTACACATCTGTTTTCGAAGATGAGTCCAGGAAACAAGAGAGGACTGCAAGAAATCTAAACAAAAGAACTGCAAAGACAAACGAGAGGTACCAGAGAAAACCGACAAAACAAGACAACACTGCAAGCATTGAACGTTGATAACCAAGATTTCCGACATGAATCCACATGTTAGCGCTATTTCTCAATATCTATCTTTTTCTGCATTTTGTAAAACATATCATTTTTTAAATGCTAGTATCCTTTTTACAAGCAAACTTAAGAATACTACATGCCACATGATGAAGCAAATCAATGTCAAGCGACAATCAGTAAGAAACGCAGAATGTGGAAGATAACATTACCTGACAAACATTAAATTTTGGTAGATCCCCTCTGCTTTTTTAAAGTTTTAAACTCTTGTAAAAATGTGTTCCCATAACCTATGCGGTCATGGTGTGTGAGATGGAGACCTCAGCTTCTGCAGGGGCCAGCATATTGAGGACAGCACCCATCTCCTCTCCTTCGCTGCTTTACCTTCCCTGACTTAAAGAGGTAAGATACCCATTTACAGCTGGGTAAAATGGGGGACTGTGCTAAAGCCAAGGTGTGCAAACGGTCACCCAAACTCTAGGTAACCACGCTTAATACTGCTTAACCTTAGCTTGGGGAAAGCGAGTGCTGTGACCACTGAGCTGTCCCGTCCCCAATCTCTTGTGGGAAATCAGAAATCTCTGCTGTGACGAAAATATAACCACAGCTAAACAGAGTGGGCCCTTACCTCTCTTTGGTGTACATACACAGCCACCACCGAGCTCAACACACAGTTACACACACAAAACAAGCGACAAAGGAAAGGACAGTGTGGCCTCAGACGCCGACGTGTCACGGTCTCACCTGTAGGTGGGAGCAGGTCGCTGGTTTAAGTGCACCCCGGACCCGCTCTTGCCCTCAGCCCCCTGAAGGGTGGAGGAGGGGGTGGAGGAGGGGGTGGAGGAGGAGGAGGAGGAGGCCTGAGGCACACCCACATTCACACAAGCGTTCCCACCCAGTCTGGAGCTGTCCGGGTCGTCTCCACCCCACGACCTCACCCCTGCCTGACTGCTGTTCTTCTCAGCCCAGGACGCCGAGGAGGCACTGTGTGGACCTTGAGCAGCTAGCGGAGGCTCCTGACAACCTGGAGGACCTGGAGAAGCCCCTGCCTGGGCAGGAAGGGCGCTGTTCTGAAGATGAGGATGATGAGGATGATGAGGATGAGGATGAGGAGGATGAGGAGGAGGCCCAGTGTCTGCAGGGGCCGTGCCTGGCTGGCTGTGGGCCGCTAAGGGATGGAGGACGACGCCCGCGCCTGGCTTGATCATCAGGGGCCCGGAGCCCTCACTGGAGGCCGGGGAGCTCTGCCCGCTGCCGGCCTGCCGCTCCTCCTCCTCGAAAATGCTGATCTGGGGGTGGAGGGGTGAGGGCCGGGGAGGGCTGTCCTCCTCCTCCTCTTTCTTGGGGTCCGGGGGCCACTTGGGCAACCCTGACTTTCCGAAAGTGTTGACGAAGGGCCGCGGTCCTTTGGGCAGCTTGCTCACGTGCTGCTGCTGGGGGGTGGGGGTGGTGCTGGAGGAGTTCTGGGGGGTGGGGGTGGTTTGCGAGGTGGGTTTGGAGGAGCTGGGTCCTTTAGAGGCGTCCCCTGCCACGCCAGATCCCTGGCTGACCGCCGTTGTCGTTGTCGTCGTTGTTGTTGTTGTTGTTGTTGTTGCTGAGGGTCGGTGTGCGGGAGATCCCCCCTGCCCTCGATGAGCGCTGAAGTGGGAGGAGATGAGGGCGGGGATTTTGTACTCCTTCACCCCTCCACCACCTCCACGCTTGTCCTTATTATCATCATCATTATTATTGTTATTGTTGTTGTTGTTGTTGTTGTTCACCTCCTGGGTGCCGGGCTTGCCGCCAGCGGTGCCGGCCTCCTCCCCCGTGGGGATGAACTTGGTGCCGGGGGGCAGCGTCTGGTACTTGGGGTCCTGCTTGTGGAAGCCCGTCCTGGGGGAGTAGAGGTCATCCTTCACCCCGTCCCTGGGGCCGTGCTGGACGTAGGGCTCCACGGCCGCCACGTTAGCGCCGCGCCGCCACCCCTGAGTGGCCAGCCGGCAGCCCGGCTTGTCTGGGGCCGCCGCCTTGTCTCCCTGCTGCCGCTGCTGCTGCTGTTGCTGTTGCTGTTGTTGCTGCTGTTGCTGCTGCTGGGAGCGGCGTTTCTTCAGGCGCTGCTGCAACTCCTGGATGCGGGCGTCCATCTTGGAGGACTCCTCGTGGCGCTGTTGCAGCAGCTGCCGTTGCGCGGCCAGGTGACTGCTCTGTTGCTCGTTCACCTGGTTGCGGTGCTGGGGGACAGGCCAGCACAGCCGCTGTTGCACGTTCCGATGTTCATGCGAGCGCGCACGCACGCAGACACACAC
>CM054138.1:78467067-78477067 GCA_028751875.1 Rapana venosa | reverse complement strand
AGGAATGTACATTGCAGTGTACAGGCAATAACAGATGAATGAATAGAACCAACTTCTAATAGGATGTACATTGCAGTGTACAGTGAATAGAAAGATAATAAAAAGAACCACATTGACTATAGTGATTTCGGTGTAATGACATGAAAGACAGAGAATAAATAGGGCCCCAAAATATGAAGATGCACGGTGTGGGGTTTTACATAGGAAAAAGAGGTAAAAAAACAGAACCAGCAGGCATAAAAACCAAAAAAAATAAACCAACATATGATGGGGTTTCGGGGGATGCGCAATTTGGGGGCAACGCTAAAAAAGAGCATTAGCAATCCGTGATTGTATTGCAATATGGTGTAGAGGGAATAACAGATGAATGCAATCAATCAATATTATGTGATTGTGATGCAATGCCCAGTGTACAGGGAACAACAGATGGACATGTATACAATCAATCAACACTGATCCAGAAGAGGCTTCGCTGGAAAACGCCACGACAAACCAGAGCCGACAGTTGACTGGTGGCCTACAGGTAACGCACAAGTTTAGAAAACCACAGGTCGCGAGTTTGATCCCCGGTATAAACCCGACCTTCCCCTTGTCCACTAACACCATGAGAGGAGATCAGGGTTCAAGTCTTTCGGATGAGACAATAAACCGAGGTTCTGCGTGCAATACACATTTTAGTGTACGTACGCAAAAGAACCCACGGCAACAAAGGAGTTCCCGTGACATACTGCAGAAAGGAGCTACTCTTATGGCAAAACGAATGCATGAAAACAACACAAGACTAGTGTCTACATTGACTAGCTGCAGAAAGCTTCAGGCTGTGAGGACGTGTAGGCCCCTGTGTGTCAGCTTCTTTAGCCTATGATACACAATCCTTTTCAACCTTGCGACTCGGAAGGAATGCTCGGATACGTCTGTGTGAAATGAACGAAGTTCCGCACAACTTGTGACACAAGGCGTTTGAAAATATAATTATGTGCTGTGAAGGCTGCTGCCAGTGCAGAGGTTTCACACACACACACACACGCACGCACGCACGCACGCACGCACGCACGCACGCACGCACGCACGCACGCACGCACGCACGCACGCACGCACGCACGCACGCACGCACGCACGCACGCACGCACGCACGCACGCACGCACGCACGCACACACACACACACACACACACACACACACTCGCGTGTACAAAATAGACATGGACTTGTATGCTAAGTCCTGATATGTTGAAAGACACTAGCCAGCCGTTTTGGCAGAAAAAGACGACAGTGTGTCCCTAACAATCCGATCCAACCCAATTTTCTGGGCTGGCTGAGACGTTCGTTGGTACGTTTTCGGTAACGAACACATTGGGTTAGGATCTGTCTCCTCCCTGACCTTCTCAACCCTGCAGTTGGAGAGGCTCGTCAGTCCCTTCCTTTACCGGCACGGAGTCAAGCCAGCCCCAGCCCCGGACACTGCAGGGCCATCTGCAAGCCGTTACCTGCCCGCTACGGCCAGCGTCTTTCTACCTATCTGATCTCTCCTCGTTATCCCTCATCACCGCGCTCACAGCTCAGCGGGAGGGACACTAATCGATGGCCCACATTTCAAAGGCCTACGTCAGTCCACTGACAGCTGAGGTATGTGCAAGCCCCGGGGCCAACAGGGAAAAGATGGAGTGAAGGCGGTTTGACCTTTTGGGGCCGCTTTCTCACTGTTATTACAGTTGTTGTTGTCGTTGTGTATCACAGTTACTCCCAGTCATATCAGGTTTTATAGGCGTGTGATACATACATGGGCCTTAGGCATTCACAAATGACAGTAACTCCTGTAGCGCAAGTGTATGTAAACAATTGCAAAACATTTCTCACTATCATATGTAGATTCTCTCTCTCCCTCTGTCTCTGTCTGTCTGTCTGTCTGTCTGTCTGTCTGTCTCTCTCTCTCTCTCTCTCTCTCTCTCTCTCTCGCTCTCGCTCTCTCTCTCTGTCTCTCTATCTTTCGGATATTTCTCTGTTTTTGACAAAGAAGACCTATCATGATATCCGAAGTTCAGAGCTCCAGTGGCGGAGGGTCACGTTACAGGCGAACATTGATTTTCCCTCGTTAGTTCTGATTCATTTGCCAGCCCTTTCATTTATGGGTCAATAGTCTTTTCTTGAATAATTAATACGACCATTCTCTCTCTCTCTCTCTCTCTCTCTCTCTCTCTCTCTCTCTCTCTCTCTCTCTCTCTCTCTCTCTCTCCTCTGTATCTCTCTCTGTCTCTCTGTGTATCTCTCTGTGTACCTCTGTCTCTCTCTCTCTCTGTATCTCTCTGTGTACCTCTGTCTCTCTCTCTGTCTCTCTCTCTCTGTATCTCTCTGTGTACCTCTCTCTCTCTCCTCTCTCTCTCTCTCTCTCTCTCTCTCTCTCTCTCTCTCTCTGTATCTCTCTTATGTATTTTACATCTTGGACGATTTCATTTTTTCCCCTTTTTCTTTGAACAGAATTGTGGGGTTTTTTTGTTTGTTTGGTTGAGAAGGTTTTTGTGTTCTTTTGCCCTGAGGGCTGGTTGTAAAAAAAAGTATGTTTGTTTATAGCATAACCCTCTTTAAATAAAATTTATCCAATTCATTTCAATTCAATTCTCTCTCTCAATCTCTGTGCTGCGTAGGTATTCTCTGTGTGTTGTGTGTGTGTGTGTGTGTGTGTGCGCGCGCGCGCGCGCGTGCAGGATTGCGTATGTACTGTGTACGTGCGCGCGCGCGTGCGTGCGTGCGTGCGGTATGTGTGTGCGTGCGCGCGCGCGCGAGCGTGCTGTGTGTGTGTGCTGCGCATATACAAAGCCGCGATTGCCCCACCCACCCAGCCTACCCTAAAGCACTCGAGTGAGTGCATTCCTGCCTGCCGCTATTAACTATTAACCTCCTACGTTTTGCTTTGACAGAAGCCTGCAACAAGTGCCAGAGCAGAAGCTGAAGTCCCTAAACTGGTGTGCAAACAAGGTGTCTGGAGTGCTGCACTACAGCCTTCAGTACAGGGTTAAGCAGTAATACCAGTAGGGTGGGCGGCATGCCGTGAAAGACCCACACAGACAGACAGACAGGCCGGCAGGACAGACAGACAGACAGACAGACATAGAGATAGGCAGAAAGACATACAGACAGACAGGACTGACAGGCAGACAGAGAAGACAGGTCAGGCCAGACAGACCAACAGAGAGACAGGACAGACACAAAGGCAGGACAGACAGGGCTGACAGACATACAGACAGACAGACAAGACACTACAGACAGCCTACAGCCTCCTTCACCTACTACACTGGTGTCACCAGCCGTGGCCACTACCTCCACTAACTGTTCACGCATAGTTGGTCACAGCTACGGAAAACTTGAAGCGTCTTAAGTAAAAGAATCTTTCCTCGAGGAGAATAGTTATGAGTGTGAATTATACTATTGAGACATACGTTTTGGGTGGGTTACTACTTGGCTTCAGTACAGTCCCCCAGTTCACCCAGCTGTAAATGGGTACCCGCCTCTTTAGGGTCAGGGAAGGTAAAAGCAGCCAGGGAGAGGAGATGGGCGCCGCCCTCAATATGCTGGCACCTAGAGAAGTGAGCTCCCCTACGACCACATAGGTTAGGAGACACCTTTACCTTTACTATATAACATGATGACAGCATGTACAAAATTGAGTTTAAAAAGCCACAAACATACGTCCATCAGATCTCTTCTTCATCTTATGTGTCCAGATAAGATTGATAATTATTAGAAGTAGCAGAAGAAGCAGGATGGTGCAGGGAGTAAGAGGGGGGAGGGGGGGTTGATTAGGTGGAGAAGGTAGCAGTTTGTTTTGTGTTTGCTTTGTTGTTGCTGTTGTTATTTTAGTCGTGTTTTGTGCGTGTGTGGAGATGGTGCGGTTGGTTTTCTTTCATTCCTTACATTCGTATATTGTTGTTTTTCATCCAATCAAGAAATGACCGGAAACAAATACAAGTAAACATGATGGGGCGAAAAATGCTCAAAATTTCCTAGTAACTCGTAAATACAAGCTCAAGTAAAAAAAAAAAAAAATTTAATCCTTGTCTTTTGACAAAGTAGTATCACCATACTCGCTATTTCACACTCCAGAAAGCAGGGAAGTGAAGGCGTTAGGTGGGGACCCAATGTGACTAAAGAAAGCTCTCAGGTCAGGCGTGAAGGGACCCAGAGCCCAGAACAGGAAAAGAAAACACCGTCTGCACCTGCTTCAGTTCACACACGATTCTTGACCGATTCTTGACCGGAGTGGGCGGGCCCAGGGCAGTGCCCACAGCTTGTTTCCTGCTGCATATTACTCATTATTGTTGTGGCCATAGGATGACCAGTGCTTAGTTATAAGCGGGCCATGATGTCATGGTCTCTTGCCTAAGGTCCTATTTTTAAGGCCCTGTATGACAGACAACATGGCTTCTCACGGCTGGTGGTGGCCTTGAGGTTAAAGACTTGTACTACGTTGTGCTGTTTTAGGAAGACAGGGGTCTGAGGAACACAAAACACAACGAGAAAACTTTCAAGAGCTCTCTCTCACACTCACACGCACACACTCACACGCACACGCTCACACACACACACACATACACACACACACTCACACGCACACGCTCACACACACACACACACACACACATTTGCGTGTTTTTGTGTGTTTCTTTTTCTTGTTGTTTTTGTTTCTTTTGTTTTCCCAGTCCTAATCAGGACAAGGTCCAGGATGAAAAAAAGTATGCAAATTCTTATCTGTGGCCCTTAACAGATAAACCTCTTTCATTCATTCTTAACAGATAAACCTCTTTCATTCATTCTTAACATCAATGCTCGATTTTGTTAATAAGTATGTCTTTTGTTAAATATACATTGATGTCTTTTCTTTAAGTCATAGGTTAATTTTCTTTTTGTAGTCCCTAATCAGGGCAAGGGCCAGATGAAATAAAGTATGTAAAACTATAGTCCTTGGAACTCTGTCTGTCTGTCTGTCTGTCTGTCTGTCTGTCTGCCTGCCTGCCTGCCTGCCTGCCTGTCTCTGTCTCTGTCTCTCTCTCTCTGGACCATAAAATTGGATCTTTCGAAGACTCTAGCCAAGCATCATCCACTTTACAGTTGGGAAGTTGCACGGCATACCTAGCTCACTCCAGTCCTCCCTGATTAACCTGAAGGTCACTGCATCTCTTGACGCCAGGATGAGCTAACTGTCTTCTCCAGTGACGTCCTGTGCATGCTGGATCAGAAACACATCAAACAGCATCACCGAACACAGTTCAAGCGATCCTGCAGTCAGCGGTGCGGGGTGGTTTTTGGCTGGTAGCCTGATAGCGACCCATCACTATGGACTGTTCGCTCCGAGGATGAAGCAGACTAAGCCTAGATGTGGTTCTCTCTCTCTCTCTCTCTCTCTCTCTCTCTCTCTCTCTCCACACACACACACACACACACACACACACACACACACACACACACACACAACACAACAAACAAACAAACACACACACACGCACGCACGCACACTTCCTTTCCTTTTCTTCCTTCCTTCCTGCATTTCTCTTTTCTTTTTCTGGTTACTCTTTTTGGACATTTTAACAGTTTCCTTCCTTCTTTACTACCTTCCTTTCTTCTTTCCTTCCTCGACCACCTCCCCTCCCCCTCCCAATCTCTCTGTGTTCCCGTACAAAAGACTAAATCAGCGCGGAACAATAGGAGGCGAAGCAGACATGCTGACTCCAGACAGAAGGGCCTATCACCTCACCTCTGATCCCACATGTGCCCACCCATATGATTGTCTCGCCCAATAATTGCTTGGCTCGCAACGCTGTGTGTGTGTGTGTGTGTGTGTGTGTGTTTCTGGGCCAATGGCAAGGGTTATCTTTCCTTTTTTCGTCGTTATCTTCTTTCTGGCCGAAGTCTTTGCGTTTCGATCTATTCCGAATGCAATACGCAGAAGCGAAGCAAAACAGGTGTGTGTGTGTGTGTGTGTGGTGTGAGAGAGAGAGAGAGAGAGAGAGAGAGAGAGAGAGAGAGAGAGAGAGTGATATGTGTGTGCATGCGTGGTTGCGCGCGCGCGCGGGCGTGTCTGTGTGTGTGCGTGCTGGTTTGGTTTGGTTTGGTTTGGTTTGAAAGTAAAAGCAAAAAACCCCAGTTTGTCTACTAGGGCCAACTGATCATACTGTAAGTTCCTTTAAATACGAGTGTATATTTTCCCCTTTAGACAGCGAGAAATCATAACAATTATATATGATGATGATGACGACGACGATAGGGACTTGGTTGCTGCTGCTGTTGTCATCTTTGTTGATATTTTCATGTCCTAAACATTCTGTCATTTCAATATCAAAATAGTATTGTTCAGATTTGAGAGGGAGAGAGAGGGGGGGAGAGAAAGAGAGAGATGGAGGGAGAGGGGGAGAGGGAGAGACTGAGACAGAGAAAGAGAGAGAGAGACAAACAGACAGACAGACAAACAGACAGACAAATATTCAGACAGAGACAGGCAGGCAGACAAACAGACAAAGACAGAGTATGCATACTCCCATGCAGATGTGTGTGTATGTATGTTTGTCCGTCGTGTCCGACGATGACCTCCAAAACAGCAGAGGAGGCAGCTGCTGTTTTGGAAACTGGGCAGAAATTTGATTATAGTGGAGATGCCTTGCCCACAGTACATCCCCACTCTCTCGGCCAAGTGGGCATAAGGACAGTCAGCGTTGGATATGTTCTCCAAAAGGCCAACCAGCCCCCAGGGCTGCAGCACACAAGGACTGTGCGAGTCAAGCCTCCTAGTCAGAGAGTCAGTCGATCACTAAAGACTAAGCTGTAAAGTGAAATTCCATGAGTGGGAAAGCCACTGGTCATACAGCCTCTCACTGTGCTGTTGCCCCCAGCGTCAATGGTTTAATCAAGAACTGTGATAAAGCACAGGCGCTGACGGCAGATGTGTGTAACATACAAAGCTGACACACCACTGGCTGGAAATACAACAACGGCGGTGACCTCCACTCAGGGCATAGTCCTGAGCAAAGATTCACACTTGCACGGACCACAAGTGACGGGTCTGGCAGGAGTGAAACAGCACCAGTATTTGCACTACTGCCCTCAACAATGGTCTTTAACGTGCACTGACTGCCTTCACTGTCAGGCACCGCCTTGATTAAACTGGTGCTGTGGTGGTGGAGGAGGGGAAGGGGAAGCCAGGGGCAGGGAGCACAGGGACACACAGCTGGCGAAGCTGGGGTCAGTCAGTCAGCCCAGTCCCGCATGCCGCTGGCGATTACCCGCCCTTCCTTGCCGCTGATTGATGCGGTCATGTTCACGATTTGTGCACGTTATCGAAACAAAGCCCTCTGTCTGTCTCTGTCTCTCACTCCCTCTGTCTCTGTCTGTCTCTCACTCTCTCTGTCTGTCAGTCTGTCTGTCTGTCTGCCTCTGCCTCTCTCTCTCTCTCAACTGTATAGCCCTTGTATACAGGCCAGTGGCCTTACAATTAAAAATCCTGAGTCCCGTGTCTCTCTCTCTCTCAACACACAACACAAACAAACAAACACACAAGCACACACAAACACTCACTCACAATCAAACAAACTCCCACATTCACTCACACACACACTCACACACACCACACACACACTCACCACACACACACACACACACACACACACACACACACACACACACACACACACACACACCATGCTCAAACATACACATGGCCATACTGACAGGCAGACATACATACATACAGAACAGACAAAAGCAGAAACTAGGGAGGGAGAGACAGACAGACATGAACACACAGTCTAAGAGATAGTGAGAGAAAAGACACAACAAACAGGCCGACAAACTGGCAAACAGGACAGATGACTCCCAGAGACACAGAGATCAGAGACTTTTGGAAAAAAAAGGAATGAAAAATACAATTGGAGCATGCTCTGTGTGTGTTGTGTATGTGTGTGTATGTAGGCTATATGTGTGTGTGTGCGTGCGTGAGTGTGTGTGCATGTGTGTGTGTGTGTGTGTGTTTGCACTTGGGCGTTGGCCACAGTCACAAGAGAGGAGAACAGGACCTGGCTTCATAACTTCAATGGGGTTTTTTTCTGGCTGTTTTTTTTTATCTTCAGTGTATACACTGCAAAACAAGTTGAGGAACACCATCAAATGGCCAGCTTGTATTTTACAGGGACACTATTACAAAGTTTTGAGTGTTCTTTTTCAACTAACAATGTGCATGTTGGTACGCATGCGTGTCGTCGCCTCTTCCCTTCTTTACACACACGCACACACACACACACACATACACACACACACACAGTTAGTAGTTATATATTATCAATCAAGTTGTTTTTGTTCCTAGATAGATGGCTTGAGGACAAAAAGCAAATGCATTGCTTATTCAATGTACCATCTGGAAATAAACTCGACTTGACACACAACTGGCAACTGCAAACACGCCCGGGGTGATTCATCACCCCTCCACACTGGCAACCCCAGTAATTTTGTCAGTGTTGACCATGTAGATGTACCCGCCCACCTGCCATCCACCCCTCCATACTGGCAACTGCAGCACTGTCCATGTCAGCGAATGCTGACCATGTACCCGCTCACCCCTCTTGACACGCAACTGCAAACAATTCTGACCATGCCTGTACCCGCCCACCCCTCCACCCTGGTAACTGCAGCACTGTCCATGTCAGAGAATGCTGACCATGTACCCATCCACCCCTCTAGACTGGCAACTGTAAACAATACTGACCATCTACCTGCCCACCCCCCTCCACACTGCAAACTGCAGTGCTACTGTCCAGGTCAGAAAATGCTGACCATGTACCCAGCAAAACTCAACAAAGTAGCTGCAGGCGGTGTGGTGGAAATCGATAACATCTCTGCTCTTTAAACCCCATCACTTTCAACCCCTGCCTGTGGCCCGGCCAGCTTCCCTTCATTTTTCATGACCCAGCCATTAGCAGCGAGTGTTGGCGTCAGACTTCTGATGAAGTCAGGTGAGAGCAACAGGCAGTTCACAGCTCAGCTGACTGCAAAGCCCGCTTTTTGCTGCTGCCTGCCTGGCATCTTGCTGATTCTACAATATCCCTGACAGCTGAGCTACAAAAAATTTATAGGGCATCACATGCGAAGTATTCTCTCTCTCTACCTCTGTATCTCTCTCTTTCTCTCTCTCTCGTTTTCTGTCCTTGAGAGAGAGAGAGAGAGAGAGAGAGAGAGAGAGAGAGAGAGAGAGAGAGAGAGAGAGAGAGAGAGAGAGAGAGAGAAACAGAGACAAAGACAGAGAGAGACAGAGATATGTTTTTTTTTTTAAAAACCAACCCTAAATAAATAAAACAACGATGCTTCCCTAAGTGTCGAGTTGCTATAGGAAAGCAAGCCAATGACGATTAAAGCAAAAACATGACATAACCCCAATGTTTCAACATCATCTTTTCGTCATCGTCGTCATTACCACCATCATTATCAGTGCTGTTATCGTCGTTATGTTATTATCACTGAATCGCCACCATCATCATTGTCATTAGTACTGAGTGTCTTAACCACAACTACCGCCGCTATCATCATCACCATCATCATCATCAACCACCATCCTCTTCCTTCTTATTATCTTCATCGACCATCCTCCTCATTTTCATCATCACTGATCATCATCATCATCCTAATCATTATCATCGATCCTCCTCCTCGACACCATCATCCACCCTCCTCATCCTCTTCTTCGTCACCATCAACCTACCCCCCCCCCCCCCCCCCCCACCCCTTCTCATCCTTGTCCTATCATACTCTTCCCCATGATGCTGACATTGATTTTCCTCACAGCTGGAACCTGATCCCGTTATCACGTGCACTGACACCTGGCCCCCTAAAGGTCGCCCCACACAAGTGTTTCTTTCAGAACACGGGCTGGAAAGGTCGCCACGGGAACGCGAGACGCCCCAGCCACATACACATTCGCCCTGTTCCTCAGGTACTGTTTCACCTCCCTGGTTCAGGTCTATACTTGG
>CM054138.1:78449567-78454567 GCA_028751875.1 Rapana venosa | reverse complement strand
ACACTGAGTATGTTTGTGTCAGGCTGGGTATGTTTGTGTCAGGCTGGGTATGTTTGTGTCAGGCTGGGTATGTTTGTGTCACGCTGGGTATGTTTGTGTCACGCTGGCTGAGTATGTTTGTGTCACGCTGAGTATGTTTGTGTCACGCTGGGTATGTTTGTGTCAGGCTGGGTATGTTTGTGTCAGGCTGGGTATGTTTGTGTCACGCTGGCTGAGTATGTTTGTGTCACGCTGAGTATGTTTGTGTCACGCTGGGTATGTTTGTGTCAGGCTGGGTATGTTTGTGTTACGCTGGGTATCTTTGGGTATGTTTGTGTCATGCTGGGTATGTTTGTGTCAGGCTGGGTATGTTTGTGTCACGCTGGGTATGTTTGTGTCAGACTGGGTATGTTTGTGTCACACTGGGTATTTTTTGTCTGATCTGGCCAAAGACATGTTCAAAGGATTCGAAATAAGTAAACAGATTTTTTGTATTCTATAGTATTTTATTCCCATATCTAGTTACTTAATGCATGTATGTTATTCAGTTAGGATTTTGTTTCTTGATATTATGTAAAATTCTTCATATTCCTAAAGAGATTACAGGAAATGAATTTTAATTAGTTAAGACTGTATAGATGATAAAATTCCAATGTCAGTAAAAAAAATAAATTTTTAAACCCAAACAAACAAAAAACAGTGATAATTATGCAAGGTCATAGAAATTTCACTGAATACGAAAACTGCAGCGAAATGCAAAAAGATAGACCTACAGAGTAGTTTGCTCGTTTTGACACAAGAAAACCCGACAATCCACACCAACTTCACCACGCCATGAAACCTGATGCGCCAAGCAGACATACCGGGCCCACATTTCACTACAACACAGACCTCTCTCAGCGGCAGACGACAGGCCTCACCAGCCCCAGATGACCGTTATCTGTCTATCTGTCTCTCTCTCTATGTCAGTTTATCGCCCTGTGATTGCCGCTGTGGTCTTTACAGAGTGTATCGTGTTTCAGGGGCCCGCTATCTTGTTGAAGGTGTTCCTGACCTGACTGAAGAGCCCTCTACCCCACTTATCGCCCTTGTTGATGTCAGCCGCTGGTCCAGACAGGGCTGCTGAGGCTGCTGCTTCATCATCAGACTTGTTGTCCTAACTGATTGAGTATCTATCTATCTACCTACCTCTGTGTGTAACTGGCCCCGCCCTACCTTTTCCTCACTACAGAGGTCCCTTCAACCACCACACTTGATCACAGCGTTTAGCTAAGTAACAGTCATCTGTGGAGAAAACGATGGGAAGACAACAGCGGAGAGTGGACTGACTGGCCTCTATGGGTAGAACGACTTGCTACGGAAAGCTGAAAACCGTCAGGAGTGGAGGAAACTGGTTGCAAAATCTTCAGTGGTGCCCAAATGGTCACATGACTACGGGGTAGGTGAAAGTGGAGGTGAACATGTTGGTGGCTGAACAAGAAAGAAAGACAGATGAGGAATCAGGGTGGATGGCCACAGCGTAAGAAGGGCACACTTGGCTTTTCCCTTAATTCACTCCTTGAAGAGTGGTTGGGGCACAGTGTGTACTTGACACTTCCTTTGCTTTTCTTCTTTTATCATTTGAGATCAGACTGTTTAGTCACTGACACTCTCAGACATAGTTGGGGCCATGTGTAGTCACTGACACTCTCAGACATAGTTGGGGCCATGTGTAGTCACTGACACTCTCAGACATAGTTGGGGCCATGTGTAGTCACTGGCACTCTCAGACATAGTTGGGGCCATGTGTAGTGACTGACACTGGCCGAGAGTGTTGGTGTGGGAGCAGCCAGACCTGGCAGAGCTAATCCGCCTCCAGATCACCTCAGGTCCTAACCAGCCTACTCTTCCCCGACAGAGGGACGAGTTTTCCACGGCGCATGATTAGGGGACGTTGGGTGTATACATGTAGCCTCACGCTAAGGACCTGTGGAGGAGGCACGGAGCTTGAACCAATGTAAACTCCAGTGTAAAAAAAATATATATATAGAGAGAGAGACTTCAGACTTCAGATGGTTTATTCATGTAAGGCCATAGCCCCATATGAAAGGGGGCAGAAAAAAAGCAAATAATGTATATGCGTATACAACATACAAAAAACAGCACATAATACATCTGTACCAAAGACATGAGACCCTAAGACGTAGGTTTATATAAATATAATATATATATATATATATATATATATAGAGAGAGAGAGAGAGAGAGAGAGAGAGAGAGAGACAGAGAGACAGAGAGAGAGAGAGACAGACAGAGAGAGACAGACAGAGAGAGAATGATTACGTTATGCAGGGGGGTGGGAAGTGGGGGGGGGGGGGGGGGTAGATCCACCGCTTCAAGACATACACCCTCATGCGTCAGTACTGCACTTTCTTCCTTTGTTCCCATGGCATCCATTCAGAGCAGGCTCTAAGCAGTACTGACCAGTGATGATCTATGCTGGTCCACAGGCGCTAAGTACAGAGTCAAAGGAACACGTCCATTCTAAAGAAAGACACGGCAGCTGATCACCCTATCACGATCCAGGGTCGCCCGCCTTCTAAACCCACAGCTTTGAACATCCCTAATTAGCTGCCGCCCCCACACACCCCTCAAACAAAGGCCTAGCAGGAAAAGGTCGGGTAAGCAGGGAGGATCGGTGACCCCTGTTTGTCAATCATTGTGTTACCTGACACCTCCTCTAACGCTGCTGCTTCGTTGTGTCAAGCCTTGCCGAACAATGCCGGCTGATCAGCTATCGTTGGTTGCCTTTTCTGACCGTGCATTCTTCATATATAGAAGACATTGTCCATAGTTTTGATGGGATCAACGATCTTATTCTCCAATGTCAGAAAGACTGGCCGCTTTTATATTACAAATGTTAGAAAGAAGTAAAGGGTATCTGCCAGTTATTTTGATAACTAGTCGTGCGAAAAACAGGAGGGGAAGGGCTGGGCAATAAACCCCAGACCTATCTCAGTGTCTGATCCTGGTTTGTCATGTGTATGCTACCATCATAAACAGCAACCAGCCGATCAAAACTGTGGCAAAACAGTTGCGTTTTGAGAAAAGGGGAAACAAATCATGCCTTTGATCACATCTTTTCATCATTTAACGGCTTATACTTTCATTGAAAACAGTTTGTTTCCTTTCCTGAGAAAGAATATTACATGAAGAGCGATACCACTCATTATTTTACAATCACTCGCACTTTAGAAGCAAACATACTACAGACTAGTCATCGAAACATCGTTTACTGAAGCGGACAATGAACATTGCCAATCTTTTACTTCACAAACACACACACAAACAGCGAATCGATTATAGGGATTTTTTTCAAATCGAAGCACAGGAAAATTTAAACAGGAAACTTTACTGAAAGCAGAACGAAAAGTGTGCATTGGCATAATTTACTGAATTTGAGACAGCTTTGGCTTTTCAGAAACGAGGAAATAACTTTTTTTGTTTACCTGTTTCGGTCATCATCACGCTGGCTATCTTCACTTCAGTCAGGCCTGACCAAGTTACTGGCGTGCCCCAACTTCCTTGCTGTGTCCTCTTACCTTGGACACGTGCCTCGTGTTTCAAACAAGGAAAAATATTACTGACTAGTTTTATCTGTAATCTCGTCTTCATTGAAAAGAAAGAATCCAAACCAAACCACAACAAAAATCATAAAAAGCTATCACCATAATTCCCAAACCCTCACTATATCTTCCATACCATCAGTAGTATTGTCTTGAGAGCTCTTAAGACAATACAAGGTATTTTCTGCGTGTGTGGTTTTTTTTCTAAAACAACAAAAGAACCAGCCAAAAGACAACACAGGAGGAGGAGGAAGAACATGAGACTGTAAAGGTAATAGTAATATCAAAGATAAAACCCCAGTGCGCGCGCACGCGCGGGTGTGGTGTGTGTGTGTGTGTGTGTGTGTGTGTGTGTGTACGCAAGTGTAAGCAAACATGACTTACACACATGTAAGTGTTCGAACGTTTAGCACTGAGGCAATGCATTCCTGTCCCAGGCACCGATAAAAGAAACGTGTATTCAGCGAAAGGCTCCAGGATCTGGGACTGTCTGATACAATACAGCCATTCCCCACACCAGCTGAGACTGACTGACTGGGGGGTCACCGAGTCAAGTTTGATTCTGGCATTATGAAGCCAGCCTGTATGAATGCACGTGTATACTGACGGGTTCGCCCCTTTGCTGCAAGGAATTAATAATAACCAGTATTTCCTGCTGTGTGAAGGGAAAATGGGTTAAATGCCCTGTCGATTCACTTCTGTGTGTCACTCTGTGTGTGTGTATGTGTGTGTGTGTGTGTGTGTGTGTGTGTTTTGTGTGTGTGTGTGTGTGATCCGGTGTTTAAGCCAGTGTGCGTGCGTCGCTGCACACATGCGGAAGCGCCTTCCCACTTTCCATCAATAAAATTTGAGTAAAAAATTTCTGAGAACAGTGAAACAAATATGATAGAACTAGAAGAGGGATATGGGGGAAGATGGAGGAGATGTCAATGTCACATACAGAAAAGTACGCAAACTGCAGGTGTCAGTGTACATGTAGAACAGGATGGAAACTGGCTTCCTTAGTCAGTGTGACCATTCATAACATAACATAACACAACATAAGGTATTCATGAGCAAGTAGCGACAGCGTGACAGGACTGATTGGAGTCCCGAGTCCCATGCTACATTAATCAAACTGAACGTTTCAATACTTCTGACTTCCTTCAGAATTCATATATCACACACTCACACACACACACTCACACACACACACACACTCAAACAGAGACACAGGCGCACATGCATCACACACCTCCCTCCCTCCTCTCTCTCTCTCTCTCTCTCACACACACAACAAAAACCACACACACACAAACACACACACAAACAAACACACACACGCACACTCACACACACACACTCAGAGACACAGGCGCGCATGCATCACACACTCCCTCCCTCCTTCTCTCTCTCTCTCACACACAAAAACCACAC
>CM054138.1:78442067-78444567 GCA_028751875.1 Rapana venosa | reverse complement strand
TCCTCTTCCTCCTCATCATCCTCTCGAAGCACACACCGGCATTCTGTCACACATTCCTGTCTCTGTCTGTCTGTTTCTCCCTACAGTCACAATCAGATCAGCCTTGATGGGAGGCGTGACGCAAGGAACAGGCGGCCTGTTTGTCGTTCACATCACTTAATCAGCTGTGCTCCCCCAGGCTGAACAGGAACTGAACGCAGTTAATCCCTTAACTAACGAAACAGGTGAGAAGTTGGAACCAGGTGTGTTGTACGCGTGTGTCACCTCCCAATAACACAGCAGGTGTGGTTCTCTGCGACCTGCCCAAGATGGCCGCTGATAGAGAGAAAGCAAGCAAGCGAGCCTTGTAAGCCTAGCCTACCTTTTGAGGACTGACTGGAGAACACACGCACACAACACACCGCCACTCACACACACATGCCGAGCTCAAAAACAGCACTATTCGCGAAGCAGACGGGTCAATCTCTCAACGGTTCCTTGTCACAAGCATTGCTATTGGCCATTGTCATTTAAAGCGACCAATGGCTGCGGGCTAAACAGCTTTCTGGGGGATTGTTGTCATACCTGGGCGCGACCGCTTTAGCTATGATAGGTAAAAAGGAAAAAAAAAATGTCAACCTATCTCCTGACCAAAAGCGAGTAGGGCAGAAAGATTGGAAGAGATAGTGACAGTGTTGTGAAAGGATTAATGTCTTATCGGTGAGAGGAGGGAAAAAATGGCGAGGAGAGTGGTATCTGAAGTAAAGGTGTGTGTGGTGTGGTGTGTCGCCAGAACACGCAGTTCGTTGACAGATGGCCGCGCCGTCGATAGCACTGGCAGTAGTCAGTCAGTCAGTGCAGTACCGTCACTGGGAAAATCGAAAGTAGACCGCGTGGGAGCGTTTGCTGTGGTATGCGTTCAGTTCGGTTAGACGAGCGCCCGACTTGTAAAGGCCGGAGTTCGGTTCTTTGTCGCCCCTAAGAAAAATGCCATTGTCGTGTGTTGTCATGCTGGAAGCTGTGCCACGAAGAAAGGGAAACAAACTGCTTACAATCCCCTTAGGGTTATTATCCCTGTCTGTCGATTTTTCAAAGTCTGTCACATAAAATGCGAAGATTCACTCCACGTGACAATTTTGACAACTCTCTAATTTCAGATGGATTTGGGTGGGGTTTTTTCAAGGACATAAGTATCTGTTGCTGAAAAAATTCCATACCTGCTGCACCATATTTGCCGAGCTACAAAAAGCGAAAACTGTTGCTATGAATCAATGATATCAAAACTTTACTCGAAATAACATAGTAAATTCATGGGAAAGCTCTCTTATGCGGAGCGCATGAACGCTACACCCCCCCCACACACACACACACACACACACGTGTGTGTGTGTGTGTGTGTGCATGGCAAAGATGAAGGCAATTTTTTTCTGTGTGTTAGTTTAGCACACTGAGTTTGTCCGAGGCCAGGATGAAATAATGGCCTACGCGCTGGGGAAACCTCGAGTTCCTAACATGTGATACGTATTTGTACCACTGTGTGTGTGTGTGTGTGCGTGTGTGTGTGTGTGTGTGTGTGTGTGTGTGTGTGTGTGTGTGTGTGTGTGTGTGTGTGCGTGCGTGCGTGTGTGTGTGTGTGTGTGTGTGTGTGTGGTGTGTGTGTGTAAACATCCGCGAGCAGACCTGTATTCGTAAAGTGCACACACTGCCTGTTAATGTGCACATGCATTTATAAGCATATACACACTTACCTATTCACGTGTGTTGGCAGTCTGTACGTTGTGTCGGCCGTCGCTCTTTCTCTGTTTCTGGTCCATCGATTTGGAATGGCCTCCCTATCTCTCTTCGCCAAAGGCCTTCTTGTGACACTTTTAAATCCGGCCTCAAGACATTTGTTTGAAACCTAAGATTTTCCTCTCCTGTTTCATTTCATAGCTGTCCCTGCTTTTCAACAGCCCAAATCCCATCACCCTGCCAAAGTGCATAACCTCTGTGTGTGTGTGTGTGTGTGTGTGAGTGTGTGTGTGTGTGTGTGTGTGTGTGTGTGTGTGTGTGTGTGTGTGTGTGTGGAACGCACGCAGAACATCTTGCGCACACTTAAAACCCGTTCCGCTTTTCGGAAGAGTAGGCCATTGTGTGCCGGTGGGAACGGATGACAAAATCGACAAAACTGCATACACACGGGGACTGGATGGAAAAAAACACATGAGTGCTTATTCCATTATCCTCGAAAGAAAAGAATAATGATAGTAATAATTGTGTGTGTATGCATTTGGACTTGAACTATTACTTGCTATTGGTTGCATGACTGTGTAAGAATGAGTTGAGTGCAAGCGCTTTGATTTGTCTGTGCAAGATACAGCGCTATATAAATTCCATTCATTATTATTATTATCATTATTATTATTATTATCATTATTATTATGGCAAAAGTGGCAGCGTGCCCTGCTGGACCTGTGTTTACTTAAGTAAGGAGCAGTTGTACTGGTCGTGGTCCTAGTCTTTCGGGTGACACAATGAACCA
>CM054138.1:78434567-78437067 GCA_028751875.1 Rapana venosa | reverse complement strand
TGGAGAGGAGAGGTTGTTCAGAAGCAAAGACACAAATCATCCAAAATGTCTGACTTTTTTTGTTTGTTTCTTTGCTTGTTTGTTTGTTTGGGGGGGGGCTGTTGCTTTTTGTGTTTGTTGATGTTGCTTTTTAAAATTTCTTATAATAATAATAATATATGGAACTTATATAGCGCTGAATCTTGTAAAAAACAAACAAATCGAAGCGCTTATGAATAGCATGTTACGATTATCAGACTGGGATTAATAGTTGATAAAAATGACCACAGCACAGCCTGGTGGCGATGACAGCTGCTGACAGTGAAAACAGTACACTGTGATGATGGAGATGACAGTGACCACAGTACACTGTGATGATGACAGTGACCACAGTACACTGTGATGAATGACAGTGACCACAGTACATTGTGATGATGGAGATGACAGTGGCTACAGTACACTGTGATGATGACAGTGACCACAGTACATTGTGATGATGGAGATGACAGTGACCACAGTACACTGTGATGATGACAGTGACCACAGTACATTGTGATGATGACAGTGACCACAGTACATTGTGATGATGGAGATGACAGTGACCACAGTACACTGTGATGATGACAGTGACCACAGTACACTGTGATGATGGAGATGACAGTGACCACAGTACATTGTGATGATGACAGTGACCACAGTACATTGTGATGATGGAGATGACAGTGACCACAGTACACTGTGATGATGACAGTGACCACAGTACATTGTGATGATGACAGTGACCACAGTACATTGTGATGATGGAGATGACAGTGACCACAGTACACTGTGATGATGACAGTGACCACAGCACACTGTGATGATGGAGATGACAGTGACCACAGTACATTGTGATGATGGAGATGACAGTGACCACAGTACACTGTGATGATGGAGATGACAGTGACCACAGTACATTGTGATGATGGAGATGACAGTGACCACAGTACATTGTGATGATGGAGATGACAGTGACCACAGTACACTGTGATGATGGAGATGACAGTGACCACAGTACACTGTGATGATGGAGATGACAGTGACCACAGTACATTGTGATGATGGAGATGACAGTGACCACAGTACACTGTGATGATGGAGATGACAGCTGGGGACAATGACTACAGCTAATGTAAAATAACTTGACAGCTAATAAAAATAACAATATCAAAGTAAAACAGTGAAAAGATACTGCTGCAGATTGGAGAGAAAAACCATTTGCAGAGACCTAGGCTTTGACACACAACCGATGCAAATGGAGGAAGTTAAAGAACAGCTCTCTAGTGCAATGCCCAATGACTTCTAGGACTCCTAATGGAGTTAAAGAGAGAAAGAGAAGAAGAAGAAGAAGAAGAAGAAAAGAAGAAGAAGAAGAAGAAGAAAAGAAGAAGAAGAAGAAGAAGAAGAAGAAGAAGAAGAAGAAGAAGAAGAAAACAAGAGCTGCCAGACTTTGCAGGAGAAAATGGTTGGTTGGTTGGTTGGTTGGTTGGTTGGTTGGTTGGTTGGTTGGAAGGATGGATGGATGGATGGATGGATGGATGGATGGATGGATGGATGGATGGATGGATAGTTGATTGGTTGGTTGGTTGGTTGGTTGGTTGGTTGGTTGGTTGGTTGGTTGGAAGGATAGTTGATTGGTTGGTTGGTTGGTTGGTTGGATGGTTAGCTGGTTGGATGGCTGGTTGGTTGGTTGGCTGGTTAATTGGTTAACTGGTTGGCTGGCTGGTTGATTGGTTGGTTGGTTGGTTTGTCATTTGGTCGGTTGCTTGATTGCATCCCTCTTTGCTTGTTTTTTTTTCTGTTGAAAAGTGTGTTTAGATTCTGAGCCCTTTTTGTGGCTGTCTATGGAAAGAAGACGGACAAATACTTTGTTTGAATATTTGCAAAAAGCACGCACGCACACACGCGCGTGCACACACACACACATACACACACACACACACACACACGTGCGTATGCGTGTATGTGCGTGTGCGTGTGTGCGCGCGCACGCGCGCGTGCTCGTTTCTGTAGGCTACAAAAGTAAACCAGTTTGTTGTGACAGTAGGCTGGAGCCAGAAGCAGAGGACACAGACATTGAATAACAGCGCTGTTGACAATGCCTCGTTAGTGTCGCTGGCTCCAAGGCCGCTCCACAGTACCAACCACTACAGTACACATAACCTACTGTCTCTGTTTGTTTCTCTCTCTGTCTCTGTTTGTTTCTCTCTCTGTCTCTGTTTGCCTGTCTCTGTCTCTATTTCTGTCTCTCTTTGTCTCCGTCTCTCTGTCTGTCTGTTGTTTGTCTAAGTATCTGTCTGTCTATCTCTCTCTCTCTCTCTCTCTCTCTCTCTCTCTCTCTCTCTCTCTCTCTCTCCTCTCTCTCTTCTTCTTCTTCTTCTTCTTCTTCTTCTTCTCCTCATCCTCCTTCTTCATCATTATCATCATCTTCTTCTTCTTCTTCTATTTGTCTTTTTCTATTTGTCTTCTTCTATTGTCTTCT
>CM054138.1:78407067-78422067 GCA_028751875.1 Rapana venosa | reverse complement strand
AGACAGAAACACACAGAGACACACAGAGAGACAGAGACACTTAGAGAGATTGTCAGAGAAAGGTAGGAGAGATTGACGTAGAGGGGGGCTGGAGAAGGGGGTCGGGGTTGTGGAAGAGGGGGGGGGGGGGGGGGGGGGGGGGACTGTTGTTCAAAGTTATGCGTTGTGAGTGTGGCGGTGTTCTGCGGGGCTGAGTGGCCCCTGTGACCGCATTCTCTGTGGTGGCAGGCTATAAACAACGGCCGAGCATTCCCAATGAGCGGCGCGGCTGCGCTATAAATAGGCCTGTACCTATACACACACATGCGCGTGCACGTGTGAGAGCAGAACATCTTGCGCACACGTTAAATCCTGTTCCGCTTTTCGTAAGAGTAGGCCATTGTGTGCCGGTGGGAACAGATAACAGAATTTACAAAACCGTATACACACGGGGACTAGATGTAAAAAAGCACATAAATGCTTATTCCATTATCCTCGATATAAAAGAATAAAATAAAATAAACATGTCTACATATTGACGCTCGCACATAAGCACACGCACACGCGATGTATGCACGTGCACACATACTTTTACTTAAAGTGTGAGCATGGCACGTGTGTGGCATAAACGCGTATGTACGTTTAAGGATGAATTTCTCACATAAACATACACACGCCCGCGCAAGCATACACACACACACACACACATACATACACGCGTGCGCGCACGCATGCACGCACGCACGCACACAGACACACACACACTTGCTTCGACATAACCAATCTTCTGTCGGTTAATTCGGTTAAGCTGGAAATATTTAGCTAAGCTATTGCCGCACAACTCCAACAACTTCTTATCTGATCAATTCATTGATCAATCAATCGATCGATCGATCGACATATTGGCTGCTTGATTCATTGATTGATTAATCGACAAATATGTGTCTAATATAATTCAAACTTGAAAAATCACACCAATAAGAAATATGATTAATTACCATATAAATTATCAGGTTTTTCATGTTCTAAATGTAGTGCCAGCACTTCTTCATTCGACAGAAGAAATGAATGAAAGCAAAAAACATTGCTACAGTACTAGGCTATTCTCTATGATAAAGGAATGAAAGCGGGGGAACATTGCCACAATACTTCATTATTCTCTATGACAATGAATGAAAGCAAGAAAACAATGCTTCAGTACTCAATGATTCTCTACAATGAATGGATGAAAGCAAGGGAACACTGCTACAAGACTCCATTATTCTCCATGATAAAGGAATGAAAGCAAGGAAATGCATTATTCCATTATTCTACAGAACAGAAAAAAGCAAGTAAACGATGCACACCTAGACTGTACTCACCATGTTCAATCACCAACTGAAGTCCTTCAGCAGCTTCACAAAGTGGAAATGCCAATATCCAGTCATCGCCGCCCTAGTGTTACAAACAACATCCAACTGTTGATAATAGCCCAGTCACCAAACGCACTAACACGCAGACCCCTCTATAAACCTATACGCGTTGGCTGTTTCAAGCAAATCCAAAAAACAACTGAATCTCAGAAAGTATCAAGTCTGTAGAAGTTAACTTCCACTGAAAAACTGAAGTGTCCAGATTTGACAATTCGTGTGCTATCGAAAAAGTGACGACCATTATTTCAACTTATCACTGAAGAGGAGATCTATATTATAGTTATACGTGTCTGTCTTCCTTGCAAAGCGCCTGTCCAGTTCAGGCAGACTGATCAACACAGACTTGCTACACGCACACACATGGGGTGACAACGACCTGAGGTCGTTTGATTTATCACTTCACATTCCTATCACGGCAGATTACTGGCTTGTTATCTTTCGCTTTCACAACAAACAGGCAAGACCTGATCCCGCTCTAACGCACAACTCTTCCACGCTGGCTGCTCGAAATTCTGTTGTTCACAAGTCCAGATTCATTTCTAAACGCGATCCGTCACAGCCTAGTTTACGACTTAAATTAATACACACCCTGAGCTAGTGTGGAGAATTATTTGTTTATCTTTCAACACAGCACTGACGGTAGAGGTGACCGAATTTTTCAGTGTAGACTTGTTGTTGTGTGCAGGCAGGTAGGTAGGTAGCCTGAGAAATGACAGCAGCCCTAATTTACAGTCCTCTAGTGTCTGCTTTCTTGTTGTTCTCCACAGTGTCCATCTGTTTAGTGCCGTCAGAACGTCGTCCATGTAAGAACAAAATAATGTTTTGTTGTCTGTGTGTTTAAAACCTTTAAAGTGACAGATTTTATCGAATCAATGTTGATGTTTATTATTTCTTTTCTACAATACCGTTAAGTTGTTGCATACATTCAAACACACTGGAAATGTGTTAAGTCTGCTCTGTTACTTGCAAACGAAACAGACACAACTGTAGATTATTTCCGCTGTCAAATAGTCAGCTCTCCACAATTATTGTCTACAAGAATATTTTAAGTCACAGCAGATTTTCCTCCCGTTCACTGGGCCCAGTCCACAGAAGGTAAACATTCTTTTCACTGCCGTTAGGATTTTCCAAACACTTGAAATCCAGATCGAAATGGAAGTCACTGCGAACAGAGGGGGGAGGGAAGGAGGGAGGGAGGGAGAGCTGTCAGGGTGATCCATTCACCTCCCCCTGTATATATAAATTATCAGTCACATACCTGCTCCACTGTGACAGCAAGAAGCACACCAGGTAGCCTTGCTCACCGCCACGAGAGAGAAGGGCAGAAGAAACCGACATATGGAGGACTGCTAGGTGTGTGTGTGTGTGTGTCTGTGTGTGTGTGTAAGTATGAAGGTCTGCTGCAGTGGTGGGTTGGTGTATCGACACTTCACTTCACTTCACCAGCAATGACGGCAGTGAAACCTACAGGTGCTTTTGTGGTTTCTAAGGGGGTCTCTGCCTATCCCCCACCCCCTCCCCCAATCCCTCCTTCCTTCCCCCATGTCAACCTCCTCCCCCACCTCCAATGCTTCTAACGCCCCCCCCCCCCACCACTACACCTCCAACGTCCCCCCCCCCCCCTGCCCGTTCCCCTGCCACTAACCAACCCTCCCTTCCCCCCCTTCCCCCTCCCCTGCTCTCCTGTCCTCTTCTCTTCCACTCTTGTGACTTCTTTTCCCTCCTTTTTTCCCAGGGGAAGTGTGTGTGTGTGTGTGTTTTTTGGTGTGTGTTGTGTGTGTGTGTGTGGTGTGTGTGTGTGGTTGTGTGTGTGTGTGTGTGTACAGTGTGTGTGTTTGTGTATGTGTGTTGTGTGTGTTTGTGTGTGTGGGTGTGGGTGTGTTGTTGTGTGTGTGTGTGTGGTGTGTGTGTGTGGGGTAGTTGTGTGTGGTTTTTGTGTGTTGTGTGTGTGTGTGTTGTGTGTGTTAGTGTTGTGTGTGTGTGTGTTTTAGTGTGTTTTGTTGTGTTGTGTGTGTGTGTGGGGGTGTACGTTGTGTGTGTGTGCCTGTCTGTCGTCGTGTTCTGTCTGCCTGTTCTTTTTCTGTTTTTGTCTGTCTCTCGTTGGTTTCACCGTTACTATGTCCGTCTAACTGCATGCCCACCTGTCTGTCTCTCTCCCTCTCTCTCTTTCTTCAATATTATATTGTTGTTGTGTTTTTATCTATAATTTACAATTCCTATTCAGGCCAAGGGCTAGACGAGGAAACAAATGATGTGCCCTTAGAACTAAAGATTATTATGAAAGATTATTTTTTCATCATTAATAAATATATGTATTCTCTCTAACTCTGTGTCTCGGTCTCTTTTATTTCTCGGTCTGTCTGTGTGTCGTCTCTGTCTCCCTGCGTCGCCGCTCCTGTGTCTGTCTGTCTACCTGTCTGTCTACCTGTCTGTCTACCTGTCTGTCTACCTGTCTGTGTGCTTTTCTTTGCTATTTCGTTATTGTTTTTCTGGTTTTCTTTGTTTGATTGTTTGTTTGTTGTTGGGTTGTTGTTTTTAGTTAGTTTCTGGTCGGTGTTCTTCTCTGTTATGATGTTATCTCGGATAAAGGTGGGGACTGGATGTAAAAAATTTTTTTTAAAGGATTTTAGTGTTTATTCATTAGCCTCGAAAATAAAAGAATTTTGATTAGTTGAGTGATTGATTGATTGATTAATTGATTGATTGATTGATCGATCGATTGATTGATTGATTGATTGATTGATTTACTGTCTGCCTGCCTGCTTGCCTGCCTGCCCCTCTGTCTGTCTCAAAAAATATTTTTCTTTAAAGTGCATGCCATGCTGTGTGTGTGTGTATGTGTGCGTGCGTGCGCGTGCGTGCGTGTGTATATGTGTGTGTTGTTGTTGTTCTTGTTGTTGTTGCTGCTGCTGCTGTTATTAAATAAATAAATTGACGGAGGTGCATAAGTCAGAATGATTTCTTTGGAGTGTTTTCTTGTTTTCTGATGTTCAGCAATTTTCATATTTTAAGGACTGCTTTCCTGTGTGTCTCTTTACATGCACAGATCGTAAGACTAGGTTTGGCCGTAAAACCTTCATCTTGCCTAGCAAAGATCGTTCCCTCTCTCTCTCCCTCTCCTCTCTCTCTCTCTCTCTCCTCTCTCTCTCTCTCTCTCTCTCTCTGACTCTCTTCTCTCTCGCTCGCTCGCTCTCTCTGTCTCTCTCTGTGTCTCTCTCTCATCTCTCTCGCTCGCTCTCTCTCTCTCTCTCTCTCTCTCCTCTCTTCTCTCCTCTCTCTCTCTCTCTCTCTCTCTCTCTCCTCTCTCTTGATGTATTTGTTTATTCTTGGTGTATTTTCTCTTCTTGTCGTTTCGTTTCGTCTTTTCACTTCCATTCTCTTTTCTTCATTCAGATATACTGCTTGTGCCTTGGTGTTAAAACTCCCCCCCCACCCCACCCACCCCTTTTTGAGGGCTGGATGAAAAAAAATGCATTGTACTTAATCTATTCTATCTGTCCCGTAGTCTGACGACCGTGGGGGCACCCTCAAAGACTCAACAACCAGTTCCCTCCATTCCTCTCTCTGTTCTGCCTTTCTCAGGGTTTTGTTGAGTTCTACGCCTGTCCATTCGCTGATGTTATCCTCCCAGCTCTTCCTTGGTCTGCCTCTTCTTCTTCCTCCTTGGACAGTGCCTTGTAAAATTGTCTTTGCAAGTCATTTGGATCTTGTGACATGCCCATACCATTTAAGTTTACGTTTTTTCACGATCGTTAGAAGGTTCTCATAGGTGTCCAATGGTTTGCTGGATTCTGTTATGCACGCTTTCGTTGCTTATGTGGTCTTTGTAGGAGATGCCAATCTATTGCCCTCTGTAAATAAAATTTCGTATTTCGTATTTCTCTCTCTCCTCTCTCTCGGTCTCTCTCTGTCTCTCTCATAAGAGCAGAGACTGGACGTATAAAAGCATATGAGTGTTTATTCATTATCCTCGAAATAAAAGAATTTTAATTTTATTGATTTGATTTGATTTGCTCTCTCTGTCTCTGCCTCTCTGTCTGTATCTCTGTCTCTCTGTCTCTGTCTCCTTTATCTGTCTGTCTGTCTGTCTGTCTGCCTGTCTCTCTCTCTCTCCATCTCTCTCTGTCTTTCTCTCTCTCTGTGTCTCTCTCTCTGCTTTCTCTCTGTCTGTCTCTCTGTCTTTCTTTCTCTCTCTCTGTCTCTCTGTCTCTGTCTCCTTTTGTCTATCTGTCTCTGTGTGTCTCTCTGTCTGTCTCTCTCCGTCACTCTCACTGTCTCTCTCTCTCTGTCTCTGCCTTTCTCTCTGTCTGTCTCTCTGTCTTTTTTCTTCTCTCTCTCTCTGTCTCTGTCTCCTTTTGTCTGTCTGTCTCTGTGTGTCTGTCTGTCTGTCTCTCTCCGTCACTCTCACTGTCTCTCTCTTTGTCTCTGCCTTTCTCTCGGTCTGTCTCTCTGTCTTTCTTTCTCTCTCTCTCTCGTCTCTCTGTCTGTCTCTCTGTGTCTGTCTCTGTCTGTCTGTCTGTCTGTCTGTCTCTGTCTCTCTCTCTCTCTCGGTCCTGATGTGTCACACACAGTGACATGACTGACTAGCCAGTGACATAGTATCTCCCTTCTACCTGGAGGCTAGGTGGGGGGGGGAAAGTAACGGTGCTTAGGTCATGCTTGGATGTGAAACAGCAAAAATCTACCAACCAGCCAGCCAACCTGCAGACCCTAATGTCAATTAGTCAACCAACCAACCAACCAATCAACCATCCAACCAACCAACCAACCAACCAATCAACCAACCAGCCAATCAACCAACCAACCAACCAATGAATCAATCAATAAATATCATAAATCAATCATTTGACTAGCTAACCAATCAACCTCTTCCTCTCCGTCTGTCTCTGTCTCTCTGTCTTTGTCTCTGTCTCTCTGTCTTTGTCTCTGTCTCTCTGTCTTTGTCTCTGTTTCTGTCTCTCTGTCTCTGTCTCTGTCTGTCTCTCTCTTTTTCCCTTACCCGCGCGCGCGCGTGTGTGTATGTGTGTTGGCGTTTGTGTGTGCGTGTGTTTGTGTGTGCGTGGTTTGTGTGTGCGTGTGTGTGCGTGTGTGTGTGTGTGCGTGTGTTTGTGTATGTGCGTGTGTGTGTGTGTGTGTGTGTTGTGTGTGTGTGTGTGTGTGTGTGTGGTGTGTGTGTGTGTGTGTGTGTGTGTGTGTGAGCTAGAATATAGATATCTTTCTTAGAAATATCAGCCTTGTCTTGACAGTTTCTGTATCCGCAATACAGTGTTGCATTCAAGAGCCTACTCTATAATCCCCGCCCCCCTCTCTGCAAGCACACACACACACACGTACGCGCACGCGCACACATACACACACATACACACATACATACACACACACTCACTTGCATATGACCAAGAAGACATGAACTCATTCACGCATGCACACATTCTCTAGCACATATTATGAAAGTGCATTATGCATGCGTGCATGCAAACACACGCACGCACGCACGCACGCACGAGTGCTACAGGGATACAGACACAGAGAGACAGAGACAGAAAGAGAAAACAAAGAGAAAGAGACACAGAGATAAAGACGCAGAAAGACAGTCAGAAACGTGGGAGGGGGCAGTGGGGGGTGGGGGGAGGGGGGGGGGAGACACGTAAAGATTTATTCTGTACTGGTCAAAGTTAATCACTGGCTATGGTCAGTGCGTGACCTGTGTCTGGAGAGAAAGAGAGGAGAGAGAGAGGAGGAGAGGAGAGAGAGAGAGAGAGAGAGAGAGAGAGAGAGAGAGAGAGAGAGAGGAGAGATGGAGAGAGAGAGAGAGAGAGAGAGAGAGAGAGAGAAGAGAGGAGGGAGGGAGGGATGTTGTTTTTTTTAAAATTCTTTTATATCCAGGATAATGTGAGAGGGCGAGAGAGAGAGAGAGAAAGAGAGAGAGAGAGAGAGAGAGAGAGAGAGAGAGAGAGAGAGAGAGAAGAGAGAGAGAGAGAGGTGGTGTGTGTATGTGTGAAATTGTGTGTGTGAAATTGTGTGTGTGAAATTGTGTGTGTGTTGAAATTGTGTGTGTATGTGTTTACAGACAGGATAGAGGGGATTAAAAGGTAAAACACTTGAATTCAACACTACTGTCATGATCAGAACTGACAAGATAACAATAGCTATATTCCAAATGAAGAGATGAACACACACACACACACACACACACACAACAACACACACACACACAAACAACACACACACACACACACACACACACACACACACAACACACACACACACACACACACACACACACACACCACACGATTGGCACGATCCCATTCTAACATTGTTGAGGGGTGAAGGCTCGTGGGAAAGGGGATGTTAGGACACTGGCACTCCACACTCAAAGGAATGATGTGAGGCCACGCAGGAGTGTTATGGTAACACTTTTTATTTTTATCTACCAACAACACACACCTGAAACAAAGATAAAATTCAGGTCACTTCTCTATCCATATTTAACAAGGAACATCATTGATGAAAGGCACACACAGCAAAATAGTTATATTGTCTAGCCCAATGTAAGAAAACCAAATTCCTTTCATCACTCACACCAAAATACCAAGTTAATCCTAGGGAACCAATAGAGAGTTTACAGTTGTAAATCAGACAACCAAAGACTACAAAATAACTAGGAAAATCCTTTCCTCAATACTCTCAACTGACATTATCCTAATAATGTCAACAGAACTTAGTCTATACTAAGATCTTTCACAACATTGGCCCCTATCATACCCCATGGATATTGTAGCACAAGAGAGAGAGAAAGAGAGAGATGGAGTGAGGGAGGGAGGGAGGGAGAGAGAGAGAGAGAGAGAGAGAGAGAGAGAGAAGAGAGAGAGAGAGGAGAGAGAGAGAGAGAGAGAGCAAGCAGGCACAATCTAGTGTCTCAAAACCACATACAAATTAACCTCTTTTGACACAAATGACAAACCATACACAAAAGTCACACCTACATGTCACACTGCCTACTTTAGCAGGGCAATTACTCCAAGGGCCCAGCTAGGCCTAGTCCTATACTGCATTCAAGTCTAACCTTCACATCTTCAACTCTTTTAGTTTTAGCAGTCAACTCTTATCTCAATTCAACTTCACCACAGTAGTCTATTCCATTTTGATCAGTGCAATTCACAAACTTCATCTCAACATGATACACACATCAAATAATTACTTATCATAAAATTCCACTTCTCACATGAACATCCAAACCCTATAATATGTCATGGATCACACAATTAAAAAGTAAAAGTCTCATGACTTCAGCCAACATTCATGTGTAAAGCAACTACACACACTTTCACTGTACCAGTCACAATATTCAATCATTAGCTTAATTCTATAATTACACACAAATATAATTCACTTATTAAATCAGCTCTTACATTAATAAATCTCGTTAACCAACAACTGCTATCAAAAAGAGAAATGTTCACTTACAGCTCAAGCAGGAGAACAAAACTGCTGTTTTCCTTCTAAGTCATTCTGTCAGGTTTTACCACACCACAGCCTAACTCAAGAAGAAAGTTGCTTCAGACAGCCAGCAAGAGAAAGACTTTAAAACGCCTGGTACACCCTGTTATATTGGTTCAGTTGCAGGACTACTAATTCCAACTGACCAATGAATACATTTGGAAACTGAGACTAACAAATCCTAACCGCACATCAAATCAGCTGACAAACAAATTTATTCACAAACTAAAATCAACCAGAGTAGTGTCTTTACATGACAAATCTGCTGATTCAATAGAGGAGAGGGGGGGATGGGGTAAGAGAAGGGGGAGGGGATGCAATTCAAGAAAGAGGCTCACAAGCCTGTTGAATAAGACCAGCTGTAGTAAGCTCTAGGTGTTTTACACATACTGTCCCTGGTGGGCAAGGGTATTCAACTGCACAACAATGCCTCAGGCCATGAATAGAGAGGACTCTGATGTAGCTGACAAAGGAACTGTTAAAGACAAAGGCTGAGCCACCAGCCCTGGGACTGCAGACCTTTGTGAGAACACTTAGCTACACCATGGCACTGAGTTACCTGTCTTCTAGCTCACAGAGACATGTTGGACACTTAAGGTGAGAAAAGGTGTGACAGTACACAGGCCTCAATGAATTGCTAGGTCTCCCACCCTGCAGATACATGCTGGACATCTAAACTGAGAGAAGGAGTGACACTACACAGACTTCAATTGGTTTCTTCAGAGAAAGCCTCAAGTGGATTACTAGAAATTCCAAACCACAACCAAAGGTATACAGACAGACTGAGAAGTTGTTTATTTAAACAGTACACTGTAACATGTATATTCACAAAGAAACCTTAACTCTTTCAGAACTGCTAACCTCAGCAAATCATGAAGTCTAACCAGGTTGAACAATTCTTTCTTTTAAAAAAAGAGAGGGGGGGGGAGGGGAAGGAAAGGGGGTTGTAGTTCAAACGTTATAGTGCGCAAAGTGCACACTATAACAACATTAGGTAAGAGTATAAAGGCATCAGCAGCATCAGCAGCAGCGAGCCTTCAACACCTCCAGGCTACCAGCCCTCTGAAGGCAAGGACAGTGGCATGATGAGAGAGAGAGAGGACAAACTGTTACCACATGTCCACGTTTATCTCTAACATCCGTGTATGTGACCTCACAATGTGTGACAATGATGGCGAATCTATAACGTTACATCCGTGTATAGCCTCACAATGTATGACAGTGTTGTCACATCTGTATGATCTGTGTGTGACCTCACAATGTATGACAATGGCGTCACATCTGTATGATCTGTGTATGACCTGTATGACAATGACAATGTTGTCACATCTGTATGATCTGTGTATGACCTCACAATGTATGAGAATGATGCCACATCTGTATCATCTGTGTATGACCTCACAATGTATGAGAATGATGTCACATCTGTATCATCTGTGTATGACCTCACAATGTATGAGAATGATGTCACATCTGTATCATCTGTGTATGACCTCACAATGTATGAGAATGATGTCACATCTGATTGATCTGTGTATGATCTCACAATGTATGCTTCAGTGATGTCACATTGTATCATCTGTGTATAACCTCAAAATGTATAACACAATCGTGTCACATCTGTATCCTCTGTGCTGACCTTAAAAGCCAGTCACAGTGGTGTCACATCTGTATCATCTGTGTTTAAACACACAATGTATGTCACAGTGATTTAACACCTGTACCATCTGTGATGACCTCAAAAGTCTGTCACAGTGGAGTCACACCCAGTGATATGTTATCTCAGACAGCTGGTTATCTCAGTGTAGATGAAGTCATCTCTGCTTCTGTGTTTGTTTAAGTCCGTACGTACGTGTACACTCATGTGTAGATGAACACATATGCGTGTGCGCATGAAAGCAAGCGCGTACACACACATACACACACACATACACACACACGTGTGCACACATACAGTAGAGAAAAAATGTGTCATCGGGCTGGTTCGAACCCAGGGCCTCTGCTGTCCAGACAGGCATGTTATCGCCACACCACTGATCCACCTCACAGTGACGACTTGACTTCCCTGCCTAACTCCTCGACTCCTTTAGGAGTCATTGGGGCACTGCACTGACAGAGTCAGATAGTTTGTCTTCTTCACCAAAGAGCAGAATGCATGCTGGTTTTGTTCCTATCATTTATGCCGCCAGTCATCACTGGCCAACTCTTTCAGAAAAGATGGATAGGGTTTCTCCTCCTCCTCCTCCTCCTCCTCCTTCTTTTTTTTTTTCTTCTTCTTCTTCTTCTTCTTCTTCTCTTCTTCTCTTCTTTTTCTTCTTCTTCTTTGCATTCTTCTTCTTCTTCTTTTTTCTTCTTCTTCTTCTTCTTCTTTGCATCCTTCTTCTTCTTCTTCTTCTTCTTCTTCTTCTTCTACTTCCTTCTTCTTTGCATTCTTCCTCTTCATCTTCTTTGCATTCTTCATTTCTTTGAATTCTTCTTCTTCCTTTTCTGCTTTTTCTTCTTTTTTGCATTCTTCTTCTTCTTTGCATTCTTCTTTTTCTTCTTCGGCGTGGTCGAATGCTCAGACAGCAACTGTTGTTCGTTGTATGAGCAAAAATGTGTTGCGCTGCCGTTAACCGCCTGAAAAGTCAGGCCCAGCACATCCGATATCGGCGTGGGAGAGAAGTGGTAGGTCTATCTTTAAAGTCTTTCTGGGAAAAATGCAGGAGACTGGACCAAGAAGGCAGAAAAATAGACATGGAGGAGGTGACAGGAAGAAAAGGAATAAGGCAGAAAGAGAAAGAGAGGGATAGAAAAGAGGAAATTCCTAGCATAGGAATTTCCAGAATGTGGGGGTGGTATTTATACTGACAGACCCCCGGCATCCTCACAAGGGAGGGTGGGGTTTTAGCGTGTGAACAACAAGGTGTTACATGAGCGTCTGTCTGTCTGTCTGTCTGTCTGTCTGTCTGTCTGTCTGTCTGTGTGCCTGTCTGTCTGTCTGTCTGTCTGTCTGTCTGTCCACGGCACCTCGGTTGACAGTGACAGCGACTTTGACCTAAAAGGACTTATCTGAAGACAGATGAACAATGAACATAAGATATTCCATGAACAGTGACTGTATATGAATTCACAATCCTTACCCGTCCATCTCTCCACCAACGGAGACATCCAGACATCCTAATGACTGACTTTTCTTTCTCCGACTCACGCCGAAGTAGGATGCGCCGGGCCTGGCTTGTCAGGCGCTTAACGGCAGCGCGACGCATTTTCGCTCCTACTACGACAGACGAGAAAATTTGCTGTCTGAGCGCTAGACGACAATGACGACGACGATGAAGATGAAGATGAATTATCTGACCGACCTCGGGTGTGGGGGGGAAGGGGGAATGGAACTGACAACCTCAACGAATGCAGTGCTTTGCCAACAGAGCTATCCAGGCGGCCTGATTACAGCCTGCTGTGAGAGACCTCCACCCACATACACACTGATGCACACCTGGCCCCCGATCACCCTGACCCCGCCTGAAAGGTCAAGGTGAGGGAGGGGAGGGGAGGGGAAGGCCTGCCCAATGATATCTCTCCTTTCACCTACCTCCCTTTGACGTCACTATGCGCGGAATGTCGATAACAGAGTCCATTGTTTGTTCTGCTTTGTCCTTTGTTTCTTCTGGCTTTCTTTCTTTCTTTCTTTCTTTCTTTATTTCTCACTGTCGGCTCTGTGCTGTTATCTGGGTTTGTAACAACACTTAACAGTTTTTTTCAATTCTTGTTCTATGGGCTTACGTTGAATGGTATGTTTATTGCCATTGTTTCTTTATCTCTGCTGTTTATTTTATATGTGTATGACATGTTTTGTTCTGTATTTACTAGTCACTGCCCACTGTCAATGTTTTCAAGGGATTGTTTTCTAGGGCACGATAGAGCATACATGGAATGGTCTGTGCACAGTTGTATCAATCTTTGATAACAACTGCTGCTGCTGCTGCTGCTGTTACTGCTTTTATTGCTACTGCTACTGCTGCTACATCAACAACTACTTCTGCTACTACTGCTGTTGCTGGTGCTGCTGGTGCTGCTGCTGCTACTACTACGACTACTACTACTACTGCTGCTGCTGCTCCTGCTGCTGCTGCTGCCACTACTTACTACCCTACTACTCCTACTCTACTCTACTCCTACTATACACACTACTACTACTACTGCTATTGTTGCTGCTGCTGCTGCTACTACTGCTATTACTACTACTACGACTGCTGCTGCTGCTGCTACTGCTGCTACTACTGCTGCTACTACTGCTTCTACCGCTGCTGCTGTTGCTGCTGCTGCTCTTTCTATTGCTACTGTTGTTGATGCTAGCCACTGCTACCACCCCTGAAATTGAACAGCAAAAAGATCCCCAATATTCAGGAACAAGAACACGACACACACAAAAAAGCCAATCACTCATATACCACTACAGCAGCAAGAGCAACACAGCCAACAACAAAAACAACAAGGAGAACGACAATACTATCCTTCACACACACACACACACACACACACACACACACACACCAGTTTTGAGTGCACGCCAGGGTATTGTGCCGAAGTTCTGCCAAAGTTTACGAGAGATTATACTTCAGTTTCTTGGTCTCTTCCATGTTTGCCCCTCAAAGTGTATTGTGGCCTAAGGCCGATGTACATTAAACAATTTCAGAGTTTCAGAATTCTCTCTCTCTCTCTCTCTCTCTCTCTCTCTCTCTCTCTCTCTCTCTCTCTCTCTCTCTCTCTCATGTAAAGATGAGTCGTTTCCATTTTCGTCTCAGACTTTGTTTTTTTTAAAAGTTGGGCTGATAGCTTCGTTTGGTCGTTGAAATGCATGGATGTGCGAGTGTGGATGGTGGAAGTGTTAATGTATCTTTATGTGTGAGGGAGATTTTGATGTGTATAGAACATGAAATTAGTCATTTGTATTGATTGGCTGGTTTAGTATATAATTGAATGTTAATGTGAGTAGTTGATTGCAAGTATAACGAAGTGATTAAGTTTATTGTCAGCTTCATTGTGTATATGCTAGGCATTTCTTCATGTTTGTTTGCTTTTTGTTTTTTGTCTTTGGTGTTTTTTTCTTGAGGACCTGGTGTAAAGAAGGCCCCGGTTTATCCAATTATCCTCATTAACACATTCGAGTTCGAGAGTTCGAGTTCAAGTTCTCTCTCGCACCTACCCCAAACTGACATGAACACACAGCTTGGACAGTGACTGTGCATACCCAATGGTTTGTTTGTTTGCCGTCATGTAGGGTCTAGTTGTTGAAGAAACCACGCTCTCTCTTCTCTCTCTCCCTCTCTCTCTCTCTCTCTCTCTCTCTCTCACTTCTCTCTCTCTCTCTCTCTCTCTCTCTCTCTCTCTCTCTCTCTCTCTCATCACACACATTCCTCTCTCTCTCTCCCCTTCTCTCTCTCTGTCTGTCTGTTTGTCTGTTTGCCTGTTTCTCTCTCTCACTCTATCCCTCTCGTCTGTCTGTCTCTGTCTGTCTGTCTGTCTTCTCTCTCTCCTCTCTCTCTCTGCTGTCTGTCTGTCTGCTTCTCTCTGTGTCTGTTTGTCAGTTTCTCTCTCTCTCTATCCTTCCTCTCTCTCTCTCTCTCTCTCTCTCTCTCTCTCTCTCTCCTCTCTCTCTCTCTCTCTCTCTCTCTCTCTCTCTCTCTCTTCTTTTGCCACCATTGCTTCTTCCTTTCCCTCTGGAATGAGGCTGCAAAGCCAGGCGCCGAGTGCTAACGCATACAGCATAGAACATCTTGCACGCTCGTTAAAACCTGTTCCACCTCTCTGAAGAGTAGGCCATTTGTGCCGATGGGAACGGATGACAAAAATTGACAAGATAGCATGCACGCGGGGACTGGATGTAAAAAAGAAGCACATGAGTGTTTATTCATTATGCTGGAAATAAAAGAATGAATAGATTAAAATGAATAACTCTGTGATGAGACATATCTAAGGTGGGTGGGGTGGGTGGTCCACAGTAACACACACACCTGAAAATCGAGAAGTCGTGAGTTCGATCCTCGTTTGAACCCGACCTCCTCCATCACCCACTAGACCTTGAGTGGTGGTCTGGGTGCTAGTCTTTCGGGTGAGATGATAA
>CM054138.1:78382067-78402067 GCA_028751875.1 Rapana venosa | reverse complement strand
TCCTCTCTTTTTCTTCCATCCCACAAGTGAAAACGAAATCATAACAATTCTGAAAGAAATGACGATTAAATCATGCGATCTTGATCCCATACCTGCTCCTGTCTTCTCACAATGCCCTCCACATCTTGTACCCTCTGTCACCGAAATAGTAAACTCATCTCTTCTGTCAGGGAATTTTCCATCAGCTCTCAAAACCGATATAGTCACACCTCTACTAAAAAAGCATGACCTTGATCCCAACATTCTAAAGAATTACAGACCTGTCTCTAACTTACCTTTCATCTCCAAAGTACTTGAAAAAGTTGTTCTCAAACAGCTCAACAGTCACCTTCATTCCAATAATCTCCTTCCCCCTTTGCAATCTGCCTATCGCGCCAACCACAGCACGAAACCATCCTAGTCCAGACTTAAGATACACTTTTACTCGCTGCTGATGCAGGAAAAATCTCCCTTCTCACTCTTCTCGACCTATCTGCTGCCTTGACTCTACTGATCACTTAATTCTTCTTTATCGCCTCCAGAAAATGTTTTTGGTATTAATGGCATTGCCCTCACCTGGTTTACTTCATACCTCACAAACCGATACCAGAAAGTTATTGACAGCAAAATTCAATCAAAACATGTCAAACTGGAATGTGGAGTCCCACAGGGATCAGTTCTGGGTCCTGTTCTCTTCACTCTCTACACTGCTCCACTGTCACACATAATAAACTGCCATCATATTGATCATAATTTCTATGCCGATGACACTCAGCTTCAATGCAGCAATACCCTTGAAAACCTGCCTTCCCTCCTGACAAATATGGCCCACTGCCTTCTAGACATTCAAAACTGGATGACTCAAAATAAGTTACAGCTAAATGCCGATAAAACGGAAGCCATGCTCATAGGGACCAAACATAAACTTTCCTCCATCACAACGACTTTAGTGGAATTCAGCAATATGTCGGTTCCTCTGTCCTGATCTGTGAAATGTCTAGGTGTGGTTCTTGACAACACACTCTCTATGAAAAAAATTCATCACCCAGACCTGCCAGTCTTGCCACTATCAATTACGGCGCATAAGTGCAATTCGCAAGTATCTGTCTACTGACGCAAAATATCAAACTTGTCACATTCTCTTATTCTTTCTCATCTGGACTACTGTAATTCTCTCTTAGCTGGTTTGCCGGCATCATCCATCCACTCCCTTCAACGCATACAAAACTCTACAGCTCGACTAGTCCCCAGAAAGAAAAAAATCTGAACACATCACTCCTCTTTTGCGATCTCTTCACTGGCTGCCTGTCTCACAAAGAATAAAGTATAACATTAATATCCTTTGTTTCAAATGTCTCCACAAATCTGCACCCTCTTATCACTGTAGCTGTCTTCACCTGTACACTCCATCCTCGTTCCCTTCGTTCAGCTGCAGATACGTTGTGCTTTCGCTCTTTCTCTATTTCTGGTCCGTCCACATGGAAGACCTTCCTCTCCCACTTCGCCAAAAGTCTTCATTTGAATTGTTTTCAAATCTAGCCTCAAAACGCACTTATTTTCTACTTGAGATCTTCCCCTTTTATCTGTTCATACTTTTCAATAGCTACCTTCACCTCCACCATCCCCACCTAAGTGTGTTGTGTGTATAAATTTGATATTTGTTTATCATGATATTTGTGGACGGTTGCATGCGTGTGAATGATTTGAATGCAAGTGCTTTGATTTGTTTACTTTACAAGATTCAGCGCTATATAAATCCCATACATTCTTCTTCTTCTTCTTCTTCTTCTTCTTCTTCTTATTATTATTATTATTATTATTAAGATGTTCTGCGTGCGTTCGCAAACGGGACCTCGTTATATAGTCTCATCACAGAGAGACAGAGACAGAGGCAGACAGACAGGCACACAGACAGAAAGACAGTCAGTCAGTCAGTCAGTCATTCAAGCACACACAAACAGAACAACAAATAGAACAGGTTTCTCTCTTTGTCAACAATGCCCCAAAGAAGCCGAGAGAAGTGTTTGGCAATTATACATCATGGTCGCAAATTTTCGGCTTTTTAACCCTAACCTACCCTCACCCCTCCCCTCTCCTTCCCCCCTCCTCCCCTCCCCAAAACTTTAGTATGTGTAAGCCTGAGGAGGGGTGTGGGAAGTAGAGGGGAGGGGGTAAAAATGGGAAGAGGGCAAGGCAAAAGAGGGAGGGGGAGGGGGGGGGGGCGTATGAGAAAGAAAAAAAAAGGCAGAAGATTAGGGAGGGCGAGAGGAAAGCATAAAGAAAAACAGGGGGCAAGAAGTTTGGTGAATAGATCGTGTTCCCGTTCCCACGACAGGGAATTGCCCTGAGTGCTCTTCTTTCCCTGTGTCAAATCTGTCTGTCTGTCTGCCTGTTCCTCTGTCTGTCTGTTCGTCTGTCTGTTCCTTTGTCTGTCTGTCTGTTCCTCTGTCTGTCTGTTCCTCTGTCTGTTCGACGGTTCCTTTGTCTGTTTGTTTGTTTTTCTGTCTATCCGTTTGTCTGTCTGTCTTATTTTAGTCCTTTGTGTCATATTTGTCTTTCCTGATTTGATTTCCTGCCTGTTCGTCTGTCTGTCTGTCTGTCTGTCTGTTCCTTTGTATCTCTGTCTGTCTGTCTGTTTGTCTTATTTTAGTCCTTTGTGAGTTATTTGTCTTTCCTGATTTGTGCTCTTATTTCTTGGTGGGTGGGTGTTTTCGACTCATTCAACCGCCACCCCTCCACCCCCCAACCCCCTCAACCATCCTTTGTAGCACCCCCTCCCCCCCCACCAAACACACACACACACACACACACACACAGTGGATCGGTGGTCTAGAGGTAACCCACCTGCCTAGAAAGCGAAAACTCCGGGTCAGAGGTGTGCGGTGGTTCGATCCCCGTTTGGGCCCGAAACTTTTTCCCCATCCATTAGACCATGAGTGGTGGTCTGGGTGCTAGTCTTTTGGATGAGACGATAAACCGAGGTCCCGTGCGTTATACATAATTATTTAGCGCACGTAAAAGAACCCACGGCAACAAGAGAGGTGTCCCAGGCAAAATTATGTAGAAAAAAGCCACTCTAGTAGGGAGACCAACACATTTGCAGACAGGGAAAGAAAGAAAAGGTGGCGCTGCTCTTGTGGCAAAGCGCTCTACCTGCGGGGAGCAGCCCGAATTTCACGCAGAAAAATCTGCCGTGACTTAAAATGGTATAAAATAAAACACACACAGACACACAACTAAACATCAACCCACCTACCCCTGATTAATCAATCCATCAGGAATCACTGTGTAATATTTGAGTACTTTATATGCAAATCGGTCAAATGCTTCCAAATTTACATTTGCTGTATTGAAATTATGCCATGTCACTGACTGTACCATTGTAAACTATATCTGAACGCTGAAGAAAGCATTCTTTTCTCCACTCATATAGGGCATATCTATCCCCACACTAAACACACACACACACACACACACACACACACACACACACTCGTCTTTGTTAAAGTTGGACATTGTGATGATTTGCTGGGATTATCCTGTTAAAAATTTTTATGAAAGGGATCCGTTACGAGAATGTGCCAAAACGAAGGATGCCAAAATAGATGTTATTGTTGTTGTTGTTCTTCTTCTTGCATTAAATTAAAGAATTCCTTATTTATCTTGTTTTCTCAATGAACATGGTTGCAACAAACATTAATTTATTTATTTATCTATTTACTATATCATAAACTGGTGTTCAGAAAACATTACCTTGTCACGCTGATTAAACAATGTTTATCAGCTCCCGAACTAAATGAGTCAAATGTTATATTTGTTTTGAGCATGCTGTAAGGTGCTGCTTGTTATTGTTCTCAATATGTGTACGCATATAGTTTGTTTTCTGAATAAAGATCTATTGAAACCACTAAACATGCACGCACTCACGCACGCACGCGTGCGCGCGCGCGCGCGCACACACACACACACACACACACACGCACACATATTCACGGGACACCACCCCAGCCGTGCCATTCGGCGGTAGCCTCAAGAAACTAATTACTGCCCTTGAACAATCTCCTGGGTTAAACTATGCACAGCTCTGCCAATGTCACACTCCGTATAATTATGAATCAGACTGCAGAGGGTCAAACAAGTGCTGTACATACAGTCTCACACTCTTCGAGCAAACCATAGTGTTGTGGGATTGTGTTTAAAGACCTCGGTGCCTTCATTCCCCTCTTATTTTATGCTGGTACACAGGGGACGGGACAGCTCAGTGGTCAGAGCACTCGCTTTCCCCCAGCTAAGGTTAAGCAGTATCGAGTGTGGTTACCAGTTGGATGGGTGACCGTTTGTGCGCCTTGGCTTCAGTAGTCCCCTAGTTCACCCAGCTGTAAAGGGGTACCTGTCTCTTTAGGGTCAGGAAGGTAAAGCAGCGAGGGAGAGGAGATGGGCGCCGCCCTCAATATGCTGGCCCCTAGAGAAGTGAGGTCTCTGATCCCCTACGACCACATAGGTTATGGGATACATTTACCTTTTTAACACACACACACGCACGCACGCACGCACGCACGCACACACGCACGCACACACACACACACACACAAACACACACACACACACACACACACCACACAAAGCAGAAGATAAATAATGAAGTTAAGACTCCTGTCAGCGTTCAGTGGGTCATGAAAACTTTTTTTTAATACCCAGCATGCACCCTGTACCTGGTAAGGGATGGGCTCCACTTGCCCAGGAGACACGACATGAAGCAGTGAGTCTGCTGATCCCCACAAATATGGCAACGCGTCACTGCAGATATTTAGAATGACTACATCATCTAGTAACTGCATCCCAAAGCAACCAGCGCAGCATTTACGACAGGTGGTGTTAGAAAGGGCTGCCATATTGTTCTCTTCTCTTCTCTTCTCTCCTCTTCTCTTCTCTTCCTCTCTCTCCTCTTCTTTCTCTTCTCTCTCTCTCCTGTTCTCTTCTCTTCTCTTCTCTCCTCTTCTCTTCTCTTCTCTTCTCTACTCTTCTCTTCTCTTCTCTACTCTTCTCTTCTCTTCTCTACTCTTCTCTTCTCTTCTCTACTCTTCTCTTCTCTCCTCTTCTTACCGGGTGGGAAGCGCAGTGCCTGGTCTTCCTGCTTGTCACTCTGCAAGAGGTCTGTCCGCTGGCCTCAGCGGAAGCATTCTGACTTCAGAGCAGTTCGGAACTGTTTGCGAACAGGAAGCATGCTGGGTATGTTTGTGTTTCTGTAACTCACTAACACTGAGGTCATCAGAGTTACATTACAGTTCTTCATCCGTCTGCCTTTGTATCTTCCTCCCTCAAGTGTCCCCTGTCTTGGCAAGAGAGTTATGACGTGTCACATGACCAAGCCAAGCCAGCTTCCTCCTCTGTACAACAACAACAGCCAGAAGGGGTTTATTCCTGTGACCCAGCTTTCATGACTATCACCTCTTGCCACACTGACTGCTTGGTTCTGTGGTCCCGCCAGGAAATGTTTAGGAACTTCTGAATGATTTCGTTTCGAAGGCTGAGATTTTCGTTTTCAGTTCTGTAGTCAGTGTCCAGCTTTCACACCCGTGCTGCAACATGGAAAAGATGAGTAATCTAAACATCAGTTCTGTAGGGAAGCTGATCTCCACGCTTTTCCAAATCCTGTTTAACTTTGCCATGGCCAAGGTTGTAAGGGCTGGTGGGATCTTTACTTCAGCTGCAGAGTGGCCACCTTTGGCCAGTGTGGAACCAAGCTGTTCGAAGGGGTCTGTTTCTTCAAGTTGTTGACTTTTCATGACGATGCTCACTGTAACGTCAGTGGCGCTGTTTACCATGATCTTGCTCTTCTCTGCACTAATCTCCATACCATAAGATCTGGCTCAGTTTTGTGACTTGCTTGTAAGTTCTTGAAAAATATATATTCGTTTTTACTGGGTCCTAGGACATCAATGTCATTAGCAAACCTCAGATTGCAAATAAATGTGCCACCTCTCTTGCAAGATCTTCTGAAGAAAGAGGTTAAATAAAGCAGGCGAAAGTGTGCAGCCTTGTCTGACTCCTACTGTTGGAAAGAAGCATGATCCTGCTGTTCCTGAGGACTGCACTGCTGGTGTGTCACAGAGTGTCTGAAGGAGCGGCACCAGCCCTTCCTCAGTGTTGACCGTTCTGAGGATTTGCCACCGTCCATCATACCACACTCTATCAAATGCTTTCTTGAAGTCGATGAAATTGTGAAACATCTTTTTGGTGTGCATAAAAATGTGAATCAGAAGTAGGTTGTTGAATTTCAGAAGCAGTTTTCTCATTCATTCTTTACAGACTTAAAACGTTGATTCAAATACAATGAATATTAAATTTTATTGTGATAAAACGCTTTCATCCAAACATGTGAGACAAAAATACACCTGTTCATGTATAGTAAAACAAAAAACAAAACAAAAAACCCTATCTTGCGGCAACAAAATATTCTGTATTCATCGTGAAAAATATAAATCTTTGTAATTATATTCATCCTAAAAATTCTATGGAATGCAGTCTAGAGGCAAGGACACTAGTCTCTGAAGCCGGAGTTCTGTGGGTCGGGAGTCATTCTGAAAATTAGCAGACTGTCTTTTCTTTCTCTGTACAGCCCACTGCACCATGAGTGATGCCAGCAGCCTTTAGGAGGAAACGATGTTCCTCTTCTTCGTCCTCTGCATTCCCTATGATGTGTAGCTCCAGGTCTTCTCCTGCAGGAGGTCTGGCCCTGGCTTCAGCGGACACATTGAGGCCTCAGACCAGTGGTGACTTGTCCAGCCTGTGACCCTGTGGGCGGAGGATGCCGAGACCTCGTGTTGTTATCACTCTGGTCATCATTGTCTGTGTCGTCTTCACCACAGCTTGAGGCTGTGCCCACCCTGTCCCTTCACTAAGGAAACACTCATCACATGAACGTGGCGTGAGCTCCGTCCACAGTTTACCGTTCCCAGAGCGGAGGAAAGGACCAACCAATATAAAGGTAAAGGTGTCCCATAACCCGTGTGGTTGTAGGGGAGCGAGGCGTCAGAGACCTCAGCTTCTCTAGGGGCCAGCATATTGAGGGCGGTGACCATCTCCTCTCCCTCGCTGCTTTACCTTCCCTGATCCTAAAGAGGCAGGTACCCATTTACAGCTGGGTGAACTGGGAAACTGTACTGAAGCCAAGGCGCGCAAACAGTCACCCATCCAATTGGTAACCACGCTTGATACTGCTTAACATTGGCTGAGGGAAAGCGAGTGCTCTGACCACTGAGCTATCCTGACTCCGCATAACCAATGTGCCATGTGCAATCAACCAATGTGCCATATGCAATCAACCATTGTGCCCTATGTGGCCACAGGAAAGGTGTTTGTGGTCCACCATTCTGAAGAAACACTTGACCACAGGAGACCTGTTCTGCGGGCCTGCACTCTTCCAAAGGACAGCCTCTCCAAAATGTCGTGCTGCAAAATCTCTCACGACTGCACAGGCTACATCCTATCAGCAAAACTGCAGCAGCTAAAGTGGTTCTACATGCACGCACCTCTCAGAGTAAGATGGACAGGCAGCAGAACCAATGACAGCGTTCTAAAGCAATGATCTGTCCTACAGCGTAAAATACTCCTGGAGATCAATAGGATATTTTATTTTATTCTTTTATATCGAGGATAGTGGAATAAACACTCATGTGCTTTTATTACATCCAGTCTCCATGTGTATGCGGTTTTGTAAATTTTGTCATCTGTTCCCACCGGCACACAATGGTCTACTCTTTCGAAAAGCTTTGGAGAAACGTGTGCTCCTGTGTCTGTGCATCGTGTCATTGCCAAGAGAAGCGCCAGACCTTCCCTCATGCTGAAGTGGATGAGGAAAACGTTTGGGTTCAAACCAGTTTTATGAAACAGAGCACATTACATGTAGATGAAGAAACATTACATTTTATTTTGTTTTTGTTTAATGTCCATTCACTACTTGGTGATAAGGACACACCCGCATTCAAACCAACATTCTCTCTCTCTCTCTCTCTCTCTCTCTCTCTCTCTCTCTCTCTCTCTCTCTCTCTCTCTCTCTCTCTCTCTCTCTCTTTCTCTTTAATGTACGTATATTTCGAATCGATTCGATTCGATTTTACGTCTGTTCACTCTCAGTGATATCGGGTACGTATATTTATATTCTCACAACTATCTACAGTAGAGGTCTTACTGGGGAAGAATATATAATCTCAGCAACTGATGTTATGAACTGCTGAGAGTCATATAAAACTTCTTGAACAGTGGCATATTTTTTATGAATATCTATTCCTTTCCTTTTAAACAGGTCAGTTAGGATTGGGCAATCAAACAATAAATGGTGGATTGAAAGAGGTTGAGAACAGCAACATGTCACATTTTTAGAGTATTTGGTGTTCCATGAATTTAGCCTCATTTCATATATTAAAATGTCTACTTTCCGTGAGCAAGAGATGTTTTCAAAGTGTGTTTTCTTCATTTTGGAATGCATACAATTCGTCAATTTAGCATTAATTTCATGCGAGGACAATGCGAGATTGGAATCAAACGTTTCAAAGTTGCAATCAGATGCAACATTACATATAGATGAAGAAACATTACATACAGATGAAGAAACATTACATATAGATGAAGAAACATTACATATAGATGAAGAAACATTACATATAGACGAAGAAACATTACATATAGACGAAGAAACATTACATATAGATGAAGAAACATTACACATAGATGAAGAAACATTACATATAGACGAAGAAACATTACATAGAGATGAAGAAACATTACATATAGATGAAGAAACATTACATACAGATGAAGAAACATTACATACAGATGAAGAAACATTACATACAGATGAAGAACAATGATCATCAACAGCATAGCAACACCAAGCGTGAAGCTGACACTGGACACAAAACGCCTCATCAGCATGACCAACACGGCCACGTTTTGCTTTCCAGACGAACGCATGGCCTCTAGATGACCGACACGCTCACAGAAACTCATCTCTGATCAACAGAGAGGCAGGCTAGTTCAGTTTTCCTCAACATAGAACCACAGCTGAACACAGTCTTAGACCATTTGCCATGCATCTGCATAATCATGCCATTCTGGGGTTCACATCGCTAATATCTCATTCACCCTTTACTGCCATTCTAGATACGAGAAAAAAAACCCTCCAAAATCTACATGGCACCCCCATCTTCCCCATCCACGACACTCCTCCCCATCAACCCGATGCCGCCATTGTTGGGAGCACTGCCTCTCTGCAGTTGACGATTCTGGCGAAACTGACGTAGGACCCTCACAGCCTCTTGGGCGGGGGGAGCCAGGACCACCAGAAGACCCATCAGGGCTGCCCAAGCCTGGTTGAAGAGCATCCAGGCGTTGAAGTGGCGGTGGTTCATGACGGGCACACTGCAGAGCAGGGCGGGCAGCAGGAGGACGAAGAAGGCGATGCATGCTCCTCCCCCAATGTAGGCCGTCAGGGCGGCAGGGCGGAAGGCAGCCCTCATCTGCGCCATGCTGGGCCGTGCCCCCGGCCTGACGTCTGCAGCATGCAGCGTGCCGTGAAGAAAGGGGTTGCTGTTAGCTCTGGGTTATACATCGCTTCTTCTTCTTCTTCTTCGTCGTCGTCGTCGAACGCTCCCACAGCAACTACTGTTGTGTGTTATAATTATGAGCAAAAATGCGTTGCGCTGCCGTTAAGCGCCTGACTGATTAGGCTCAGCGCATCCGACTTCGGCATAGGAGGGAATTGTTATTTTTTAAGTCTTTCTGGGGGAAAAAGGCAGGAGGATGGACTAAGAAGGTAGGAAACAGGCAAGAATGACGTGACGGGAAGAAAAGGAACAAGGAAAAAATGAAGAGAGGGAGGGATAGAAGGGAGGGAATTCCTAGCACAGAATTTCCAGAATGTGGGGACGCTGTTTATACCGACAGTTTCCCCCTCCCCCTTCCCTCGGTATCTCCACGTGGGAGTGTTCTGTGTGGCTGTGCAGTGTGGAGCATTGCACAGGGAAAGAGGTGTGTTGCCGGTTACCTATTATCATTGTATCATCATCATCATCATCATTATCATTGTCATCATCATCTTCCCTATCCCTACCACCTCCTCTTTCTCTCTGTCTGTCTGTCCCTGTCTGTCAGTGTCTCTGTCTGTCTGTCTGTCTGTCTGTGTGTTTGTGTGTCTGTCTTCGTGTCTGTCTGTGTGTTTGTCTGTGTGTCTGTCTGTGTGTCTGTCTGTCTACAAATTCTAGTCTTTGTATCTTGAGTGAAAACAAATTACTGGCATGTTGTGTCGTTGTTGCCCGCTCCCCTGCTTAGCACAATGAAAGTTACCAGACTATACGCCCTGTGTGTCACTACATCCTACCTGGGAAGGCCTTTGAGACCATATGTACTCAGTGAGAGAGAAGTTTTGCATGTGTGGTTCTTTTCTACATATCCATACAGGCAGCCAAACATCGACTTCAGAGGACTATGCAGATGTTATATCTGTATGGGCATGTACTTCAGAACAACGACACACGCAAACTTCTCATTCCGTCGGTGTTTTTTTCGGTCGTGTTTTCTTTCTCTTTTTATGTTTTTTTCCCTTCCAATTTTGCTGTCATTGCTGTTGCTATGGTTGTGGTTGTTGATAATTCTGTCGTTGTTCTCATGTATTATGGCTCGATGAAAATACAGCAAATGGGATTAATGCTCGTTCGAATTCAATGTCATAATGATGTGGAAATGTTTGCTTCGTTCTTCGGCCAGAGATCCGAGGTTCACTAATGGTGAGATCTTGCAAAGTTTTTAACCCACCATTGAGGTAGCCGCATTCCGACTTCGGGGAATGTGGAAATAAAAATTTGATTTTGACTTTGCCCCCCCCCCCCTTCTTCTACACACACACTCACTCACACTCATCTACACACACACACACACACACACACACACACACACACACACACACGCACGCACGCACGCCCCCCCTCCCCACACACAAGTACGCGCGTGCGTACATACACACACACACACATACACGCACGCACGCGCTCGCGCACACACACACACACACACACACATAGACACACATACACGCACGCACACACACACACACACACACACACACACACACTCACTCACTCCCACTCTCCCCATTCTAACCACCCCTACCACCAACCACCACCACCACTCCTGTCCCCACCCACACCAACCACCTCCACCCACACCCACACCCACCCACACCCACACCCACCCACCACCCACCACCCCCCGCCCACCCCTCCCTCACTACCTTTCAGCTCTTGGCGAAAGTGGGCGGCCCAAGGGTGGAGGGGGTTGTCGAGACAGTACACCTTCATCCACTCCCTCTCCGCGTCCTTCTCTGTGTGGATACGGTGTGTGAGCAGAGAGACTAGCACACAGCCCCCCGCGCTGAGGACCAGGCCGACAGCGGTGCCGGTCACCACGGGGTAGTCCTGCGCGGAGTTGGTCAAGAAGTTGTCCAGTCCTCCCTCGTACAGGGTGGCCGTGGTGACCACTACCGCGGTCAGGCCTCCCACCAGTCCGCTGATGCTGCCTGCAGCATGTACAGTCTGTCAGTTAGTTATTCTTTGATCTCCAGGATCATGGAATAAGAGAAGAGAAATGAAGAGGGGAGAAGAGGGGAGAAGAGAAGAGAGGAGAAGAGAAGAGAAGAGAAGAGAAAAAAGTGAAGAACGGAGAAGAAGAGAAGAGAAGAGAGGAGAAGAAGAAAGAGAGAAGACGAGAGAAAGCAAGAGAAGACGAGAGAAAGCAAGAGAAGAACAGAGAAGAAGAAAAGAGAAAGAGAGGAGAAGAGAAAAAATAAGAGAAGAGAAGAGAAGAAAAAAAGAGAAGAGAAGAAAAAAGTGAAGATCAGGAGAGGAAAGGGTAAGAGAAGAGAGAAGAAAAGAAACGAAAAGAAAAAAAAAGGCAAGGCAGGACAAGAGAAAGAGAAGAGGAAAAAACAAGATATATTAAGACAAGACAAAAGAGGGAAGGGAAGACAATACAATACAAGACAAGGCAAGGCAAGAGAGGAGGAAGAGGAGAAATCAAGACAAGTTAGGACAAGACAAGAGAGGAAAGGAGAAGACAAAACAAAATAAGACAAGCTAAGTCACGACAAAAAAGGAAAGAAGAGAACAAGACAAGACGAGACAAGGCAAGGCAAGGCAAGACAAGACAAGACGAGACAAAGAAGAATCCCCCAGCCCCCTACGACCAGACAAGACCCCTCACCCACAACCACCCCAGCGGCGGTGGTCTTCACCCAGAGGATGGAGAGGAGGGTGGGCGGGCAGCAGGGGATGGTGAGGACGATGCCCATGAAGAACATCCAGTACAGGTCCAGGCCCGCCTGCAGCGCGGCCAGCCCCAGGGGGAGCATGGCCAGGCAGGCCAGCAGGATGCACCAGCTCTTGAAGGCCAACAGCCCCTCCCTGTACTGCCGGAAAGCGCCGTGTGTGGGGCAGCTGTAGGGCCGCCACTGGCTGGGCTCCCTCTGGAGGCAGGCAGGCAGGCAGGCAGGCAGGCAGGCAGGCAGGGGGGGGGGGGGGTAAGGGGGTGGGGGACGCACACACACGCGCGCATGCACACGCGCGCACGCACGTGAGCATGCACACACACACACACACACACACAGAGAAAGTTGTGAATGGAAATGTCCCTCCGAAGATCACTAATAGCTTCAAAATCAATCAGCACAGGCATAATCATCTACTAACATTTCCGAGACCCAGAAATTATCTTTACACAACAAGCTTCTGATATTGGGGAAGTGATTAAAAAAATTTATAAAACAAGCTCCAAACATGTCTGGGGTTGGGAGAAGGGTGGGTGGGTTGGTGAACAGCTGGATGCTGCTGTTCTTGTTGCTGTTCTTGTTGCTGGTTCTTGTTGCTGTTCTTGTTGCTGGTTCTTGTTGCTGTCTGTTGCTGGTTCTTGTTGCTGTTCTTGTTGCTGTTCTTGTTGCTGTTCTTGTTGCTGTTCTTGTTGCTGGTGCTCTTGTTGCTGTTCTTGTTGCTGTTCTTGTTTCTGTTCTTGCTGCTGTTCTTGCCGCTGTTCTTGCCGCTGTTCTTGCTGCTGTTCTTGCTGCTGTTCTTGTTGCTGTTCTTGCTGTTCTTGTTGTTGTTCTTGTTGCTGCTCTTGTTGCTGTTCTTGCTGTTCTTGTTGCTGCTCTTGTTGCTGCTGCTCTTGCTGCTGCTCTTGCTGCTGGTCTTGCTGCTGTTCTTGTTGCTGCTCTTGTTGCTGCTGCTCTTGCTGCTGTTCTTGTTGCTGTTCTTGTTGCTGCTATTCCTTTCGTTGGGCCTTCCCCCGCTGAACTACCGCCCCGCGTGTCACCCACAATACGTGCCCTGCCTCGCTCACCACAGGTCAGAATCACTTAATAAAAAACTGTTTTTAGTTTAGTTCTTTTCTTTCCAGAATTATGGATAAGAATTTGTGCGCTTTGTCACGTGTACTTATTTTTATTTATTTATTTATTCTTTTATATTTATTTATTCTTTTATATCGAGGATAATAGAATAAGTTTGGAGGCACCGTGGTCGAGTGGTTTAGGCGGTCAACTCGTGATCCAGAGGTCGCGGGTTCGATCCCCGCTCGGCTCGGTTGTGTCCTTGGAAAGAACTTTACTCTATTTTTCCTCACCACCCAGGTGACAATGGGACCAGCTCTGCTGGGAATATCTGGCGACAGACTAGCGTCTGTCACAGGGGTGGTGAAAAACCATCAGTTCGCTTAACGCTACAGAAACCCGGGATAAGCTCCGGCTCTATGGGCCTTCTGGCTCGAAAGAACATACTTTACTTAAAGAATAAGCACTCATGTGCTTTTTTACATCTAGTCCCCATGTGTTTGCGGTTTGTAAATTTGTCATCTGTTTTCAAACCGCACACAATGGCCTACTCTTTCAAAAAGCGAAACAGGATTTAACGTGTGCGCAAGATGTTCTGCGTGCGTTCGCACACGGGGCCTCGGTTTATAGTTTCATCCGAAGGACTTTGACATTCAGTTCGATTTTTTGGTCAAACTGGGAAGAAAGGGCGAGGCTGGGAATCGAACCCACAACCTCACGGCTTACTTGTTGGCAGGCGAGCGTCTTAACCATCCTGCCACCTTCCTCCTGTATTCTCTATGTGTATGCAGCTTTGTCAATTCTGTGTCCGGTGTGGACATACAACGACCTACTTTTCTGAAAGGCCGGAGGCAGTTGAACGTGTGTGCAAGATATTCTGCGTGCGTTTACACAGTCACTGTCATGGAACCTTGGTTTATTGTCTCATCTGAAGGACTTTAGGGAGAGTGGAGTGGGTGCTGATCTACAGGGGAAAATCCCATTGAACGGGTGGTTTGCGGGTGGCTGGTACCTGGGCTTGACCCTAAGCCCTCAGATCACGAGCGCTCTAACCTCCAAGCTATCCAGTAATGATGATGATGATGATGATGATGGTGATGATGATGATGATGATGATTAATAATAATAATAATAATAAATAATAATAATGATGATGACGATCATGATGATCATGATGATGATGATAATAATAATAATAATGATAATAATGAGTGGAATTTATATAGCACTATATCTTGCAAAAAAACAAAATCAAAGCGCTTTCATTCATCCTACTCATTCACATCCAGCCAGTTACAACTAATAGGTTGTTGTTTTTTACAAATTCAAATGTATACACACATTCTCGCACGCACGCACGCACATACACGCACACTCAAGCACACGCATAAAGGTTGCACACTCTGGCAGGGTGATGGGGTTTGGGCTGTTGAGGGAGGGACAAAAATGAAGTGGAACAAGAGGGGAGAATGTTAGGTTTGAAATAAATGTCTTGAGGCCGGATTTAAAAGCGTCATAAGCAGGCTTTTGGCGAAGGAAGAAAGGGAGGTAATTCCAGACCGATGGACCAGAAACGGAGAAAGAGCGACGGCCAACGGTGGAGTGGTTGAATCTAGGTATTCTTAAGCACAAGGTATCTGCAGCAGAGCGGAGGGAACGAGAAGGAGCGTACAGTACCCTGTGAAAGGTGTAGTGATGGGTGGTGGTGTGTGCATGGCCACTTTGGTGGGTGGATGAATGGTGCAGGGAACGCCCAGATGGAGGGTGAATGAATACATGCAGAGATGTGGGCAGGTGTGTGGATAGAAGGATAGATGGATGTGTGGGTGAGTAGGAGCATGGATAGGTATATGGATGAACAGATGACTGTATAGATAGACAATGAATTGATGGATGGAAGGATAAGTAGGTAGAAGGACGGACAGAAGGACAGCCGGACAGACAGACAGACGTATGGATGGATGGATGGATGGATGGATGGATGGATGGATGGATGGATGGATGGATGGATGGAAATACGAAAGGACGGATGGACAGACGGATGGACAGAAGGATGGATGAGCGAATGGATGGATGAGTTGATGCTCCTCCGAACATATACACATTATTCTCCCAGTCTAGTCCTCACCAGTCAATCACTGAGACGTAAACTTACAGCAGTAGACACACCCCACCACCCACTGGGGGGGGCCCCCCCCCCCCCCCCCCCCCCGGGGGACAAAACCCCCCCAAAAAACCCCCCCCCCCCCCCCCCAAAACCCCCCCCCAAACCCCCCACCAAAAACCCCCCCAAAAAAAAGGGGGGGGGGGGGGCCCCCCCCCCCAAAAGGGGCCCCGGGCCCTTTGGGGGGGGGGGGGAAAAGGGGGGGGGGAAGGGGGGGGGGGGGGGGGGGGGAAAGGGGGGGGGGGGAAAAAAGGGAAAAAAAAAAAGGGGGGGGGGGGGGAAAAAAAAAAGGGGGAAAAGGGGGGAAGGGGGGGGGGGAAAAGGGGGGGGGGGAAAAAAAAAAGGGGGGGAAAGGAGGGGGGGGAAGGGGGGGGGGGGGGGGGGGGGAAAAAAAAGGGGGGGGGGGGGGGGGAAAAAGGGGGGGGAAAAAGGGGGGGGGGAAAGGAAGGGGGGGGGGGGGGGGGAAGGGGGGGGAAGGAGGGGGGAGGGGGGAAAAGGGGGGGGGGGAAGGGGGGGGGAAGGGGGGGGGGAAAGGGGGGGGAAAAAAAAGGGGGGAAGGGGGGGGGGGGGGGGGGGTGGGGGGGGGGGGGGGGGGTTTTTTAAAAGGGGGGGGGGAAAAAGGGGGGGGGGGGGTTTTGGGTTAAGGGGGGGGGGGGGGCCCCGGGGGGGGGGGGGGGGGGGGGGGGGGGGCCCCCCCCGGGGGGGGGGTTGGGGGGGGGGTTTTTTGGGGGGGCGGCAAAGGGGCCCCTTTCGGCCCCGGGGGTTTTGGGGGTTCCCAACCCCGGGGGGGGGGGGGCCGGGGGGGGGGAAAGGGGGGGTTTGGGGGGGGCGGCGGGTTTTTTTGGGGCAAGGGGGGGGTTTTTTTTCCCCCCCGGGGGGGGGGGGCTTTTTCCCCCGGGGGTTTTGGGGGGGGGTAGGGGGGGGGGCCCCCCCCTGGGGGGCCCCGGGGGCCCCCCCCCTTTTTTCCCCCCCCCCCCGGCCCCCCCGGGGGGCCCCGGCCCCCTCCCTTTCCCCCCTTGGGAAATTTTCCCCCCCCCCCCCCCCAAAAAAAAAAAAACCCCCCCCCCCCCGGGGGGAAAAACCCCCCCTCACCCCCCGGGCCCCGGCCCCGCCTTCCCCCCCCCCGTTTTTTCCCCCCCCCCCCCCCCCCCCCCCCAAAAAAAATTTATTTTTCCTGATGAAAAACCGGAAAACCCCAAAAAAATTTTAAATTTTTAAAAACCCCAAAAAACCCCTTTTAAAAAAACCCCCCTTTTTCCCCCTTTTTAAAAATTTAAACCCAAAACCCCCCCTTTTTTTTTTTTCCCCCCCCCCCCCCCCCTTTTCCCCTGGGGAAACCCCCCCCCCCCGGGGGAAACCCCAAAAACCCCAAAACCCTTTTCCCAAAAAACCCCAAATTAACCCCCCGGTTTAAACCCCCAAAATTTTTCCCCAAAAAAGGCCCCCTTTTAAACCAAAAAAAAAACCCCCCAAAAAAAAACCCCCCCTTTTAAACCCCCTTTAAAACCCCCCCCCCCCCCTTTTTCCCCCAACTTTTTTTTTTTTCCCCTTTAAACTTTTTAAACCCCCCCCCAAATCCCTTTTTAAAAAACCTGGTTAACCCTTTTTTTGGGGGAAAAAACCTTTTTAAAAAAAAAGGGGGGGGCCCCCCCCCCCAAAAAATTTTTTTTTTTTTTTCCAATAATTTCCGGGGCCCCCCCCTTTTAAAATTTTTCCGGGGGAAAAAAATTTTCAACCGGGGGGGGTTTTTTTAAAAAAATTTTTTTGGGGGTTTTTCCCCCAAAAAAAAAAAAAAAAAAAACCCCCTTCCCCGGGAAAAAAAAAAAATTTTTTTTTCCCCCCCTTTTGGAAAAAAAATTTTTTAAAAAAAAAAAAAAAAAAAACCCCCCAAACCCCAAAAAAAAAAAACCCCCTTTCTTTTTAAAACTTTTTTTTTTAAAAAAAAAAAAATTTTTTTTGGGGGTTTTTCCCCACCCGGGGTTTTTTTTCCCCCCCTTGGGAAAAAGTTTTTTTTTCCCCCCAAAGGGCCCCCAAAAGGGGGAAAAAAAAATTTTAAAACCAAAAATTAAACCCCCCCCCCCCCCGGGGCCCCTTTTAAAAAAAATTTAAAACCCCCCAAAAAAATGGGTTTTTTGGGGGGGGCCCCCCCCAAAAAAAACCCCCCCCTTTTGGGGGGGGGGGGAAAAATTTCCCCCCCCCCAAAAAAAAAAGGGGGGGTTTTTTAAATTTTTTTTTTGGGCCCCTTTTTTAAAATTAAAAAAGGGTTTAAAAATTTTTTTTTTTTAAAAAGGGGTTTAAAAAAATTTTTAAAAAAAAATTTTCGGGGAAAAAAATTTTTTTTTTTAAAAAAAAAGGGTTTAAAAAAAAAAATTTTTAAAAAAAAAAAAAAAAACAAAAAAAACCCCCAATTTTTTTTTTTTTTTTTTTTTCCCCCCGGGGAAAATTTTCCCAAAAAAAATTTTTTTTTCCCCCCCCCCCCCCCCCCCCCCCCCCCCCCCCCCCCCCCCCCCCAAAAAAGGGGGGAAAAATTTTTTTTTTTTTTTTTTTTTTAAAAAAAAAAAAAAAAGGGGGGACGAAAAAAAGAAAAAAAAAGGGAAGAAAAAAAAAAAAAGGGGGGGGAAAAAAAGGGAAAAAAAAACCCCCCCCAAAAAAAAAAAAAATTTTAAAAAAAAGGGGCCCCTTTTTAGGGGGGGGAAAAAACCCCCCTTTTTTTTTTTTTTAAAACCACAAAAAAACCCCCCCCCCCCCCCCCTTTTCCCCCCTTTCCCCCCCCAACCCCCGGGTTGAAGGGGGGGTTTTTTAAAAAAAAAAAAAGGGGGGGGGGGCCCCAACCCCCGGGGGGGAAAAACCCCCCCCAAAAGGGCCCCCCCCCAAAAAAAAAAAAAAAGGGGGGGGGGTTCAAAAAAAACCCCCCCCCCCCCTTTTAAAAAAAACCCAAACCAAAAAAAAAAACCAACCCCAAAAAAAAAACCCCCCCAAAAAAAATTTAAAAAAAAACCCCCCCAAAAAAAACCCAAAAAAACCCCCCCGGGGAAAAAAAGGGAAAAATTTTTTCCCCCCCAAAAAAGGGTTTAAAAAATTTTTTTTTCCCCCAAAAATTTTTTTTTTGGCCCCCAACCCCAAAAAAAAACCCCAAAAAAAAAAAAAACCCCCCCCCCCCCAAAAAAACCCCCCCAAAAAAAAAAAAAAAAAAAAATTTTTTTAAAAAAAAAAAAAAAAAAAAAAAAAAAATTTTAAAAAAATTTAAAAAGAAAAAATAAAAAAAAAAAAAAAAATTTTTTTTTTTTAAAAAAAAAATTTTCAAAAAAAAAAAAAAAAAGGGGGGGAAAAAAATTCAAAAAAACCCCAAAAAAATTTTTTTTTCCCCCACCCCCCCCCCCAAAACCCCCCCCCCCCCTTAAACCCCCCCCAACCCCCCCCCCAAAAAAAACCCCCCCCCCCAAAAACCCCCCCCCCTCCCCCCCCCGGCCAAAACCCCCCCCCACCCCCCCCCCCCAAAAACCCCTACCCCCCCCCCCCCCCCCCCCCCCCCCCCACCCCCCCCCCCACCCCCCCCCCCCAAACCCCCCCCCCCCCCCCTTTTAAAAACCCCCCCCCCAAACCCCCCAAACCCCCCCACCCCCCAAAAACCCCCCCCCCCCAAAAAAACAAAACCCCCCCCCCCAAAAAAACCCCCCCCCCCAAAAACCCCCCCCCCCCCCAAAAACCCCAACCCAACCCCAAACCACACCCCCCCCCCCCCCCCCCCCCCCCCAACCCCCCCCCCCCCCAAACCCCCCCCCCCCAAACCCCCCCCCCCAAAAAACCCCAAAACCCCCCCACCCCCCCCCCCCCCCCCCCAAAAAAAAACCCCCCCCAAACCCCCCCCAAAACCCCCCCCCCCCACCCCCCCCCCCAAAAACCCCCCCCCCCCAAAAAAAAACCCCCCCCCCCCCCCCCCCCCCACCCCCCCCCCCCCCCAAAACCACCCCCCCCCCAACCCCCCCCCCCCCCCCACCCCCCCCCCCCCCACACCCCCCCCCCACCACCCCAAACCCCCACCCCCCCCCCCAAAACCCCCCTCACCCCCCCCCCCCCCCCCCCCCCCAAACCCGGGCCCCCCTTCCCCCCCCCCCCCCCCCCCCCCCCCCCCCCCCCCAAAAAACCGGCCCCCCCCAAACCCCCCCCCCCGGCCCCCCCCCCCTTTTTTTTAAACCCCCCCCCTTTTTTAAAAATTTTTTTCCCCCCCCCCCCTTTAAAACCCCCCCCCCCTTTTACCCCCCCCGGGCCCCCCCCCCCCCCCCCCCCCGCCCCCCCCCCCCCCCCCCCCCCCCCTTCCCCCCCTTTGAATAAAACCCCCCCCCCATTTTCCCCCCCCCCCCCCCCCCCCCTTTTTGGGCCCCCTTTTTTTGGGGGCCCCAAACCCCCCCCAACCCAAAACCCCCCCCAAAAAACCCCCCCCCCCCCCCCCCCCTTTTTGGAAATTTTTTTCCCCCCCTCACCCCC
>CM054138.1:78374567-78379567 GCA_028751875.1 Rapana venosa | reverse complement strand
AAAAAAACCCCCCTTCCCCAAATTTTTTTTTCCCCCCCCCCCCCCCCCCCCCCCCCCCCCCAAAAAATTCCCCCCCCCCCCCCCCCCCCCCCCCCCCCCCAAAAAAAAAACCCCCCAAAAAAAACCCCCCCTTTTTTTCCCCCCTTCCCCGGGGGAAAAAAGGGGGGTGGAAACCGGTTCCCCAAAGGGGGGGGCCCCCCAAAACCCAAAAAAAGGGCCCCCCGGGCCCGGCCGGACCCCCCCCCGGGGAATTAAAAAGGGGGCCCCCAAAACCCAACCCCCCCTTTCCCCCCCAAAAAAAAAAAGGAAACACCCGGAAAAAAAAAGGAAAAAGAAAAAAAAAGGGGGAAAAGGAAAAAAAAGGGGCAAAAAAAAAAAAAAAAAAAAAAAAAATTAAAAAAAAGGGAAAAAAAAAAAATTTTTTAAAAAAAAAAAAAAAAAAGTTTTAAAAAAGCCCCCAAAAAAAAAAAAAAAAAAAAAAGGGGGAAAAAAAAATTAAAATTTAAAAAAAAAAAAAAAAAAATTTTAAAAAAAGGGGGGGAAAAAAAAAAAATTAAAAAAAAACCCCTAAAAAAACAAAAAAAAAAAAAAAATTTAAAAAAAAAAAAAAAAAAAAAAAAAAAAAGGGGAAAAAAAAAAAAATTAAAAAAAAAAAGGGAAAAAAAGGGGGGGGGGAAAAAAAAAAATAGATAAAAAAAAAAAAATTTTTTAAAAAAAAAAAAAAAAAAAAAAAAAAAGGGAAGATAAATAAAAAAAAAAAAAAAAATTTTTTGGGGGGAAAAAAAGGAAAAAAAAAAAAATAGACAAAGCAGAAAAAAAAAAAAAAAAAAAAAGGGGAAAAAAAAAAAATAAAGACAAAAAAAATAGAAGAAAAAAACCCGGGGCAAAAAAAAAAAAAAAAAAAAAATAAAAAAAAAAAAAAAAAAAAATTTTAAAAAAAAAAAAGGGGGGGTTTTTTTTGGGGGGGGTTTTTTTTGGGGGGAAAAAAATTTCCCCGGGGGGGGGGGGGAAAAAAGGGGGGAAGGGGGGAAAAAAAAAAGGGGAAAAAAAAAAAAAAAGGGAAAAAAAAAAAAAAAATTTTTTTTTTTTGGGGGTTTTGGGGGAAATTTTTTTTTTTTTTTTGGGGGGGGGTTTTGTGGGTTTTTGGGGGGGTTTTTTTTTTTGTTTTGGGGGTTGGGGGGGGGGGGGGGGGGGGGGGAAAAAAAGGGGGGAAAAGGGGAAAAAAAGGGGTTTATAATGAAAAAAAAAGGGAAAAAAATTTTTTTGGGGGTTTTTTTTTTGGGGGGGGGGTTTTTTTTTTAAATTTCCCCCCTTTTTTTGGGGGTTTTTTTTTGGGGGGGGGTTTTTTTTTTTGGGGGGAAAAAGGGAAAAACCGGGGGAAAAAAAAAAAATTTTTTTAAAAAAAAGGGAAAAAAAAAACCCCCCCCCAAAAAAAAAAAAAACCCCCCAAAACCCCCCCCCCAAAACCCCAAAAAAAAAAAACAAAAAAAAAAAAAAACCCCCCCCAAAAAAAAAAAAAAAAATTTTTTAAAAAAAAATTTTTTAAAAAAAACCTTAAAAAAAAAAAAAAAAAAAAAAAAAAAAATTTAAAAAAAAAAAAAAAAAAAAAAAAAACCAAAAAACCCCCCAAAAAAAAAAAAACCCAAAAAACAAACAAAAAATTAAAAAATTAAAAAAAAAAATTTTAAAAAAAACAAAAAACAAAAAAAAAAAAAATTTAAAAAATTAAAAACCCCAAAAAACAAAAAAAAAAAACCCCCAAAAACCCCCCCCCAAAACCAAAAAAAACTTAAAACCCAAAAAAAAAAAAAAAACCCCCCCCCCCCCCCCAAAAAAAAAAAAAAACCCCCAAACCCCACAAAACCCCCCCCCCCCCCCCCCCAAACCCCCCAAAAAAAAAAAAACCCAAAAAACTTTTAAAAAAAAACCCCCCCCAAAAAAACCCCCCCCAACCCAAAAAACCCCCCCCCCCCCCCCCACCCCCCCCCCCCCCCCCCCCCCCCCCCAAAAGGGGCCCCCAAACCCCCCCCCCCCCCAAAAACCGGGGGGGGTTTTCCCCCCGCCCCCCCGGGGGCCCCCCGGGCCCCCCAAAACCCCCCCCCCGGGGGTTTGGGGCGGGGCCCCGGGGGGGGGGGAAAAAACCCCCAAAAAAAGGGGGGGGGGCCCCCCCCCAAAACCCCGCCCCCCCCGGGTTGGGAAAAAAAGGGGGGGGGGGGGGGGGAAAAAAAAGGGGGGAAAAGGGGGAAAGGGGGGGGGAAAAATTTTTGGGGGGGGGTTTTTGGGGGGATTTTTGGGGGGGGGGGGGAGGGGGGAAAAAAGGAAAAAAGGAAAAAAAAGGGGAAAAAAGGGGGGTTGGGGGGAGGGGGGGGGAAATGGGGGGGGGGAAGGGTGGGGGGGGGGGGGGGGGTGGGGGGGGAAAAAAAAAAGGGGGGGGATGGATGGGGGGGGGAAAAAGGGGGGGGGGTTTTGGGGGGGGTTGGGGGTGGGGGGTGGGGGGGGGGGTTGGGGGGTGGTTTGGGGGGGGGGTTTTTTAAAAGGGGGGGGGGGGGGGGGGGTTTGGGGGGGGGGGATGGTTTTGGGGGGAGGGGGGGGGGGGGGGGGGGTGGGGGTGGGGGGGGGGGAAATGGGGATGGAGGGGGGAGGGTTAAAGGGGGGGGAGGGTTTTTGGGGGTGGATGGTTGGTTTTTTGGGGGGGGGGAAAAAGGGGAGGGGTGGATGGATGGATGGATGGGGGGGGGTGTTTGGGGTTTTGGGGGGGGGTTTGGGGGATGGATGGATGGGGGGGGGTTTTTTAAAGGGGGGGATGGGGGGGGGGGGGGAAAAGGAGGGAAGGGGGGGGAAAATTGGGGGGAAAAACCTTTTTTCCCTTTCCCTTTTTTTCCCCCCCCCCCCCTTTTTGCATTTTTTTTCCCCCGGGGTTTTAAAACCCCCCCTTCCCCCCGGGGGGTTTTCCATTTTTCCCCCCCAAAAAAAAAAACCCTCTTTAGTTTCCCCCCAAAAAAAGGGGGTTTGGAGGGGCCCCTTTTTTTTTTTAAAAAAAAAAAAAAAAAAGGGCCCCCCCCCTTTTTTAATATAAAAAGGGGGAAAAAAAAAAAAAAACCCCCCCCAAAATTTTAAAAAAAACCCAAAAAATTTAAAAACCCCCAAAAAAAAAAAAAAAAAAAGGGGGGGGGCCCCAAAACCCCCCCCCAAAAAAAAAACCCCCAAAAAAAAAAAATTTTCCAAAAAAAAAAAAAAATTTTAAAAAAAAATTTTTTAAAAACCCCTTTTAAAAAAAAAAACCAAAAAAAAAAAAAAACAAAAAAAAAAATTTTTTAAAAAAAAAAAATTTTTTTTTAAAAAAAAAAAATTTTTTTTTTTTAAAAATTTAAAGGGTTTTTTAAGGGGGGGGGGAAGCCCCCGGAAAAAAAAACCCCCTTTGGGGGGGTTGGGTATTTTTTTTGTTTAAAGGGGGGGGGCCCCCCGGTTTTTTTGGGGGGGGTTTTTTGGGGGGGTTTTGGGGGCCTAAAAAAACCCCCTTTTTTTTAAAGGGGGAAATTTTTTTCCCGGGAAAATTTTTAGGGGGTTTTTTTAAAAAAAAAGGGTTTTTTTTAAAAAAGGGGGGGGTTTTGGGTGGGGGGGGAATTTTCCCCCCCGGGGGGGGGGGGGGGGGCCCCCCCCGGTGGGGGGGGGGAAAAACCCCCCCCCGGGGGGGGGTTAATTTCCCTTTTTCCCCGGGGGGGGGGAATTTGGTTAAAACCCGGGGGGTTTCCCCCCCGTTTTTTAACCCCGGGGGGGGGGGGGGTTTTTAAAAAGGGGCCCAACCCCCCCCCCCACCCCCCCCCCCCCCAAAAAATTCCCCCCAAAAACCCCCAAAAAAAAAAAAATTTTTCCCCCCCCCAAAAAAAAAAAAAACCCCCCCCCAAAAACCCCAAAAAAAAAAAACCACACCCCCAAAACCCCCTTCCCCCCAAAAAAAAAAAAACCCCCAAACAAACACATCCAAAACACCCCCCCAAAACAAAAAAAAAAAAAAAAAAAAAAAAAAAAAACCCCCCCCCCCACACACACAACACCCACACACACACAAAAACACAAAAACCCACCCCAAAACCCCCCCAAACACAACAAACACAAACACACACCAAACAACAAAAAACCCCCCCCATACACAACACAAAAAAAAAAAAAAAAAAAAACCCCCCCCACAAACACAACAAAAAAAAAAAAAATTAAAACAAAACCCCCCAAAACAAAAAAAAAAAAAAAAAAAAAACAACAACCCCCCCAAAAAAAAACCCAACCCCCCAAAAAAAACAACACATAAAAAAAAAAAAAAAAACAAACAAAAAAAAAAAAAAAAAAAAAAACAAACACAAAAAATCCCCAAAATCCAAAAAAAACCCGGAAAAAACCCCACCCCCCCCCCCCCCCCCCCCCCCAAAAAAAAAAAAAAATTTTTAAAAAAAAAACCCCAACCCCCCCCCGGGAAAAAGCCCCCCCCCCAAAAAAAAAAAAAATTTTTTTTTCCCTTTTTCTTTTCCCCCCCCCCCCCCTTTTTTTTTTTTTAAAAAAAAATTTGGGAAAAAAAAAAAAAAAAAAACCCCCAAAAAAAAAAACCAAAAAACCCAAAAACCCCCCCAAAAAAAAAAACCCCCCCCCCCCCTTTTTTCCCCCTTTGGGGGGGGCCCCCCCCCCCCCCCCCCCCCCGGGGGACAAAACCCCCCCAAAAAACCCCCCCCCCCCCCCCCCAAAACCCCCCCCCAAACCCCCCACCAAAAACCCCCCCAAAAAAAAGGGGGGGGGGGGGGCCCCCCCCCCCAAAAGGGGCCCCGGGCCCTTTGGGGGGGGGGGGGAAAAGGGGGGGGGGAAGGGGGGGGGGGGGGGGGGGGGAAAGGGGGGGGGGGGAAAAAAGGGAAAAAAAAAAAGGGGGGGGGGGGGGAAAAAAAAAAGGGGGAAAAGGGGGGAAGGGGGGGGGGGAAAAGGGGGGGGGGGAAAAAAAAAAGGGGGGGAAAGGAGGG
>CM054138.1:78292067-78367067 GCA_028751875.1 Rapana venosa | reverse complement strand
TAAACCACTACAGCAAAAACAAAAACAACAACAATAACAACTTTAGGTCCCAGCCAATTGGTTTTCTTCTTCGTCGTCGTCGAACGCTCAGACAGCAACTATTGTTGTCTGTTATATGAGCGAAAATGCGTTGCCCTGCCGTTAAGCCCCTGACAAGTCAGGCCCAGCTAATCCGACTTCGGCGTGAAAGACAATTGTTATTTTTGAATTTTTCTGTACAAAAAAAGTTAGGCAGGAGAATGGACGGAGACGGTAGAAATTAGACAAAAAAGAAATGATAGGAAGATAAGGAACAAGGCAGAAACAAGAAGAGGGATAGAAAAAGAGTTCCTATCACAGAATTTCCAGAAAGATGGGATGCTGTTTATACTGACAGGCCCCTGGCATTCCCACAGGGGAGAACTGTGTTTTTTTCCTCATCAACATCATTACACCAAGTTTGCCTTGCAGACGTGCCACGAATCGGCTTTGGATTAAAGTCAGACTGGTGAGACTTCTATTAGAAACATTCTTAACTGACACTAGTCCAAGTCATGACCAAGATTCGTTATTTTGAAACTTTTACCCTTACAGGGATATGGAGGATAACAAACAGCTTGAACCCAAGAGAGAAAACCCATAGCTGCAAATCATTATTTAAAAAACCTTGAGATTTGTCAGCATAAAAAGGAAACAAATCGCACTAAAATGACAGGAACAAAGTACATGAAAGCAAAAAATTCAACAATGCCATGAACAGTTTGTCTGTGGGCAAAAATAACTAAAATTCTTTTGTGTCGAATTTCCGGCCATAATATAAATGTCATTAGAAAATTTGATTTGGGTGCAGTTTGTTCATGAGCCACTGTGTGTGTGTGTGTGTGTGTGTGTGGTGTGTGTGTGTGTGTGTGTGTGTGTGTGTGTGTGTGTGTGTGTGTGTCTGTGTCTGTGTGTCTGTGTGTGTGTGTGTGTGTGTTTGTGTGTCTGTGTGTGTCTGTGTCTGTGTCTGTGTGTCTCTGTGTCTCTGTGTGTCTGTGTGTGTGTTGTTGTTGTTGTCTTCAATTAAACGTCTGTTCCCTCTAAGTGATAAGTGGAAAGTGTAATGGGAAGAAGTGGAACGAGAAAAGATAAAGAAATAGTATCAGTGGTGGTATTTTGTGGAAAAAAAAACCAACCTAGAAAAGTAATAATGATAATACTCTTAAACAGGAGCAAAATTTAAACTCAACAATGTGGAAACATGAAATAATAATGTAACTACAATAAATATTCAAGTGGACTATGCAATAAACATCTAGCAATGGCAAAGGCTAATTTTGAATTTTCAACTACATTTTCCAGAGACTGTTCAGAAAATGTAGGAAAAAAGTTTTTACAATAGGGCACTCAAATATGATATGAGTATTGCTAATATGATCCCCACATAGACATCTGACATGCTTACTGGCATTTAACTTCATTCTAAAATATAGTGAATTAACCCTTCTCACGGTTATAAAACGTGAATCTGTTTGATAAGGAGCCAAATAAGAAATATGGGCAGTGGTCAGACAACTTTTTAAATATCGTTCCTTGAATTGATCAGATTCTTTAAAGTTACCCCATGAAGTGTGTGTGTGTGTGTGTGGTGTGTGTGTGTGTGTGTGTGTGTTGTGTGTGTGTGTGTGTGTGTGTGTGTGTGTGTGTGTGTGTGTGTGTGAGTGTGTGAATGAGACAACAACGACGACGACGACAACAATAACAACAACAGTGAGACCGCTACCACCACCACCAGCACCACCAACTCACCCAGAATAAGAAGAAGAGGAGGAGGCTGGTTGGAGCTGGACAGGGCAGGACAAATTGACCTCAGGGTGAGAGGTCACAGTTGACCCTTCCTCCCCACCCCCTCCACCTTCACCCAAGGCAGCGGAGAAGAGGACAGCGATGGACAAGGCCATCCACAACGCTGGCCTGGTCATTTCTACCCACTGACAGACAGCCCACTTCTTGACTGGACGCTATGGTTCACGTGTGTGAGTGTATAGGGAAAGCACGTCACCTATCCTGCAACATTTGAGAACCTCCTTTAACATCAGTTTAAAGGAGCGAGGCAGAAACAAAGAGAAGCACAGAAAAGAGGGAATTTGTAGCACTAACTTCCAGAAGTTACACTGACAGGCCTTTTTGTCTATGTTCTGCCTTCTTGGTCCCTTCTCCTGCCTTTTTAATGCCCCAGAAAGATTTTAAAAGATAACAATTCTCTCCTATGCCGAAGTCGGATGTGCCGGGCCTGACTTGTCAGGCGCTTAACGGCAGCACAAAGCATTTTCGCTCGTGTGACAGACAATAGTTGCTGTCTGGACGTTCGACAAAGAAGGAGGAGGAGGAGTTTAAATGGACGAACTTCACAGAGATGAAGTCTTATGATGGTGATTTAAGAGAATGGGATGGTTTCTGTTAGCTTTTAACCCATATTGATAAATATGTCTAAAAAATGCGTACACATCATTAGTTCTGCATGTGCCCCCAAGTTAAAAGTGGGGAGAGACAGACAGACAGACAGACAGACACACACGCATATACACAGACACACTGTCAAAGAGAGAAGGAGGGAGAGGCAGAGAGGGGGCAGGGAGGGAGAGAGGCAGAGACAAGCACAGACAGATAAAGATTTGCACTGTACTCTGTGAAATGCTTGAATTACTGGTACTTGCATCCTGTGGCCTCAGTGCTGCACAACGCGGAAAGACTAGTGAAGCAACTGGACGAAATATCCTCACGATACGGCATGGGAATCAGCGCCGAGAAAACCAAGCTCATGTCAAACAGTGCCCAGCCAATCACCACCAAGATCACTCTCAGCGGAAAAGAACTGGAGACAGTTGACCATTTCAAGTACCTTGGAGCCATCATAAGTGAGGAGGGATCAAAGACCGAAATCCTAGCAAGAGCGGCACAAACAGCAGCAGCAATGGCAGGACTGAAAACCATAATTATGGAGAGACAGAAACATCCCTCTCGGAACCAAGGTAAAGTTACTAAACACGCTAGTCACCTCAATCATGCTTTACGCATGTGAGGCATGGACACTGAACGCAGACCTACAAAGGGGGATCCAAGCAGTAGAAATGAGATGCCTCAGAAGGCTCCTTGGCATCTCATACAAGGACCATGTCACCAACAATGAAGTCCGCAGAAAGATCACTCAACAAGTGCGGGACTATGAAGACCTACTGACCACGGCGAAAAAGAGGAAACTCAGATGGTATGGGCACGTAACACGCTCAGAAGGACTTGCAAAGACCATCCTGCAAGGAACAGTCCAGGGGAAGAGAAGACGGGGCAGACAGAGGAGAAAGTGGGCCGACGACATCCGTGATTGGACAGGGGAGGACTTCAGTGTCACCCAGGCACTCGCCCACGACCGCGCTAAGTGGAGCCAGCTGGTCCACCGTTCGTCCACCATGCAGCGCCCCTACGACCCTGGCGGGTTACGGGACCAGTGAACAGTGAAAAGTGAATTTTTTTTTACACATACCATGAAGTGAAACATTCACATCATTGATATTCTTTTATGCATAGTTTATGCATTTCACCAAGCAATCAGCCTGACTTCATGCGTGAAGAATTCATGGACGAATAGTCACTTACACTCATAGGATGAATGGTCCCACTCACAGGATGATTGGTCACTAACACTCATAGGATGAATGGTTACCAACACTCACAGGATGATTGGTCACTAACACTCATAGGATGAAAGGTTACCAACACTCACAGGATGATTGGTCACTAACACTCATAGGATGAAAGGTTACCAACACTCATAGGATGAAAGGTTACCAACACTCATAGGATGAATGGTTACCAACACTCACAGGATGATTGGTCACTAACACTCATAGGATGAAAGGTTACCAACACTCATAGGATGAAAGGTTACCAACACTCATAGGATGAATGGTTACCAACACTCACAGGATGATTGGTCACTAACACTCATAGGATGAAAGGTTACCAACACTCATAGGATGAAAGGTTACCAACACTCATAGGATGAAAGGTTACCAACACTCATAGGATGAATGGTTACCAACACTCATAGGATGAATGGTTACCAACACTCATAGGATGATTGGTTACCAACACTTATAGGACGAATAATCACACTCATAGGACAAATAGCCACTTACACTCATAGGATGAATAGTCACACTCATAGGACAAATAGCCACTTACACTCATAGGGCGAATAGTCACACTCATAGGACGAATGGTCACTTACACTCACAGGACGAATGGTCACTTACACTCATAGGACGAATAGTCACTTACACTCATAGGACGAATAGTCACTTACACTCATAGGACGAATAGTCACTTACACTCATAGGACGAATAGTCACTTACACTCACAGGACGAATGGTCACTTAGAGTCAGGTCAGTTACTGGACTGTCTGACAGAGTGGACGTACAAGCTTTAGAACGGTTAACCCCTGGCAGGGGGGCTACAGAGATTACATTAATATATATATATATATATAATATATATATATATATATATATATATATATAATATATATAGAATAAACATATAGTTATAATCATATGCATGCTCACGAACACGCTTTCCACACTAACATACAAATGTATCTCTTGCTTACACGTTAATACCCGTCCCGCTTTTTGGAAGAGTAGGTCATTGCAGACTGTTGGGAACCAATGACAGAATTTACAAAAACTGCATCCACACAGGGGCTGGACGCAAAAAAAAACCCCACACATGAGCACTTATTTTCGTATCCTCGAAATAAAAGAAGAAGAAAAAAGAGAAAAAGACATACAAATGAATAATTGGTAGAAGAAAAGGGAGTGAATGAGAAAATGGTGTGTATTATATATTATTATCAATAGGGCAAGACTAGGGCAAGAGCTACTCAGAAATGACAGTAGCATGGCGTCAGTTTGGTTTGCTTTTAATGTGAATCAGTCAATGTTTCTATAAGAGTTACGCAATAGAGTAAGTTGCCATTGTAGACGTCACGTGTGCACGGGAAAGCTGGGAAGGATACTGACTAGACAACAACAAGAAAAGTACACTCTGGAGGACAGTCAGAATGGTGATGGTGCGGTCCCTACATCAGATAGCTCCGCTGGGACTGTAATACAACCAAACCAAACCGACAGTCACAACACTCTAGGAATCAGAGAAGAAAGATGACAAGCCCTGAGAGAGAGAGAGAGAGAGAGAGAGAGAGAGAGAGAGAGAGAGAGAGAGAGAGAGAGAGAGAGAAGAAGACAGACAGACAGACAGACAGACAGACAGACAGACAGACAGAAAGCAGACAGTCAGACAGACAGACAGACAGTGAACATTGCGACACATTGAGGAATAGAGAACACTGACACATAGGAGAGTAGAGAAGACTGACACATGGGAGAGTAGAGAAGACTGACACATGGGAGAGTAGAGAAGACTGACACATGGGAGAGTAGAGAAGACTGACACAGGGGGAGTAGAGAAGACTCTGACACAGGGAGAGTAGAGAAGACTCTGACACAGGAAGAGTAGAGAAGACTCTGACACAGGGAGAGAGTAGAGAAGACTCTGACACAGGGAGAGAGTAGAGAAGACTCTGACACAGGAAGAGTAGAGAAGACTCTGACACAGGGGAGAGTAGAGAAGACTCTGACACAGGGAGAGTAGAGAAGACTCTGACACAGGGAGAGAGTAGAGAAGACTCTGACACAGGGAGAGTAGAGAAGACTTTCGGATCCTTCGGATGAGACTATAAACCGAGGCCCCGTGTGCGAGCGCATGCAGAACATCTTGCGCACACGTTAAATCCTGTTCCGCTGTTCGAAAGAGTAGGCCATTGTGTGCCGGTGGGAACAGATGACAAAATTTTAAAAAACCGCATACACACGCATAAATTTTAAAAAAGCGCTTTGATTTGTTGCTTTACAAGATTCAGCGCTATATAAATTCCATACATTATTATAATTATTATTATTATTATCATTATTATATTATTATTATTATTATTATTAGGACTGACACAGGGGGAGTAGAGAACACTCTGACACAGGGGGAGAGTAGAGAAGACTGACACAGGTGGAGAGTAGAGAAGACTCTGACACAGGGGAGAGTAGAGAAGACTTTCGGATTCTTCGGATGAGACTATAAACCGAGGCCCCGTGTGCGAACGCATGCAGAACATCTTGCGCACAGGTTAAATCCTGTTCCGCTGTTCGAAAGAGTAGGTCATTGTGTGCCGGTGGGAACAGATGACATAAATTAAAAAACCGCATACACACACATAAATAAATAAAAATTAAAATTAACCACAAAAAAGTCATCTGAGCGCTTTGATTTGTTGCTTTACAAGATTCAGCGCTATATAAATTCCATACATTATCATTAGTAGTAGAGAAGACTGACACAGGAGGAGACTCTGACACAGGGGGACAGTAGAGAACACTGACACATGGGACAGTAAAGAAGTCTGACACAGGAGAGAGTAGAGAAGACTTTGACACATGGGAGAGTGGAGAACACTGACACAGGGGGAGAGTAGAGAAGACTCTGACACATGGGGAGAGAATAGAAGACTGACACATGGGAGAGTAGAGAACACTGACACATGGGAGAGTAGAGAAGACTGACACATGGGAGAGTAGAGAAGACTGACACATGGGAGAGTAGAGAAGACTGACACAGGGGAGAGTAGAGAACACTGACACATGGGAGAGTAGAGAACACTGACACATGGGAGAGTAGAGAAGACTGACACATGGGAGAGTAGAGAAGACTGACACAGGGGAGAGTAGAGAACACTGACACATGGGAGAGTAGAGAACACTGACACATGGGAGAGTAGAGAACACTGACACATGGGAGAGAATAGAAGACTGACACAGGGGAGAGTAGAGAAGACTGACACATGGGAGAGTAGAGAACACTGACACATGGGAGAGTAGAGAAGACTGACACATGGGAGAGTAGAGAAGACTGACACATGGGAGAGTAGAGAACACTGACACAGGGGAGAGTAGAGAACACTGACACATGGGAGAGTAGAGAACACTGACACAGGGAGAGTATTATATTATTATTATTGTATGGAATTTATATAGCGCTGAATCTTGTAAAGCAACAAATCAAAGCGCTCAGATGATTTTTTTTAATAAACTTTTTTTTATGCGTGTGTATACGGTTTTTTAAATGTTGTCATCTGTTCCCACAGGCACACAATGGCCTACTCTTTTGAACACCGGAATAGGATTTAACGTGTGCGCAAGATGTTCTGCATGCGTTCGCACACGGGGCCTCGGTTAATATTCTCATCCGAAGGGAGAGTGAGAACACTGACACATGGGAGAGTAGAGAACACTGACACATGGGAGAGTAGAGAAGACTGACACAGGGGGAGAGAAGACTGACACAGGGGGAGAGTAGAGAAGACTGACACATGGGAGAGTAGAGAAGACTGACACAGGGGGAGAGTAGAGAAGACTGACACAGGGGAGAGATTAGAAGACTGACACAGGGGGAGAGATTAGAAGACTGACACAGGGGGAGAGTAGAGAACACTGACACAGGGGGAGAGTAGAGAAGACTGACACAGGGGAGAGTAGAGAACACTGACACATGGGAGAGTAGAGAAGACTGACACATGGGAGTGGAGAGAAGACTGACACATGGGAGAGTAGAGAAGACTGACACATGGGAGAGTAGAGAAGACTCTGACACATGGGAGAGTAGAGAAGTCTGACACAGGGGGAGAGATTAGAAAACTGACACAGGGGGAGAGTAGAGAACACTGACACAGGGGGAGAGTAGAGAAGACTCTGACACAGGGGTACAGTAGAGAAGACTCTGACACATGGGCGAGTAAAGAAGACTGACACATGGGGAGAGTAGAGAACACTGACACAGGGGGAGAGTAGAGAACACTGACACAAGGGGAGAGTAGAGAAGACTCTGACACAGGTGGAGAGTAGAGAATACTGACACAGGGGAGAGTAGAGAAGACTCTGACACAGGGAGAGAGAAGAGAAGACTGACACAGGGGGAGAGAAGAGAAGACTCTGGCACAGGGGGAGAGAAGAGAAGACTGACACAGGGGGAGAGAAGAGAAGACACTGACACAGTTGGAGAGTGGAGAAGACTGACACATGGGAGAGTAGAGAAGACTGACACAGGGAGAGTAGAGAAGACTCTGACACAGGGAGAGTAGAGAAGACTGACACAGGGAGAGTAGAGAAGACTCTGACACAGGGAGAGTAGAGAAGACTGACACAGGGAGAGTAGAGAAGACTGACACCGGGGGAGAGAAGAGAAGACTCTGACACAGGGGAGAGATTAGAAGACTGACACAGGGGGAGAGTAGAGAAGACTGACACAGGGGAGAGTAGAGAAGACTGACACAGGGGAGAGTAGAGAAGACTGACACAGGGAGAGTAGAGAAGGCTGACACAGGGAGAGAGTAGAGAAGACTGACACAGGGGGAGAGTAGAGAAGACTCTGACACATGGGAGAGTAGAGAACACTGACACATGGGAGAGTAGAGAAGACTGACACAGGGGGAGAGTAGAAAACACTGACACAGGGGAGAGTAGAGAAGACTCTGACACAGGGGAGAGTAGAGTAGAGAAGACTGACACAAGGGGAGAGTAGAGAAGACTGACACAGGGGGAGAGTAGAGAAGACTCTGACACAGGGGAGAGTAGAGAACACTGACACAGGGGAGAGTAGAGAACACTGACACAGTGGAGAGTAGAGAAGACTGACACAGGGGGAGAGAATAGAAGACTGACACAGGGGGAGAGAAGAGAACACTGACACAGGGGAGAGTAGAGAAGACTGACACATGGGGAGAGTAGAGAACACTGACACATGGGGAGAGTAGAGAAGACTCTGACACAGGGGAGAGTAGAGAAGACTGACACAGAGGGAGAGTAGAGAAGACTCTGACACAGGGGAGAGTAGAGAAGACTGACACAGGGGAGAGTAGAGAAGACTGACACAGGAGGAGAGTAGAGAAGACTGACACAGGGGGAGAGTAGAGAACACTGACACAGGGGGAGAGAAGAGAAGACTCTGACACAGGGGGAGAGAAGAGAAGACTCTGACACATGGGAGAGAAGAGAAGACTGACACAGGGGAGAGAAGAGAAGACTCTGACACAGGGGGAGAGAAGAGAAGACTCTGACACAGGGGGAGAGAAGAGAAGACTCTGACACAGGGGGAGAGTAGAGAAGACTCTGACACAGATGGAGAGTAATGAAGACTGACACAGGTGGAGAGTAGAGAAGACTCTGACACAGGGGAGACTTCAGACTTCAGACTTCAGACTTTTACTGTACATCGACCTTAGGCCACAATACAAAGGAATGACGGGTGTGTGGAGTGGGCATATGACATGAGTGTTATAAACAATTACAATCAATGTATATAAATATGAAATGATATATCAGCAATAATAAAGAAATTACATCACCCATTTCTTGAATATTCATCACAAATCAATTCACGTTCGTCATAATCGACAATGTTTTGAATGTAGTATTCATCAATATAATGATCTATTTCTATAAAGTTATCTTACTTCTTCTGTTGGTTGCATGAAAATAAATCGTGATAAATTATGTCTATCAGTAGATATTGTAGCTTTGAGTAGCACGTGCAAAGGAAGTCTCTTCGCATCTTTAAGAAACTTGTGTCTCAAATCTTCATGACAGGGCAATTAAATAAAAGTGTTCTTCATTCTCTATTTGGTCTTTACAACAGGGCACTGCTTATCTTCATTTGAACTACTATAGCGATGTGTATTATTGTTTAGTGGTAGCGCATTCAATCGTACTTGAGTAACTGCAACACGAAAGCAATATGTATCCATTTCACTAATATACTTCTCTCTTTCAAAAACAATCTTAAAGTTTCTGTAACTATCATATCTACTGCGATCTCTGATGGTGCCAGTCCATTCCTGGGTAAACCAATCTACAAGTCTTTGTTTAAAGGCACGTAAGAACATTTTTATGTCCCCTACTCCTTGGTTTAACCAAACGATATTAAACCCAGTTATGCAGAATATTTCCCTGATTTTAGAGACCCAGCATTGTTTGCCCTTTTTATCTAATTCTAACAACATACAATAAGCTTTATGTGGCAATCTTTCAGAATCCATATGTAATAATTTAAACCAAAATCTTACGCATGCAACATACGTATTTACATATATAGACAGACAGACAGCAGACAGTCAGACAGACAGACAGACAGACAGTGAACATTGCGACACATTGAGGAATAGAGAACACTGACACATAGGAGAGTAGAGAAGACTGACACAGAGGGAGAGTAGAGAAGACTGACACATGGGAGAGTAGAGAAGACTGACACATGGGAGAGTAGAGAAGACTGACACATGGGAGAGTAGAGAACACTGACACATGGGAGAGTAGAGAAGACTGACACAGGGGAGAGTAGAGAAGACTGACACAGGGAGAGTAGAGAAGACTCTGACACAGGGAGAGTAGAGAAGACTCTGACACAGATGGAGAGTAATGAAGACTGACACGGAGAGTAGAGAAGACTCTGACACAGGGGAGAGTAGAGAAGACTGACACAGGGAGAGAGTAGAGAAGACTCTGACACAGGGAGAGTAGAGAAGACTGACATATGGAACAGTAGAGAAGTCTGACACATGGGAGAGTAGAGAAGACTGACACATGGGAGAGTAGAGAAGACTGACACAGGGGAGAGTAAAGAAGACTCTGACACAGGGAGAGTAAAGAAGACTCTGACACAGGGAGAGTAAAGAAGACTCTGACACAGGGAGAGTAGAGAAGACTGACATATGGAACAGTAGAGAAGTCTGACACATGGGAGAGTAGAGAAGACTGACACATGGGAGAGTAGAGAAGACTGACACAGGGAGAGTAAAGAAGACTCTGACACAGGGAGAGTAAAGAAGACTCTGACACAGGGAGAGTAAAGAAGACTCTGACACAGGGAGAGTAGAGAACACTCTGACACAGGTGGAGAGTAGAGAAGACTCTGACACAGGGGAGAGTAGAGAAGTCTGACACAGGGGAGAGTAGAGAAGACTGACACAGGGGAGAGTACAGAAGACTCTGACACAGGGAGAGTAGAGAACACTGACACAGGGGAGAGTAGAGAAGACTGACACAGGGAGAGTAGAGAAGACTCTGACACAGGGGAGAGTAGAGAACACTGACACATGGGAGAGTAGAGAACACTGACACATGGGGAGAATAGAGAACACTGACACAGGGGAGAGTAGAGAAGACTCTCCAAAAGTCACATTAAGTTTCCTGTCATCTTCGTTCTGCTGATCTGTGTTTAGAAAGAAACTACAATCCTCAAACACAGCTGTGTCTTTTCCCTGACATCATCACTTGAATGCCTAAAGAGGAGCAAACACAACATATTCACAAGAAAATTCAAACAACACAACATGAACCAGAATCAGTTCCCCAGTACTTACCTGTAGGCGAGAACATGACCCACAATTAAAGTGAACCAAAAATCTTACGATATTTAGAACACACGTTTCAGACAGCACAGTCCCCGAGTGCTACACATAAAGTTACACATCCTATAGGATGGCAGAAGTCGACAAAGAATCCTAAGCTTACGTCAGTCTTTGCTTTTAATATTTTTTAAAAATACATACATCTAGGATTTTTCAGTCTGCATATGTTATGTATGGTAATGTAATGTTTTGGGGGACGTTCAGCTCATATCAACTCAGACTCAATATATGACATAAACAGAGATGTGTTCAGCCAACATTACATTTCATACACTATAATACATACAAGGTTAGTACAGCCAACAGTATATTTCATACACTATAATACATACAGGGTTAGTACAGCCAACAGTACATTTCATACACTATAATACATACAGGGTTAGTACAGCCAACAGTATATTTCATACACTATAATACATACAGGGTTAGTACAGCCAACAGTATATTTCATACAATATGATACATACAGGGTTAGTACAGCCAACAGTATATTTCATACAATATGATACATACAGGGTTAGTACAGCCAACATTACATTTCATACAATATGATACATACAGGGTTAGTACAGCCTACAGTATATTTCATACAATATGATACATACAGTGTTAGTACAGCCAACAGTATATTTCATACAATATGATACATACAGGGTTAGTACAGCCAACAGTATAGTTCATACAATATGATACATACAGGGTTAGTACAGCCAACAGTATATTTCATACAATATGATACATACAAAGTTCAATCAGCCAACAGTAAATTTCATACAATGTAATGTATTCGATGTTCATTCAGCCAACGGTATACCTTATACAAGAATGATGATGCATACAGGGTTAATTCAACCAACAGTATAGTTATTTCATACAATAATCATGATAAATACAGGGTTAATCCCGCTTGCTACGTCAGATCTTCTAGGTCGAAGTCTATTTACTATGAATTTAAAATGTCTATAGATATATTTTTACTAGCCAATAAATCTGTGTGGTACGCAAACGGTTATAAAACATTCGACACTTCGAGAATCTCTCATTATTCTGGATATAACAGTTCTAGTCTGGTCACCTGCAATCAAACAGTCTGTTTTATTGTTAACTTCGTCCACACATTGATTCAGCCAAACATCACCAAACACATACTGCAAAGACATGTTCGTCCGTTCGTGACCCGGGTTAGTTGTCCCCGTTCATACAATTGATGTCACAGAGCAGTCTACAAGTCTTCCTGCCAGTCTCTTGTTTGTTTGTTTGCTTTTTATCCTGGTCAGCTTGAGCCAGAAACGGATACCACTTTTGAATATATATATATATATATATTATATATATATATATATATATATATATATATATATATATATATATATATATGCGTGTGTGTGTGATATGTGTGTAGATAGATAGATAGATAGACAGACAGATAGAGATAGATAGATAGATAGATAGATAGATAGACAGACAGACAGATAGATAGATAGATAGATAGATAGATAGATAGATAGATACATAGATAGATAGATAGATACATAGATACATAGATACATAGATGGATAGATAGATACATAGATACATAGATACATAGATACATAGATACATAGATAGATACATAGATAGATAGATAGATAGAAGATAGATAGATAGATAGATACATAGATAGATACATAGATAGATAGATAGATAGATAGATACATAGATAGATAGATAGATAGATAGATAGATAGATAGATAGATAGATAGATGGCCGCATTCCGACTTCGGGGATGTATGCTGGGTGTGTTCGTGTTTTCGTAACCCGGTGACATGAATTACGGATCTTTAACGTGTATTTTTCATCATCTGCATGTGTATATACACAAAGGGAATTAAGGCACTGGCAGGTCTGCACTTGAAGTTGACCTGGGAGATGGTAAAACTCCTCACCCTTAATTCACCAGATGTCGCCGAGATTCGAACCCACGACTTCATAGATCCATGGGATTGAAGGTGAACGGTCTGAACCACTCGGCTATAGCCAAGGAGGTGTATGAATACACTCTTAGCACGTGTGGACCCTGGAGACTTGTACTACTTTTGTACAGGTCATTATTCCTAGGCACGCATTCATTCTGATTACCATTCCCGCAGGACTTTAACTAATTCTGAATTCGGCATTATTCCCAGTCATGTATTCGTTATAACTATCATCCATTGCTGACTTGAATTCAACAAGAGTGCCTGGAAACAGGTTATCCTGAGTATGTGACTGGTCACAGTGTGGACAGGAACAGCCACGGCGAGGGCTGCTGCTGCTGCTGCTGCTGCTGCTGCTGCTGCAAGATGTACACAGTCCATGGCTGGACAGTAGCAGCAGCAGGCGAAGTGGAGCGTAGTGAAGAACACAGCAGCAGTCACTTGCTGCACTGTGAGGGAAGGAAGGGGGAGGACACTGTCACTGTGGAGGGTCTTGGACATGGAGAGGAAGGGTGAAGGGGAGGGGAGACGTTTTATTTCGAGGATAATGGAATAAGCATTCTTGTGCTCTTTTTACATCCAGTCCCCATTTGAACCGAGTTGTGTAAATTTCGTCATCCGTTCCCACCGGCACACAGTGTCCTACTCTTTCGAAAAGTGGAACAGATTTTAACGTGAGCGCAAGATGTTCTGCGTGTGTTTGCACACAGAACCTCGGTTTATAGTCTCATCCGAAGGACTTTTGGGGGGGAGTGGAGTCGGCACTGATGTTAACTCCGGAGGAAAATATCCCCTTGAGCGGGATTAGAACCCGGGTCAGCAGATCACGAGCGCAATGCGCATCGTTCTAACCAACCAGGCCATCCCGTCCTCCCTCCCCCGTCCATCCCCCCCGACAGACGTGGTACACAACTGGGCACATCACCACACATCAAGGGCACACTGCAGGGTAAACATTGCACAGCTGGCGCTCTGAGCAAACGGCTGACACTGCGGGAGGTGGTCCCTCTCTGGGGCAAGGGGCACTGTGCCCACCACCCTTCTCCTGACGTGGATGCCAGAAGGGCGACACAGCGTCTTTCTGTCGGTGATGATTGTGTTTGTGGGCTTGAGTCATTGTTTGGGGAGTGTGAGCCCAACGTCAGCGACAGGCACACTTGTTCTGCTGTCTCGTCTTCCGTCCTGTCCTGCTGTTCCTACACCGCTCATTTTAATTTCTCCGCCCCGGCCAACCATACCCAGATTCCGTATGTCGCATCCCCAGGGTCAGAAGTTCACAGGGAATCCATCAATGTCAGGCTGCGATGGAGTCACCAGCCATAGGGCCCCTGCGCTGCTGCTGATTCACTTTGGTGGTGTTCAGTGGTGGTGTCTGTTCTGAGCTAACATACGCAGGACACCACCTACTAAGCCCCCTACTAACGACAGTATTAGCTCAGTCGCGGAACCAGACTGAGTGAGTTGCCCATCCGAGGTGGCAACCACCACAACGTCCCTCCATCGACCCTCCCCCGCGAACCTCCAACCCCAAAGGCTTTGACACAAACTCACCACAGGCACAGAAGTGTATGGGCAAACAGAATTTGAGGTCACCATGAGACCAGAACAACCGGGACCATGGACTCAGAGGCAATTTTTTTTATTGCATGATGATCAATGATCAATGATGATGAGGATGACGTAATGATGCTGCTGTGGAAGTGCACATGCTTTGAAACTACTTGACAGGGTTGTACTCTAAGCTTACTATCATGATATATCCTGGCGACAACCAGGCCCGAGAGATACAGACACCTGTAGCGTTGGTCAGGTAATTTGAGTAAAACTCGCATCCGTGAAGTGGATGAAGCTCGACTGTGTGGTCCCAGTCTTCCCAATGAGCCCACAGCACACTCTCTCTGGGTAGGAGCCCGCCGGCGTCCGAAAAAAATCCTATGACTCTTATGGGATTCAAACCCATGACCTTCCAGTCCGTAACCAAGGCGCTAACCACAGCAGCCTGGTGGCTTGTTCAGTGGCAGACTTGGACATCATCATGGGCAGTGGCACACACCACTTTCAGCCACGGTACAATTCTCCCCGGGGAGAGCGCGTCGCCACAAGAGTAGCGCCACCCATTATTATTGTTTTCTTTTCCTGTCTGCATGTATATTTGTTTACCTATCAGAGTGGCTTTTTTCTACAGAATTTTGCCGGGGACTGCTCTTTTACATGCGCTACATGCCTGATACTCGTGGGACCTCAGTTTGTAGTCTCATCCGAAAGACTAGCATCCAGACCACCACTCACAGTCTAGTGGATGGGAGAAAAGTTCCGGCTCAAACGGGGATCGAACCACCGCACACTTCGAACCCAGACTTTTTGCTTTTCAGGCAGGCGCGTTACCTCTAGACCACTTCACTGATCCACCAGTGAGGAAGTTCATTCGCTAAACATGCAACGGATTTCTAACTAAGCTTTTTCTTTTAGGCATCAGAAATTTGAAGGCATACAGACAGGCAAACAGATAGTCGGGCAGACAGAAAGGCAGGCAATCAGGCAGACAGACACACAGGCAGGCAAACAGGCAGACAGACACACACACACACAGGAAGGCAGGCAGGCAGACAGACAGCACACGGGCAGGCAAACAGGCAGACAGACAGACACACAGGCAGGAAAACAGGCAGACACACACACACACACAGGCAGGCAGACAGGCAGACAAACAGACATAGAAAAGGAGGAGGGTGTCTGTTGGATTGGCACCACAGCACTGACAGTACACACATGCTGGAAGTTGCCACAGAATGCAGTGGTGCCACTTGTCGTGACCTCGTCTTCCACTTTGGTAGTGTGATGACTTCTTTTGGCCTTTGACAAGAAAAAGAGCAGGAGAGATTTGAAGTTCAGTTTGTTGGGCTGAGGTGTGTGCAGTAGCAGCCAGCCCTGTATCCTGAGTTGGCCTAAGAAGGAAGGAGGTTTCAGCGTTGTTCTGAGGGCACAACTGTCAGCTACAGCCCTTTTTGTTTCAGCTTCCTAATTAGGGAAGGGGGCAGTTTTGTGAGTAGAAATATCACACACACATACCACACACACACACACACACACACACACACACACACATACCACACACACACACACACCACACACACACACACACACACACACACACACACACACACACACACACACACACGTTATTCCTAGATAAATGGCTTGACGGGAAAAAAGCAAATTCATTGCTTTTTCAATGTACCATCTGGAAATAAATATTTGACTTGACTTACACTCACACACACACTCACACACACACACTCACACACACACACTCGAACACACACGCGCGCGCGCGCCACACACACACACACACACACACACACACACACACACACACACACAGAAAAGAATTGAACAAGTGTATATCACTGCACGGTGACGTATGTCGAGCTGCCCCAAAATACATTAAATTCTTTTTTATGTTGTCCTAACATTAGTGTTCTAATCGCAACACACTGATCTACACAGCAATAATTCAAAGGTTTGATTCTCATATAAACCTGGAATTTCTGTATTTGTGAGATAATAAAGTATTTGCATTGAATTGAATTGAAAAAGAAACGAAACTGGTATCGTTGCCTGATAGCATGGGTGATTTAATTTCTTTTAAATTCTTTTATTTCCAGGATAATGGAATAAGCACTGGTGTATGTTTTTCATTTCAGTCCCCGTGTGCATGCACTGAAATAAACAAATAGCTCATTCGAAAACAAATCAACTAAGTCAACACACACACACACACACACACACACACACACACACACACACACACACAACCACACACACATCCACACACACACCACACACACACACACACACACACACACACACTCGTTAAGGATATTTTTTATTGCCAAAATGGGAAAATAAACACAAGGAATCTTCCACATCCCCCCCCCCCACACACACGTACACCTCCCTACCCACAGCCCTGTTACAAACAATATCCATCTCCCCTTGCATAAAGACAAACTAAAAAATAGATAGTGCAATTATTCCAGCTCCAACATCAAATGCTTCACTGTCTCCAAAACAGGGAAATTCTGACGTGAGACTAAGAAATCAGAATACTTATGAATAAAACACACCCAAAAAAGCACACAAACAAAACAACCAAAAAACCTCCAGACAACCAATCAATCAATCAGTCAATCAATCAGTCAATCAGTGAATCAATCAGTCAATCAATCAGTCAATCAATCATTCAATCAATCATTCAATCAATCAGTCAATCAATCAGTCAATCAATCAGTCAATCAATCAGTCAACCAATCAATCACTCAGTCGGTCAGTCGGTTAATCAGTCAGTCACTCAGACGAGGATAGAGTTTTTCCTGCTGTCGCCAATGTTGCGGAGGGACTTGTAGTCGATGTGGTAGATGGGCAGGTTGTTGATGCTGGCCTGGTCCCCGCCATCCTCCTCAAGGTCAAACCTCCCCACCGCCCTCCTCTTCCCCGCCGACGCCACCCCTGACCCCTGCTTCCGCACCAGACCCAGCAGAGACGCCTGATGCTGTTGGTCGGGGTCGTCCCCTTCAGCCAATCGCTGGCGAGCTTTCTCGATCTCGGGCAGGAGGTCGGGAAGGTTGACGTAGGCCTTCTCCAACTGGGTGAGAAGGTCGGGCTGAGCGCAGTTCCGGCTGCAGGAGGGGGTAACTCCTCGGAGGAGTCGGCGAGTTTCCTCCCCTGCCTTCATGGAGGAGACCATCTCCTGGATGTTGCGGCGTTCTCTGCGCACAGAGCTGATGGCGCGGGGGTCACCGGGCCAGAGCTGGGAGGCGCTGGGAAGACGCTTCCTCTCTCTGCTGGGCGGCTGGCTCTGCACGTGCCAGGGTCGCGCTGTCGACCGACACACGGGTGGGAAATGTACCCCGGGTGGAGAGTTGTGGTGTTCGGAATGGGCATGAAGAAGGGGCGGCGGGGGATGGGGCAGGTGCTGAGGAGCGGACATGGGCGGAGCGGGTGGGGAGGTGGTGGTGAGTTTACTGGCCGACATGCCGGACCCTGGCTCCCCGCTGTTGTTGTTGTTGCTGCTGCTGTTGTTGCTGTTGTTGTTGTTGTTGTTGCTGTTGCTGTTGTTGCAGCTCGGTCCTCCGTGCTCTGGAGGATGGACCGGAAGATCCACAGAGCGTCTGCCGCCTCCGCGAGGTGCTGGAGCAGCGGCTGTGTCCTTGCGGGCGGCCATGCTGCAGCAGTCGGTGACCACGATGGCGGGCACGGCGCTGCGCTGCACGGCAGTGGCCCACCGCTCGGCCAAAGCCGGCCTGCCCTGGGGGGGGCCGCTGTCCGTCCCGCCCTTCTCCTCCCCCCTCCAACCACACTCCCTGCCCTTGGTGGCGAGGTACACGCCCTTGCTGGGGCTGGAGGGCACCGGCAGGGCAGGGGGGTGGGGCTGAGTGGTGACCTCCCCTGCTGGAAGGTCGTTGGTGCCGGGGATGGGGGGGTTGGGGGGCGTGTCGGGGTCGAGGAGGGAGGAGGTCCACGCTGACGTCATGTGCTCGCGAGCCGCCTGCTGGTTGAAGTTGCGCTTGCCGCTCTTCCTCTGACGGGTGCTGATTTGCCTGACCTGCTTGTGTAGGGTGTGTGCCCCGCACAGACACACACACACACACACACGTACACACACATACGCACACACACACACACGTGCACAGACACACACACGCGCGCGCACATATACACACACCAGTTTTAGTTTAAAAAGAAGAAAAGCTTAAACAATCAATCATCCCTAAGAAAGAAAACCAAGCAAAGTGACCACTGCTTTTCTCAGACATACCAAGGCAATCAGTCTGTATCTGTCTCCGCGGGGTATAATTATAGAGCTCAGAGGTCAGAGCACTCGCTCTCCCCCAACTAAGGTTAAGCGGCGTTGATTTTGGTTGCCCTGTGAATGAGTAACCGTTCGCACGCCTTGGATTTAATATAGTCCCCTAGACCACCCAACTGTAAATAGATGTGTGCATTCCCTCTTTAGGGACAGGGAAGGTAAAGCAGCGAGGGAGAGGAGATGGGCGCCGCCCTCAATATGCTGGCCCCTGGAGAAGTGAGGTCTCTGACACTTCGCTGCCCAATGGGAACACCTTGACCTTACCTCACGCTTGGCAAGGGGGTGAGAGAGAGGCAAAGGAGCAGCTCAGACCTCAGAGTTGGGCTCGTGTCTGAAGTAGTCTGTTCTTGGGGTGTGGGTTCGAGTCCCTCTGAGTTGTTCTTTTAGGGAATTTTTCCCTGTGGAAAATGATCCGTACTGACTCCATTCCTCTGCAAGATCTCCGGATGAGACTGCACACTGAGGTCCTGTGTGTGAACGCTCCCGTAACATCTCGCCCACATATTGAAAACCCATTTAAACACACGCACATGCATGCGCACAGAAACAAACACACAACACCACACACCACACACACACACACACACAACCACACATACGCACGATCACGCATACACACACATCCACACGAACACACGCATGCCAGTGATGCACCCCTGCACCCACACATCCACATGCATATATGCATGTGCATGCATGCATGCACGTACACTTAAGCACGCAGGCACGCACAGACACACTTTCATAAACACAAACAAAAATAGGCATACGAGCATATGCACACAAAAGAAGAGTGAGTGAGAGAATGTGAGGGGGGACAGACAGACAGACAAACAGTTAGACAGACACACAGACAGACGAGCAGACAGACAGACAACCAGGCAGGCAGACAGACAGACAGACAGACAGACAGACGAGCAGACAGACAGACAACCAGGCAGGCAGACAGATAGACAGACAAACACAGAGACAGACAGACAGACAGACGGACGGACAGACAGACAGACGGACGGACAGACAGACAGACGGACAGACAGACAGACAGGAAGACAGACGGAAAGACAGACAGACAGACAGGCAGACAGACGGACAGGCAGGCAGGCAGACAGACAGACAGACGGGCGGACAGACAGGCAGACGGACAGAGGGACAGGCAGACGGAACCTCTTTCTGCAGGCGGTGGGCGTTCTTGCGGTCCTCAAAGACCTCCAGGTTGATCATGATTTTCCGCAGTCTCTGAGACATCTCCATGCTGGACAACAGCTTCTGTAGCTTCATCTCCTCCACCTGCGTCATCATCGTCATCGTTGTCGTTGTCATCATTATCATCATCATCATTATCATCGTCATTATTATCATTATCATCGTCATCGTCGTCATCATCACCATCATCATCATCTCCGAGATATCTCCATGATGAACAGCAACCTCTGAAGCTTCATATCCTCCGCCTGCCATGACTACCACCACTACCATGATATGGTAAAGTAGAAAAACAAAATCCAAAAAAATATATATATATTATATTTATATATATATTTTTTTTGGATTTTGTTTTTCTACTTTACCATATCATGGTAGTGGTGGTAGTCATCATGATGATGACGATGAATACGACGACGATGATGATGGTGGTGGTGGTGATAATGATGAGGATGATGATGGTGTAACTGTCCTGAAGCCAAGGCGCGCAAACGGTCACCCATCCAACTGGTAACCACGCTCGACGCTGCTTAACTTGGCTGGGGGAAAGCGAGTGCTCTGACCATTGAGCTATCCCGTATAGGGGACGGGATAGCTCAATGGTCAGAGCACTCGCTTTCCCCCAGCCAAGTTAAGCAGCGTCGAGCGTGGTTACCAGTTGGATGGGTGACCGTTTGCGCGCCTTGGCTTCAGTACAGTTCCCCCAGTTCACCCAGCTGTAAATGGGTACCTGCCCTCTTTTGTGTCAGGGAAGGTAAAGCAGCGATGGAGAGGAGATGGACGCCGCCTTCAATATGCTGGCCCTAGAGAAGTGAGGCCTCTGACGCCTCGCTCCCCTACGACCTTATAGGTTATGGGACTTTTTTTAAAAATATATATATGTATGTATATATATTCCGAGTATGGCGAAAGGCTTTGTTAGGTGTAATTTTGATGCATCCAGATATTTTTCATTTACTGCATCTGCAAGAGTTTGCCCAAGCCTTTGAATAATGATTTTTTTTTAAAAACGTTGTGTGTAATTCTTTCACCTGGTTTTTCATGCGAGCGGTGATGTAGGCCTGCATGTAGGGGTCTCTGTCCCCTGCCGCCGACACCTCCCCCATGGTCAGTCAGTCAACGGCCTTGGCAAAGTCCACCAGGGAGTAAACAAGGCTGCCTCTAAACCCCTGCATGTTAAAGCATGGTAAGAAACAGAGCAATATGCAGCAAAGGGGCATACCTGTATTCTTTATAAGGTAACTTTTGTGTGTGTTAATTAAATTTTGTAGAAAATATATGGAATTTGTACAATTGAGAATCTAAAAAAAAAGGGAAAGAAAGCTAATTACTACAGGAAGTACGTTCAAGAATAATTTTTTCTAAGATTAGACTTTTTGACAACCGCAACATTAAGAGACGCCCTTTTCTCTGGACAATTTACATTAACGTAATTATTCTATTATTGTTGATGTTATCATCACCATCACTATCACCATTCTCCTCATTACCGTTACCACCACCATCTTTACTTCATTCATGGAAGCAAACAGAGAGAGTCAAACTTCTCCATTTCCCGGGGTGTCCAAAACGGCAGCCACGCGGGAGTGTTCTGAATACAGACAGGTGTCACACCTGACTAAACACCTGGCAAGACTCAAAGGCACACACGTTGTTTGAAGCGTGTGCCAAGATGCTGTGACGTGTCTCCACGCTGAGGTAAAGGCTGTCCTGATTAAGCACCAATGCAGTGGACTTATGTGCTTTGATCTTTCGCTTTGATTGCAAAAACTCGTAACTGAATCATTCAAGAGACATATGTATAAACCAACAGCTTGTAAACCACATAAGAGAATTTTTAAAAAGGAATCTGCATTTGGCAGCTATTCGATATGAGTTGGTTAAGACATCAAAATCATATTCAAGGGGGGTTTTACTTATTGGAACTACAATTAGTTAAAATCGTCTGTTTTATTGATCGTTGCTATTACGCTAATAATAGGATAAATGCGAACATATACTGAGATAAAACGAGACTGGTCCAAAGCAATACAGAAGTTATCAATCTTTCTTGCTGACGTAAACATCTATTTACAACAAACAAATAGTTGAGCTAAAAATTATGATATAAAGAGAAAATCAGGAAGTGAGTAGAAGTAAGTAGGCACAAAAGCACCAATTCTTATAAATAAAGCTGTCTTTTTGCTGCACTAAATCCTCATTAAAATTTAAAAAAACCAACACAGGAACAACAGCCCTGAACATCCTACAAAAAACAACATTTTTTTGTTAAGCGTCTGTTGATAACGTACACAAGCAGCTCCAGTCATCTTACAAAAATAAACCACTTTTTGCGCGCACTTAATTGGCTACAAATAAAAACCCATAAATGCAAAACAGCTCTAAACATCTCACAAACTATATATATATATATATATATATGTATATATGTATATATATATATATATATATATATATATATATATATATATATATAATATATATATATATATATATATATATATTTATATATATTTATATATATAAAGTGCACCAAAGTTTTAAAAACCCATAAGGAGCAGCAACAATTCTATTTTATTCCATAAAACTGAAACACCTTTTAAAACCAGCTAATCATTTCTAAAGCAAAACACAAACTAAACACACACACCAGCAGCAGCTCAGATCAACAATCACCACCACCACCACCATCACCAACAACAACAACAACAAAGGACATACCTTACGTTCACGCAGAAGGTTGACAACAAAAACAACAACTCTATTGTCCTCCTTTCACCGATCTGTGAGTCTCCTTCCAAAGCTGCAGAACAATGCACGGCAGTGGCAGAAGTGAGAGTGGGGGTGGGCGCGTGTCCACTGTGCGGTACCTAACCGTGCAGTCCCTGCACCGTGCGGACCATGACTGGGTGGCTGCAGGCATGCGGGGTAATGGGGTTAGCCACGCGGGGTGTGTACAGAAAGGATTGAGGGGATTAGGGCCTGGGGCCTGCTGCCTGCCAAACCCCGGACCAGCACCTCGCTAACACTGTGGCAGCGGTAAGCGGATGACCGCCCCTGCTGTTCTGCTGTACTGCATGTTCACTCTCTTTTTGTTGGTGGTGGTGGTGTAGTGTAGTGTGTTGTGTTGTGTTGTGTTGTGTTTGTGTTGTGTTTGTGTTGGGGTGGGGTGTGGGTGGGGTGGGGTGTGTGTGTGGGGGGGGGGAGGGGTTTGTAGTGTAGAGTAGTGAAGTGTGGTATTTTGTATTGTATTGTGTTGCATTGTATTATATTGTATCTACCGTGTTTGTTGCACAGTACTGCATTGTACTGTATAGTATTGTACTGTATTGTATTGTACTACATTGTACTCTGTTTTACTATACTTTATTCTATTGTACTGTATTCTAGTGTACTGTGCTGTATTATACTGTATCACATTGTACTGTATTGTACTGCATTGTATTATATTGTGTTGTACAGCATTGTAGTGTACTTTGTTGTACTGCACTGTATTATACTGTGTTGTACTGCACTGTATTGTACTGTGTTGTACTGCACTGTATTGTACTGTGTTGTACTGCACTGTATTGTACTGTGTTGTACTGTGTTGTACTGCACTGTATTGTACTGTGTTGTACTGCACTGTTGTACTGCACTGTATTGTACTGTGTTGTACTGCACTGTTGTACTGCACTGTATTGTACTGTGTTGTACTGCACTGTGTTGTACTGTGTTGTACTGCACTGTATTATACTGTGTTGTACTGCACTGTATTGTACTGTGTTGTACTGCATTGTATTGTACTGTGTTGTACTGCACTGTATTATACTGTGTTGTACTGCACTGTATTGTACTGTGTTGTACTGCACTGTGTTGTACTGTGTTGTACTGCACTGTATTTACTGTGTTGTACTGCACTGTATTGTACTGTGTTGTACTGCACTGTATTGTACTGTGTTGTACTGCACTGTATTGTACTGTGTTGTACTGCACTGTATTGTCTTGTATTGTACTGCACTGTATTGCACTGTGTTGTACTGCACTGTATTGTATTGTATTGTATTGTATACCACTTTCAGTCACGGCAGATTTCTCTACGTGAAATTCAGGCTGCTCTACCCGGGGGGGACAGCGAGTCGCCAAAAGACCAGCGCCACCCAATGTTATTTTGTCATTCTGAATGTTCCTGCTTGCAAGTGTACTTGTTTTCCTGTAAGAGTGGCTTTCTCAACAGACTGTTGTTGCCAGGGACAATTCTCCTGTTGCCGTGGGGTTTATACGTACGCCAGATATGTACTGCACACAGGGCCTCGGTTTGTCCTCTCATCCGAAAGACTAGCACCCAGACCACCATTTAAGGTCTAATGGGTGGAAGAAAAGTCAGGGTTAAAACAAGGTTCCATTCTGCGCCTTTTTGCTTTCTGGGTGGCCACGTTACCTCTTGACCACCGATTCACTATTCTGTGTGTGTATGTGTGTGCGTGCGTGCGTGCGTGCGCGCGCGCGTGTGTGTGCATGCGCGCGTGTATGTGATTGTACATGTGTGAACGCCCACGTCTGTGAAGGTGCAAGCCGCATGTATCATTAACATCTGAATATTATAGCATCAGCAGCATAAGTAGCAGCATTTGTAGCAGCAGCATTTGTAGCAGCAGCAGCAGCAGCAGCAGCAGCAGCAGCAGCAGCAGCAGCAGCAGCAGCAGCAGCAGTAGTAGTAGTAGTAGTAGTAGTAGTAGTAGTAGTAGTAGTAGTAGTAGTAGTAGTAGTAGTAGTAGTAAAAATAAAAAGAAGGAAGAGGAGGGGAAAAAACAAAAACCGCTGTCTGGCAAATTTAAAAATCTCAGCATTAAATGTTCACAGCACATTTGCACATACAGTACACGGCTCTACACGTTATATACTCCACAATCAAATCAACTATTTGAATGTTAGTAAATCTTCTTCTTCACCGACCGCTTAGGCAGCAACTATTTAAACACGCTTCTACTCGCTTCTGACTCAGGGAAAATCTCCCTTCTCACTCTACTCGACTTATCAGCAGCCTTCGATACTATAGACCACTCAATTCTTCTCTCCCGTCTTCAAAAAACGTTCGGTGTTACTGGCATAGCCCTCACCTGGTTTAATTCATACCTTACTGACCAATTCCAGACAGTTGCAGTAAACAAGATTCAATCAATACCTGCCAAACTGAAATGCGGAGTCCCACAGGGATCAGTTCTAGGCCCTGTTCTTTTCACTCTTTACACTGCCCCACTGTCACATATAATAAACCGTCATCAAATCAACCATCATTTTTACGCAGATGACTCTCAGATTCAAAGCAGTGTTACTCCTGAAAATCTGCCTTCTCTCCTGACAAATATGGCCCGCTGCTTTGAAGATATTCAAAACTGGATGACACAGAACAAATTACAGCTAAATGCAGATAAAACCGAAGCCATGCTCGTAGGGACCAAACACAAACTCTCTTCCATTACAACAGCTTCAATAGAACTTGGCAATACATCAGTCCCTCTATCCACTGCTGTGAAGTATCTAGGTGTTGTTATCGACAACACACTCTCTATGAAAAAATTCATCACTCAGACTTGTCAGTCGTGCTACTATCAATTACGGCGTATTAGTGCAATTCGAAAGTACCTGTCCACTGATGCAACAGCCAAACTTGTCACTTCTCTCATTCTTTCACGTCTGGACTATTGTAATTCTCTTTTGGCTGGTCTGCCAGCATCATCTATCCACTCCCTTCAACGTATACAAAACTCCGCAGCTCAACTAGTTCTCAGAAAGAACAAATCTGAGCACATTACCCCTCTCTTGCGATCTCTCCACTGGCTGCCTGTGCCACAGAGAGTAAATTATAAGATCAGTACCCTCTGTTACAAATGTCTCCACAAAACTGCACCCTCCTACCTCTGTGAATGTCTTAACCTGTACACTCCTTCACGTTCCCTCCGCTCTACTGCAGATACCTTGTGCCTACGAATACCTAGATTCAACCAATCCACTGTTGGCCGCCGCTCTTTCTCTATTTCGGGTCCATCGACCTGGAATGAACTCCCTCTCTCTCTTCGCCAGAAACCTAGTTATGACACTTTTAAGTCCAGCCTCAAGACATATTTATTTCAAACCTAAGATTTCCCCCCTCCTGTTTCATATCAGAGCTATCCCACCCTCACTAACCCATGTCCTATCACCCTGCTAAATTATAGGACCTAAGTGAGTGTGTGTGTGTGTACTTTTGTAAAACATTTGACTATTGAAATTTTATTTCATAGATTTTGTCTGCAGCGCACTATGTAAATATCTGTTTGTTTAAACTATTGATCATTTGTCATTGATTGCATGACTGTGTAAGATTAGGTTGAATGCATGCGCTTTGATTTGTCTTTTCAAGATTTAGCGCTATACAAGTTCCATGTATTATTATTATTATTATTATATTATTATTATTGTGTCATATGAGCGAAAATGCATTGCACCGCCCTTAAGCCGCGGACAAGTCCAGTCCAATCTTGCTGTTTACAGCCCCGTCGTCCACCACAGAGGCCACATCACAGCTGTCCTCCTGACAGTTTTCTAAATCTCAGATCACATTGTACAACTACGGTTATACAGATGAAAACAGGGGTAGGCTAAAACCAAGTCTACTGATTTGTCTTGTGTCAACGCCCTGGCCAGTCATAAGGGTGGCAGGCAAGTCAGACCCAGCGGGTCCGACTTCGGCGTGGGAGAGAATAGTTGTCTTGTAAGTCTGTCTGGTTAAAGGCAGGAGAATGGACCAAGAAGGCAGAAAAAAGACGAGAAGGGGGTGACAGGAAGAGAAGGAACAAGGCAGAAACAAAGAGAGGGATACAAAAGAGGGAATTTCTTGCACAGAATTTTCAGAAGGTAGGGATGCTGTTCATACCGACAGACCCCCAGCATCCCCACCGGGGAGGACCGTAGTTCAAAGCCTCTCCCACAAAATTGACAGGGGAGTGAAGTCCTACTAGCCATTGTTGGCCGCCTCTGGAGAGACAGACTGGTATTTTTCAAAAAGGAGACAGCAGAAGACGTGACCAAGAGATAGTTGTTTGTTTTTTAGCAAGGAGACAGCAGAAGACGTGACAAAACCACCCTTGGATAATGGTTGACTCGTTTGGCCTACCCGGCCACCCAGGCCACATTATGGATAAGAAAGAAAGAAAGGAAGAAAGAAAGGAAGAAAGAAAAAGAAACATGAAATTGTCCCCATGGGCTGCTCTCTGCCCACTCCTACCTTACGCACAAAGATCTGTCTCCACTGCCCACACTTGCATTGCCGGCACTAGATATCACTTCACTGCAGATTCATGTCAGCCCTGCGTGTTTTCTTATCTTCTACAAGACAGCGCCAGATTTGTATTCTGTAATTGCGAGATGATTCATTTTTCTTTGGGGGGTTTTCCCCTCGGCTACAGCTCCGAAGTTCACCAATGGTGAGAGGTTATGTATATGACCGTTTTTAACCCGCCACTAAGATAGCCGCATTCCGACTTCGGGGATGGTGTCTGAACAGGACAACTGTGTGCATGCGTTGTTTGTTTGGTTTTTTAATTTGTCATCCGTTCCTACCGGCACAAAATGGCTTATTCTTCCAAAAGGCAGAACGGGTTTTAACCTGTGTGCAAGATGTTCTCTGTGTGTTCCTACTCGGAGCTTTGGTTTATAGAATCATCTGAAAGACTCCGGGGAGTGGAGTCAGTACGAAAGTAAACTCCAGGTAAATTCCCTAAACTGGAGCCTCCATGATGGCTGGGTCCGGGGCGGCCCCCTTTCTGTGATCTGATCACTGCAGTGAACTGAGGAAAAGACGACTGGCAATCACTCAAAATCCCACTGTGGTTCTCTATCTCTCGTTGTGACAGTTCTGTGAGACCAATCATTGCTGAAATGCAATGTGCGCTTTGCACCAGTCTGCCCTCTACTGAACGCCAAGTTTGAACTGACTTTCTTCAAAGAATTCACATAAACGTGTTGGCAGTGATGTTAAAAATTCAGAGGGTTACCAGAACAAAGGTGTTTAAACTTAGCAAAAGTCATCTTACGATCCGAGATTAACAAACTCTTGTAAATCAGAATTAAAATATCAGTATTTCAAGTGTGCTTTTTGCAGAAGTACTGTCTACATTTCCCTCTGACCCTTTCCCATGTTCTCATTTATTTCTTCTTTAGCACTTTTTTTCTGATCAGTCTCTTATCTCCCAAAATATGGAAAGACAGTGTCATGCTGTCAGTTGTACACATTCAGGCATACACTCACAGCAACCTCCAGCAAGCTATTGCAATCTCTCCAATCAACCAGTGGTTGCACAAAATGTATGATTCCCTCTACAACAACATGGGGACATATTTATTGTGATTTCTTTACAGTTAAATCTGCATACTGCAGAACACATCAAAGTCTCTTAAATTTGTTGGTATATTCCACATTTGGTTTCTGTCAAGTAATTTAGAAAATTGTCGTGTTCGCAAGCTTGTAGGTATAGCCATTCTTTACAAAACTGCCAATCCACAATTGCCACATTCAAATAATGTCCAAATACAAGACATAGACACATAATCAGCCTGTGCACAAGGCATCCACATATCTTTACTCATGCATGTGCACACACACACACACAAATATTGTGCACATGACAGACTGAAATGCACCATCTCCAGGGTCCAACGTCACACGGCCATCGAGGTCGGCTGGGCTAGAAACCGCTACACACATGAATGGAACCTTACAAACCAAACAATAAAAACCCGAGGTAAGTATCAGAGTGACCAAACTGCACTGACCCCCAACAGGGACCACAGAGAAACCAGGTGTTGAACGCTGACAGAGAGTGGCAGGCCGTGCAATGGTCACGCAGTGAGAATACTGGGAGGTGGTTAAGCTAAGACAGGTAATTGATTGTTCACACCCCGTTAGCCTTCAACAGATTGTCGACCGTCTTTGGGCCTAATCTGCCTTCACTTGACCTGTCACCCTGACCTGCTGGGCACTTGGATTTGTTGCAGGGCAAAGAAGAGAGGGAGGGGATGGATGAGGAGGGAGAAGAGAGAGAGAGAGAGAGAGAGAGAGAGAGAGAGAGAGAGAGAGAGAGAGAGAGAGAGAGAGAGAGAGAGAGAGAGAGGGTTTGTTTTAATGAGGAAATAGTAGTGGAGGAAAACAAGTGCAAGGTAACCATTAAAAAAAAAAGTACAACCTGTCAATCATTTCAGCCATCTTACAACTTGTCAATCATTTGACACCAGTTTGTTGTGATAAGTTTCCAACGCCTTTCACAAGGTGGTTGTGGGAAAAGAACTGGGCACAAACATGTGGTGAACTAAGAAAAAGAAAAACTAATTCACTACAGCCCAGATAACCATCATGACATGGATTCCGTGTCATGGTCGAACAGCTGCAACACAGCTGTTGTAAGCAATGATAATTTTTTCCTTTTTTTTCAGAAGAGAGAGAACAATAAACGAAATGTATTGCTATTAAAGCTTTATACGCCATTCATAAACGTGTCCTGTGAGTCAATGGTACATGCGGTTTTGTTTGGGGTTTTTTGTCTTTTTTGTTTTGTTTTGTTTTTGAATAATTTACGTCATGTACAAAACCAACTGTAACATGAAAACTGGACATGGAAACCACGTCAGTACAATTATCTGTATTTAATGGGGTAGGCTTTAAGTCCTTCCACATGAGAACGAAACAAGCCGGTTTGGGCCACCATGAAGGTAGCTGCATTCCGACGTTGTGGATGTAGGCTGGGTATGCTCATCTTTCCATAACCCATCCAATGCTGACATGAATGACGGGATCTTTAACATGCATAAATTATTTGATCTTCCGTATGTGAATATACACGAAGGGAATTAAGGCACTGGCAGACACTGCTGAGATACAAACCCACGACTTCATGGACCTATTGGATTAAAGTCGAACGGTCTTAACCATTCGGGTACAGCGTCCGTCATGTTTTCTATAAATCAACTGCAGACTGCAACACTTTCCTATTCCCACCACAACCAAGCTTTAAAACCCACTTGGCCTGACCTTCCCTGGGTAGAGCCCTCAACTTGATCAAGCCCAAAGTTTGTGGTTTAAAACTGCCCGTAATGTCGGTGACGAGAAACTGAGCTTGTGCAATGCGGATTAAAAAAAAGAAAGAAAGAAATGCACTGCTTGGAGCTGAAGGGTCTGTTCTAGCTGCTGGCTAAGGATTTACCGGAGAGGTAGCCACGATCAGCAGTAGCCCATGTGGTGCAGCAGCGCCCTGTGGTGAAGGGAAGGGATTTTCCTGATCTCTGAGGGCAGCTTGAATACAGACCATTAGCCTAGTGCTTTATTGTCACTGACTTATGTATATATTCAAGCATGCATTATGGATTTTTTTTTAAAAAGTTAATGGGAATGATAAAGGTCCAGTCATTCATTTTGATATTCAGTGGATACTGAAAATCCAAACGTGCCTGGCAAATTCTGTTGGTAGGAGATTGTGTGCCCGTAGTAACAGATGACAACATTAATTTACAAACTGCATGCACACAGGGACTAGATAGAAAAAAGCACCCGAGTGCTTATTCCATTATCCTAAAACAAAACAAAAAAAGAAATAAGTAAATAAATAAATAAATACATTTTTTAAAACTCCCATCCCAAAGGAGTCCATGGCGAACAGATGACGGCCCAGTCGAAATGAAAAGGGGCAAAGAGGACAGCATCAGGAGGAGGAGGGGGAGAGACATGAATGAATAATTGAACGAATCATCTTTATTTTCAAGGGTTCCACGTAAGCATTGACATACTTTCTTTTGTCATCCGGCCCTTGCTCTGATTAGGGACTACGGAAAAAGCAAAGGTTTAAGGAAAAGAAAAAAGGAAGAAAAGAATAATAAAATGCCCAAACATGTAAAATATTGATTTCAAAGAAACTATTGACATCAACATAATGCGGAGTAAAAGAAAACTATCACTACTGAATACATACACATATCCAACCAAGAAACTTGCTTTTAGCTGACTTGAGCATAACTATTTAGACAGAAGTACTGAGTTTTGCTACGTAAACCAAATGGAACGAAACAGGGAGACGGAAATATCACACAGAGAGAGAGAGAGAGAGAGAGAGAGAGAGAGAGAGAGAGAGAGAGAGAGAGAGAGAGAGAGAGAGAGAGAGAATGACAATGACAATGACAAATTCTTTTATTTCGAGGACAATGAATAAGCACACATGTGCTTTTTTACATCCAGTCCCCGCCCGTTGGGATACATCTTAATAATAATAACCCAATACTTATACAGTCTCACAATAAAAACAAGCGGAAATAACTCTTTTCAAAACAGCTCCCCCCAACAACCCGCCCCCCCCCCCCGCCAAAGCAAGAAAATAAAAGAAAACCATAAAAATACCCCACCCCCACCCCCACCCCCAAAAAAACCTTAACCAAAACAAACAAACAAACAAAAGAGAAGGAAAAACCAAACCAACAAAGATGATAAAAAAGAGAAAAACAGACAAACAACAACAACAAGAACAAGAACAACAACAGAGCCAAGAAAAATAACACAACCAAACTTAATAAGTCATAAAGATAAACATCTACAATTGTCAAATGGTACACATACTTGTTACACATAATTATAAACCAATTAATTAACAAACAAGATCATTTCAAATAACAATGAAATATTTCACTCAAACTCCCATTCAATTAGTGAAAAATCAAGAAATCGAAAAATCAAATGAATAAACATAACCAATTAAACAAGAAAAAAAAAGACCCACAAAACACTCCCCTTCCCAACACCTCCTCCCCTAAACAAACAATAACCCCCCAAAAGTCCAGACTAAATACAAGCGTGCGTGCGCGCGCGCGCGCGCACACACACACATACACACACACTTACGCACGTATAGCCACGCATGCACACCACACACACACACACACTCTCTCACACATACACACTCACACACACATAATACACACACACACACACACACACACACACATCCTGGATACATATCCATTCGCAAGACATTTCCTCACATACAAGATAATAGACACATGTCATAATTATCAAAATATCATAACCATACATTTGTACAGACAAAACCAGGAAATAAACATTATTTGATGTACGAAGACAGCAAGCCACAAAGCATCAAGAAAAATGACCAATCTAACATCAGCTATTTCAACAATAAACACACAGAACTGCTTTCTTTCCGCTCTCATCTGCACACACTGTGAATGGGCGCTCATTACTACTCACTGACGCACACATACACACATACACACACATATACACACACACACATACTCATGCATGCGCAATCCTATATACACATTATTAGAATTGATACAAAAGTCCACAGAAGTAATGAAATTGTCCAACAGAACATTGCAAATTAACAATCCATACCATTCTGCATTAACAACAAAATACAACCCAAACTTCATTTTAAGGGGGGAAACTCAGACAAGTTCATTGTTAACAAAATCAAAACAAGCAAGGGCACACACACACACACACACACACACACACTACAATTCAAAGCAAGCTCACTAATGTCAGTTACAGAGAGAGAGAGAGAGAGAGAGAGAGAGAGAGAGGATAATTTGGTATAATGCAAGGGAGGATATATTTACTTTGAGAGAGAGAGAGAGAGAGAGAGAGAGAGAGAGAGAGGTGTTTTGAACAATTTATTGTCATTGCCTAAGGTGGCCTTTTCACAATGGGACAACTCATGACTTTTTTGTCATTTTGTGAATACAAATAAATACAAGAGATACAGATTCACTTAATGTTATGAAAGGAATGGAGCTCTTTATAAATGGATAAAATCTAGCGTCAACTTGGCTGCAAACTGATTGCAAACTAGTAAGAAGTCATCATTAACGATAAATAACAAATAAAAGTGATAACAAGAATGCACTAAAATGCTATATCTAATTCAAGTTGACTATCTCTTTAGTAAAAAGAAATCATAATAAAATTTAAAATAATATGATAAATAAAAAATTAAAACCCTCTCTTTTATTGTCCAGTCCCCCTTTTTCTTTTGCTCTAAGTTGACAGACACAATCCTGAAAATGTTGTGTCAAGGGGATGGGGTGCAGGAGAAGAAGGGTGGGGTGTTCCCTTTAGCTGCACAACATCCTGTCCAGTATTTTAATACTGTGACAGAAACGACCTACTCACGGAGCACCTCCCTCGCAGCAAGGGAAATAATGATTACTCAAAGAGTTGTCTTTTCTTCATGGACTTGTTCAGCGCGTGTTTACAAGCGTGATAAGCTTGTTTCGGTTTATTTTGTCATTATTTACAGTACCCTTTTGCAGCGATGTCTTGTGATTCCTAAACGACAAGGAAGGAGTCCTCGGCAGAAGAACACAAGATGGTCAAAACAAGCGAAAAACGACGTCGCATTGACGCAGTATTCAAATGTGATAGGCCCTGCAGATTCGGTGGAGTGTATGGATTCCACTCAATCATGTTTTTGAGTTCATTGGGAATCCACCGTGCCACGCCCACTCATACTGAGGCAAATTTACTATATTTATATGGCATTGTGAAAGAAAGTAGCGAAGCATCCAAGGAGGAAAGCCGAAACGAGGAGAAGAAGGCTCGGAAGAACAGAGAAGAGAAAGATGCAGAGACACATTTTTTGCAAGTGGTCATTAATTAGTCAAGTAAGTGATCAATGTTTTGTTTTAAATTCATTTCCTGTGTTGCAGTTTTCTCCCAGACATTTTTCTTCAGATATTCCTGCATAACTTTTAAAAAAAACTTATACTTACAGGGGTTTTGTTGGGGTGTTGTTGTTTTTTGCATAATATTGCAAACTAATCTATAACAGTAACATGCATACATGATTACATCACATGTGCTAATTTTGTTCTACCTATGTGTGAATAGTGTGTCTAATAACTGAGTTGTTAATTTTTGTAAAACATAATGTTTCCCTGGGAAAAGCATGGTTTATGATGTACACTACTGCTTACAAAATACTAATCGTAGAGGTATGAAAACATTTTACACCCAGTACATCAGTTATTGGGGTAGATGTATTTTGATTATTCTAATTATCTAATTTTTGTTCCACTTGTGCTTGTATTCATCTAGTTTCTATCAATTTTATCAATTAGGGCTGCCCTTCATAGACATTTTGGCCAAATCTGGTGAGAATGTGATGATTAAATTAAATACTTCATTATAAAAATAATACAAACATTTTGTAGTTTCTGTGCTTCTGCAGTAAACTTTGCAACAGGTTTGAGGTTTGATCACAATGTGATCATCAGATGATGAAACGGAAAAGACATCTTGTCTTTTGAAAGCTTCTAAATTGAAAAGATTAATATTTGCACTCTAAAATATGTGCTTGACATTGAAATAGGAAATTTATACTTCATCATCAAGAATATAACCACACATGGGGCATAAAAACTGTGTGGATGTCTCAGGTTGAAACCATCTTTTGTTTGCATTGAAGCCAAGTGTTCTTAATCTAAATCTTGCATAATGAAGTCAGTGCCATCTGTCGGTTACTATTTGAAGATTTTTTTTCCACTGAAATACGCACACAACAAAAAAAAGCAAAAAACCAGCAACATCCATCTTTACTTTTCACATCTGTGTGAATGAACAAATGAATCTGTCTTTGAACTATGAAATAAACTAATGCTCACTACCTACTTCCTAAGACAACCACACAATTCCCAAACCATACTCTGACAAAACTTTTTTTTTTCAGTTTGATATATAATTCTTCTTACCCATCCCCATAGCTCTATCATGTCATAAGATTGCCTGTCTAAATGTAAATGGAAGTTTCAGTAGTTGTAACCAGTACTTAACAAACATTTTGATGAATAAAATATATATTCCCATTTCTCCATAGACTGATACTTTGATAGAGCACAGTATTGATGAGTGGCTTGGGATATTCAAAAAGTGTTTGATAGCAAATCATGTATTCAATACATGTACTTTTTCTCCTTGTCAATTTACAGTTTATGTCCATTTTTTTGGATGCACATGTAAGCAAAGGTTCAAGTTGTTAATGTTATGTCAAATAATTATAAAATAAAGAAAAGTCTACTGAATAGAGCTTTTATCATGTTTTTAAGATTTTGATTACACCTTTTCCCCTTAACTGCAAGATTAACACCATGCAAAATTTAGGCTTAGCCTAGTTGGAAATATCATCCTCGGCTATTAGTATTTTCAACAATTTACTTTTTTCACTTCAGTATTTCCATAACCATTTTTCATACTATGATAACTGTTCACCCCTTTTAAAAATCATGATGTTTGGTTGGTTGTTGTTTTTTTTATTGACCTTATACACCTTTTCTTTTATATTTATTTGGTTTTGTAACCTATTGCAGTGTCAGACAGGAGTATTATATCATCAGCAAATAGTCATAAATACCCATCAATCAATCAATGGCTTCAGGTATTATTTCAGTACAGTGTTTTCCTTTTTTTTGATAGTTCAATTGTTAGTTCTTTTACATAAATACAGAAAGAAAGCAATTGTGGGCTAGACATGCCACCCTGGGTATGGATACTTGGCCCACTCTACAGGAAATGCACCTCTTTCAAAAGCATAGTTGAGAGAAAGGGGGTGGGGGAGAGAGGAGAGGTGTTTATGAAGAAGAGAGAGAATGAATAAATAAATGAACATTTTATTGAGGGAAAAAGAATAAGCACAATGGTGGCTTTTTTCATCTTCTTTATAGATGTGATTTTGAGAGTGTTGCTCAAATTACCAGACCAACACTGCAGGCCCAGTTGATGCCAGGATCTGAGGATGTACTATGACAAGAAGTGTAGAGTACAGCTCTGTCACATCTTTATAAAGCTGGTGTACTTCCATAGCAGCATCCTTACATCATCATCATCGAGCAGCATACAATAAAAAGAGTAAAAATAGATTAGCAACCAATCATTCAGTTAAGTAATCAACCAGTCATATGTTCTTGGAAATGTTTGGGGGAAATGATGCTAATGTAAAGTTCTAAACAATTTTTAAAAAGACTGTTGCATAGCAGGACATAATTATGAGAGACAGACAGACAGACAGACATGCAGAGAGAGAAACTGACAGAGCAGGGAGAAAAGCAGAGGCAGAAGCACACACACACACACACACACACACACACACACACACACACACACACACACAACAGAACAATTTGAACAATTTTTTTTTAACAATTTTATTTTTCAGAGGGTAGTAGATTAAGCATGTTTTTTTACATCCAGCCCTCAAATAATAAAGAAGTAAATAAGAAGGGAAAATATGCATATTGACATAGAATTGCATGGAAAACAATACACACACAGATGCACACACACATACTAGAAGGCAAGCAAGATATAGGAGAACATCAGAGAGAGTACTTAATATACTCAGAACTAAACTAAAACACAACAAAATTGAATAGGAATGGATATTAAAATAACTAACTTACCATGCGCGGAGAGAATTTATGTAACTAAAACTGGTGGTGAAAGAAAATGGATTTTCATGTATCTTGTTGAACTGTTAATATATGTTGTTCTCTCTTTTGTAGAGCATAAGAAATAAACATAGCAACATCTCTGGTAATCATCAGACAACTATTGCTTGGTAACAAGGATTGTAAGACTGTTTTTCTGGCGCTTTGCATTTCAAAATATGTTTGGACAAGTATTCCTATCTTCATGCAGCATGTAGATTTACTGGACAAATTATCAATACATGAAAGGTATCTTCCAGTTTGTCACAAAATGGACAGGGTTTTTTTTGGTGTGTTTTTTAAACATCTCTATAACTGATTGACGTTTAGTTAGATCTGTACAAAAACGAAATTTTATAAAGGCTTATCTGAATTTACTAATTTAGTAATTGTAATGTCAGACAGGTCTTTTCCTGTTGTACTAAAGTTGGGGGGAGGGGCGTGTTGTTGGGTGGGTTTTTTTTTTTTTTTTGGTGTTGGTAGTTGGGTGGGGGGGGGGGGGGGTCGTTCCTGGCAAGAGCTCGGACTCCGAGGTTTGCTGATGGTGAATTTTTGGCATATGTCACCGTCTTGCCCACCATTAAGGTAACCGCATTCCGACTTCGGGGTATAGACAGATTTAAAAGAACGATATGTTTCGTATTGCTGGACAAGGGGAGAGAGAGAGAGAGAGTAAATGAAACTGCTCACAGACTTGGCAAAGGCAACCTTCAACCCCGCCCCATCATTGCCAAGTTTTTATGTAGGAGGGATGAGAAGTGCTTAGACAGAGACAGAGAGAGAGAGAGAGACAGAGAGTGTGTGTGTGTGTGACAGAGAGAGAGAGAGATATCCGTGATGCACGTGGACAGTATTTCTGCCCCCCTGTAGAGGGAGCTGAGTAGAGTGCGGCCTGCTAGCGCTGTTGACTGCTCAGTCCACAGTGACTGATTCAGATTCACTGCGGCAAGTGGACAAGACGTGCTGTCGCTGCTCCCAGCTGTTTTGACATGACTTCAGGTAGTTGTCCTTTTTTCTTTTTGTTAATAATTTGTTATTTACAATCATTTGTATATATTTGAAACCAAAACATGTGGAAAAGGATTGCCAGGAGTTGTTTTGTGTTTGTTTTTTTCTTCTTCTCCGACTCCGGGTTTCAAAACGAAGTTGCGCAGATTATGGTAGGGCAAACATTCTGTGTGCTCCCATTGCTGTAGTAACCTCCATTTCTAGATCTCTGTTTTAGGAGTCGTTGTGACACTGAACTCTTCTGAGTTCTGTGTCATAACCACAAAGCTGTTCTGATCCACATCTTTTCCTCCCAGGCCTTAGAATAGTTTACACAGACCCCCCTCCCCCCACCTTTTAGCCATACAGAAAGGAAGATCTAGCAGTAATGTTATTTGCTTCTCATATATTATTTTTCAGCTGGTGCTAAGTTGTTCGGCTATTTCCTGTTCATTTTACAGGGTGCTTTTTTTTTTTCTTCAGTTGGACATTTTTTCTTCTGTTAACTGGCCAGTTGTGACGCTCTGTCATCTCTCCTTCCTTAATTTGTTCATGGCCAGAATAATAATAATAATAATAATTATGGAATTTATATAGCGCTGAATCATGTAAAGCAACAAATCAAAGCGCTCAGATTTTTTTTTCGAGGATAATGGAATAAGCACTCGGGTGCTTTTATACATCCAGTCCCGTGTGTATGCGGTTTTGTAAATTTTGTCATCTGTTCCCACCGGCACACAATGGCCTACTCTTTCGAAAAACGGAACAGGATTTAACGTGTTTGCAAGATGTTCTGCATGCGTTCGCACACGGGCCTCGGTTTATAGTCTCATTCGAAGGACTTTGACATTCAGTTCGATTTTTTTTGTCAAACTGGGAAGGCAAGGCTGGGAATCGAACACAGAACCTCACGGTTTACTTGTTGGCAGGCAAACGTCTTAACATCCTGCCACCTTCCTTAGCTAGAGTAAACCCTATGGTAGGTGGATGGTGACGGCCGGATATGGGTTGAATTGGAAATTTTTCCTTATTACTGATAATCTGATTGGGAAAAAATCTTAACTGTGGAATTTAGGGCTGACGCCGAGGGTAGGTAGATGTGTGCATCTATTAAAAGGTCCCCCCCCCCCCCCCCCTCCTCCCTCTCTCTCCCTCTCTCGTGCAGTGTTGTGTTTAGCAGCTAGCAGAAGTGTGATGTGTAATTCGGTATTTTGAAGTATTACCAAACCCTGAAGCAAAATTTGTTCACCCCCCCAAAACCGTAAATAAGGGAAAAAAAGTACAAATGAAGTGTTTCCACTAAAATGTGCAGGGTTCAAATGGCAGCATGCTAATGCTGGTTGAATTTTTGCAAGTAGGGTATCCTGGAGGGAAAATACAGGCTAGCAGCATGGGCTATGTTCGTCGGGGATTGGTCAAAAGTAAGTGGAGTGCAAATAACATCCAATTACCTTTTTGGCACATAGACCAATAATGACAAGCGCTGGGACTCCCCGTGATTTGAGCGCGAAAATGACGTCATTTTTCATCTGGATTGAGAGGGCTTGTAAGGAGGATTGTCCCATTTTTTCCAGCAAGCCGGAATGTAAGGGAAACTGTTCATCCACTCATGACGTTTCATTCCGTACTACGCCCGGGAGGTTCCAGATCTATTTTCTATATAGAACATGCATAATTCGTTTACTATGCTTTGAAGTGGTCAATGTTATTTTTCCAGCCCACACTCAAGTCGGCCATTTTTATGCATTAACTTAATTCAGAGTAAAATTTGAACGTTTTTAGGTCAGAAATTAAAAAAAGAAAAAGAAAAAATTTGCGTTTTAACTTTTGAGATCTAACATTTAAAAACAAAACTTAATAACTATTTAATTGGGAAATCTGGCCAGCTGTTTTACACACAGTCACAAACATGATTTCTAACAACCCTTTAGTTTTTAAAAAAAAACTGGGGTAGGGTAGTTGACCGAAATTGGACTGGGTTTATTTTCATATTCGTTCACTGCTGCCAAACCTTCAAGTACAAGTTGAGGCAAAAGAGGGTTTGTAGAATTCGAGAATTCCAAGCCATTTTCTTATTTAAATATTCATAAAATTCTTCAAAAAGGTTTTTAATATTTTGGTGCAAAAAAGAAACTACTGGTTTAACTTACATCCTGGTCCTTGAAACGTGTTGATATTGGGCTCTTCCTTAACCTTTTAAAGGTCAAGGGTACGAGGGGTTTTTTGGGATGACAATGTCCGTCTTTGCAATGAACCTGGGACAACCCTCACTCTCAAACCAGGGTCAGCTGGGAATTTCACACCATATGTAGCCATTTTAAGGGGAAAGGGGAAATTTAAATATTGGGACAGGCGCCAGGAGTGATAAAAACAAAATTTGGAACATTTTGTGATTAAAAAAAAGGATTTAGATAAGTTTTACTTCTCAATAGAAATGGGTTAATGTTATAACAAGATTTCACCATGTGACCCAAAATACGTGTAATACAGGGCACACATAAAACTCCCATTTTGTGAGCGTCACACTACCAGTGGGTTAGCCTGCCTTTTCTTCCCTTAACGGATTGATTCTAATTCCTGCACTAGGGTTTGTGGTGTTTCTATGGGGCTTTATTTAGTCATACACATTTCATCATAAACTTTAACCGCAGCCTGTTTTTCCCCCAATAAAAAAATCTTAACCATAGGTGATCATACCCCTTTCCCATATATATATAAATATATTATATAATATATATTAATAGGTAAAGGAGCCCATAACCATAAGGGCGTAGGGGCGGGCGCAAGACCTCACTTTTCTAGGGCCCGCAATTTAGGGCGGGCCCCATCTCCTCTCCCTTTCTTACCCCCCAATCATCCCATGACATAACATGGTTTTTGTTTGTATCTTTGTTGTAACTGTTAATATATGTTGTTCTCTCTTTTGTAGAGCATAGGAAATAAGCATAGCAACATCTCTGGTAATCATCAGACAACTATTGCTTGGTAACAAGGATTGTAAGACTGTTTTTCTGGTGCTTTGCATTTCAAAATATGTTTGGACAAGTATTCCTGTCTTCATGCAGCATGTAGATTTACTGGACAAATTATCAATACATGAAAGGTATCTTCCAGTTTGTCACAAAATGGACAGGGTTTTTTGGTGTGTTTTTTAAACATCTCTATAACTGATTGACGTTTAGTTAGATCTGTACAAAAACGAAATTTTATAAAGGCTTATCAGAATTTACTAATTTAGTAATTGTAATGTCAGACAGGTCTTTTCCTGTTGTACTAAAGTTGGGGGTTGGGGCGTGTTGTTGGGTGGTTTTTTTTTTTGTTTTTTTGGTGTTGGTAGTTTGGGGGGGGGGGGGGGGGGGGGGGCGTTCCTGGCAAGAGCTCGGACTCCGAGGTTTGCTGATGGTGAATTTTTGGCATATGTCACCGTCTTGCCCACCATTAAGGTAACCGCATTCCGACTTCGGGGTATAGACAGATTTAAAAGAACGATATGTTTCGTATTGCTGGACAAGGGGAGAGAGAGAGAGAGAGAGAGAGAGAGAGAGAGAAAGAAACTGCTCACAGACTTGGCAAAGGCAACCTTCAACCCGCCCCATCATTGCCAAGTGTTTATGTAGGAGGGATGAGAAGTGCTTAGACAGAGAGAGAGAGAGAGAGAGAGAGAGAGAGAGTGTGTGTGTGTGTGTGTGTGTGACAGAGAGATATCCGTGATGCACGTGGACAGTATTTCTGGCCCCCTGCAGAGGGAGCTGAGTAGAGTGCGGCCTGCTAGCGCTGTTGACTGCTCAGTCCAGTCACTGATTCAGATTCACTGCGGCAAGTGGACAAGACGTGCTGTTGCTGCTCCCAGCTGTTTTGACACGACTCTTCAGGTAGTTGTCCTTTTTTCTTGTTGTTAATCATTTGTTATTTACAATCATTTGTATATATTTGAAACCAAAACATGTGGAAAAGGATTGCCAGGAGTTGTTTTGTGTTTGTTTTTTTCTTCTTCTCCGCCTCCGGGTTTAAAAACGAAGTTGCGCAGATTATGGTAGGGCAAACATTCTGTGTGCTCCCACTGCTGTAGTAGCCTCCATTTCTAGATCTCTGTTTTAGGAGTCGTTGTGACATTGAACTCTTCTGAGTTCTATGTCATAACCACAAAGCTGTTCTGATCCACATCTTTTCCTCTCAGGCCCTAGAATAGTTTACACAGACCCCCCTCCCCCCACCTTTTAGCCATACAGAAAGCAGTAATGTTATTTGCTTCTCATATATTTTTCAGCTGGTGCCAAGTTCGGCTATTTCCTGTTCATTTTACAGGGTGTTTTTTTCTTCAGTTGGACATTTTTTCTTCTGTTAACTGACCAATTGTGACGCTCTGTGTCATCTCTCCATAATTAGAGTAAACCCTACGGTAGGTGGAAGGTGACGGCCGGATATGGGTTAAATTGGAAATTTTTCCTTAATGCTGATAATCTGATTGTAAAAAAAAATCTAACTGGAATTTGGGGCTGACGCCGAGGGTAGGTAGTTGTGTGCATCTATTACAAGGTCCCCTCTCACTCTCGTGCAGTGTTGTGTTAAGCCAGCTAGCAGAAGTGTGATGTGTAATTCCCTAAGTTGAAGTATTACCAACCGTGAAGCAAATTTGTTCACCCAAAACCGTAAATAAGGAAAAGAAGTACAAGTGAAGTGTTTCCACTAAAATGTGCAGGATTCAAATGGCAGCATGCATAATGCTGTGTTGATAGTTTTGCAAGTAGGCTATCCTGGAGGGAAAATACTAGGCTAGCAGCATGTCTATGTTCGTCGGGGATTGGTCAAAAGTAAGTGGAGTGCAAATAAGACATCCAATTACCTTTTTTGGCACATAGACCAATAATGACAAGCGCTGGGACTCGCGTGATTTGAGCGCGAAAATGACGTCAGTTTGCATCTGGGATTGAGAGGGGCTTGTAAGGATGGATTGTCTATTTTTTCCAGCAAGCTCGGAATGTAAGGAAGCTGTTCATCCACTCATGACGTTTCATTCCGTACTACGCCGGTAGGTTCCAGATCTATTTTCTATATAGAACATGCATATTCGTTTACTATGCTTTGAAGTGGTCAATGTTATTTTTCCAGCCCACACTCAAGTCGGCCATTTTGATGCATTAACTTAATTCAGAGTAAAATTTGAACGTTTTAGGTCAGAAATTAAAAACGAAAAAGAAAAAATTTGCGTTTTAACTTTTGAGATCTAACATTTAAAAAACAAAACTTAATAACTATTCAATTGAAATCTGGCCAGCTGTGTTACACACAGTCACAAACATGATTTCTAACAACCCTTTAGTTTGAAACAAACTGGGGTAGGCTAGTTGACCGAAATTGGAACTGGGGTTTATTTTCATAGTTCGTTCACTGCTGCCAAACCTTCAAGTACAAGTTGAGGCAAAAGAGGTTTGTAGAATTCGAGAATTCCAAGCCATTTTTCTTATTCAAATATTCTATAAATTCTTCAAAGAGGTTTTGAATATATTTTGGTGCAAAAATGAAATGCAGTACTGGTTACACTTACATCCTGGTGCCTTGTAAACAGTGTTGATATTGACTTCTTCCTTAACCTTTGAAGGAGTCAAGGGTACTGATGGGGTTTTTTGTACTGACAATGTCCGTCTTTGCAAGCTGAACCTGGCACAACCCATCACTCTCAAGGTCACAGGGTGCATGCTGGGAATGTTCACACCATATGTAGCCAGTATTAAGGAATGGAATTAACTATTGGGACAGGACGCCAGGAGTGATAAACACAAATTAGGAACATTTTGTGATTAAAGAAAAAGGATTTAGATAAGTTGGACTTCTCAATAGAATATGGGTTAATGTTATGAACAAGATTTCACCAGTGTGACTCCAAAATACAGTGTGAATACAGGTCTACACATAAAACTCCTAGTTTTGTGAGCTGTCACACATACCAGTGGATATAGCCTGCCTTTTCTTCCATTAACAGAGATTTGATTTCTAATTCCTGCACTAGGTGTTCTGTGTGTGTTACATATGGGACTTCATTTAGTCATATCACATTGCATCATAAACTTGAACCTGCAGCCTGTTTCCTCCAGATCAACACTCTTAACCAGTAGGTGATCATACCCCTTTCCCATATATATATATATATATATATATATATATATATATATATATAGGTAAAGGAGTCCCATAACCTATAAGGTCGTAGGGGAGCGAGGCGTCAGAGACCTCACTTCTCTAGGGCCAGCATATTGAGGGCGGCGCCCATCTCCTCTCCCTCGTTGCTTTACCTTCCCTCACCCTAAAGAGGGCAGGTACCCATTTACAGCTGGGGGAACTGTACTGAAGCCAAGGCGCGCAAATGGTCACCCATCCAACTGGTAATCACGCTCGGTGCTGCTTAACTTGGCTGGGGGAAAGCAAGTGCTCCGACCACTGAGCTATCCCGTCCCCTATATATATATATATATGTGTGTGTGTGTGATATAATAATAATAATGTATGGAATTTATATAGCGCTGAATCTTGTAAAGCAACAAATCAAAGCGCTATGTATATATATATGTGTGTGTGTGTAATATATATATAGAGAGAAGGGGAGGACTAAACACAGATTTGAAACTTGGTGAATGACAGTTTTAAAATATTTCAGGTCAAAACATCCCTTACTAAGATACAGTGTCCACTGTTGAAGCGTGAGCTGGTTCCAGCTGACCTTATGCTGCTGTATCTGAAACACCAATGTCATCTGTCGGCATCTTGTGGAAAGAACAGTGCTGTATCTGAAACGCCGTCATCTGTCGGCATCTTGTGGAAAGAACAGTGCTGTATCTGAAACACCAATGTCATCTGTCGGCATCTTGTGGAAAGAACAGTGCTGTATCTGAAACACCAATGTCATCTGTCGGCATCTTGTGGAAAGAACGGTGCTGTATCTGAAACACCAATGTCATCTGTCGGCATCTTGTGGAAAGAACAGTGCTGTATCTGAAACACCAATGTCATCTGTCGGCATCTTGTGGAAAGAACAGTGCTGTATCTGAAACACCAAAGTCATCTGTCGGCATCTTGTGGAAAGAACAGTGCTGTATCTGAAACACCAATGTCATCTGTCAGCGTATTGTGGAAAGAACAGTGCTGTATCTGAAACACCAATGTCATCTGTCAGCGTATTGTGGAAAGAACAGTGCTGTATCTGAAACACCAATGTCATCTGTCAGCATCTTGTGGAAAGAACAGTGCTGTAGCTGAAACACCAATGTCATCTGTCGGCATCTTGTGGAAAGAACAGTGCTGTATCGGAAACACCAATGTCATCTGTCGGCATCTTGTGGAAAGAACAGTGCTGTAGCTGAAACACCTGTCAGCATCTTGTGGAAAGAACAGTGCTGTATCTGAAACACCAGTGTCATCTGTCAGCATCTTGTGGAAAGAACAGTGCTGTATCTGAAACATCAACTGTCAGCGTATTGTGGAAAGAACAGTGCTGTATCGGAAACACCAATGTCATCTGTCAGCATCTTGTGGAAAGAACAGTGCTGTATCGGAAACACCGTCATCTGTCAGCATCTTGTGGAAAGAACAGTGCTGTATCGGAAACACCGTCATCTGTCAGCATCTTGTGGAAAGAACAGTGCTGTATCGGAAACACCGTCATCTGTCAGCATCTTGTGGAAAGAACAGTGCTGTATCAGAAACACCAATGTCATCTGTCAGCATCTTGTGGAAGGAACAGTGCTGTATCGGAAACATCTGTCAGCATGTGGAAGGAATGGCCTTTTTTACCCAAGACAAGTGAGTATTATTTGGAGTAAAGTTCAAAATAGTTTGTGGTTTAATGTTAGTGCAGTATGTAGCATTTCAGCCGTTTGATAATGGAATCAAAGTATTTGTGGTTTTCAGTTGACTAGTATTCCTGTTGTCTTCAGATTTTTAAAACACTATGGAGGTATCCTATAGTAATGTTTTATCAAATCCATGTGAGAAGATACAAACAAGTTTCTGGCTGGCTTAGAGAACATGGGAAAAGTTCAGTGAGTTGGGGGAAAATATGTTGAGCATCAAGATTTGAATATTACTTTTTTTTATTTGTAGTTATAAACAAAATGGACTTGTATCCAGAAATATTATGGATGTAAAGCTACCAAGTCTGTACTAAGTTTGCACAGGTTTGTAGTAATGGCAGTAAAATATAGAAGAAATGTGCTTGTTTTATTGTACAAGTTCCTTTGGGGTGTTTTTTGTGGGTGGTTTTTTTTTTGGGTGGGGGGGGGGGGGGGGGGGGTTGTTAACTAGAGCAGCATGCTTTAGTCTTTGTTGAAAATTTTCTTTTGGCTAGAGCTCAAGGTTCACCAATGGCGAGATTTTGTGTATGTGATCACCTTTACCCACTATTAATAATAATATATGGAATTTATCTAGCGCTGAATCTTGTAAAGCAGCAAATCAAAGCGCTCAGATGACTTTTTAAAAAAAATGTATGCGTGTGTATGCGGTTTTTAAAATTGTCATCTGTTCCCACCGGCACACAATGGCCTCCTCTTTCGAACAGCGGAACAGGATTTAACGATGTTCTGCATGCATTCGCACACGGGGCCTCGGTTTATAGTCTCATTTGAAGGACTTTGACATTTCGTTCAATTTTTTATTTTTTTTGTGGTCAAACTGGGAAGAAAGGGCGAGGCTGGGAATTGAACCCAGAACCTCATGGTTTACTTGTTGGCAGGCAAATGTCTTAACCACCTGCCACCTTCCTTCTTCTTCCTATTAACGCAGCCGCATTTGACTGCGGGGTTGTTGAAAATTTAAATCATTATCCATAGCAAGAAACATGCAAACAAAGCATAGTAACAATGAACAAAACTGACGAGAAATCTGCTATGACTGAAAGCACCATTTGTATACATAACACCCATTCTACCCCCTCCTTTCTCTCCCTCTCCCTCCCTCTCTCCTCTCTCTCTCTCTCTCTCTCTCTCTCTCTCTCTCTCTCTCTCTTCTCTCTCTCTCTCTCTCTCTCTCTCTTCTCTCTCTCTCTCTCTCTCTCTGACACACATGCACAGCCTTAAGAATGCAAATATGCATGTGCAGACCTTTCCTTTTTATTAGACAGTGCCATTTACCTATTACACATTTGTTTGTTTTTGTTGCCAGGTATTTCCCATCAAGTTTGGACCTTCCCACTACAGATCAGTGTGTGAGACATAATTCAACCTTGTTAGGCCCTTGTTATTGAAAGATTAAGAATGGAGGGTATAGGAAATGGTTGAAGACTTAAGGTTTTTTTCTTTAGATCTGGGACATTGGAAAATGAGAGATCTTTCACTTCAGAATGCAGATAGATAGTATCCCGTGCTTCATTCTGTGTAGGAGAGCTTGATCTTCAGAGTGGAGATATGCCATGCTTCATAGTTTTCATGTAGGAGATCTTGATCTTCAGAGTGGAGATATGCCATGCTTCATAGTTTTCATGTAGGAGATCTTGATCTTCAGAGTGGAGATATGCCATGCTTCATAGTTTTCATGTAGGGGATCTTGATCTTCAGAGTGGAGATATGCCATGCTTCATAGTTTTCATGTAGGGATCTTGATCTTCAGAGTGGAGATATTATGCCATACTTCATATACATAGTTTTCTTGTAGGAGATCTTGATCTACGTTGAGGATATTATGCCATGCTTCATACTTTCTAGTTTTTGTGTAGGAGATCTTGATCTTCAGATTAGGGATATTCTGCAGTGCTTCATAGTTTTGGTGAATTCTGTTGTATGCTTGTAGATCCTGATTCTGGCCTGGGCTAGAGTTCTGGGAAAACGTATATTTTCTGAAGGGGGGTCTATTTGGCCTGTAGGCTCTGAAATAGTGATGTCGGGGGAAAATATAGAGCTGTGGGCAATTGCAGGAAATCCTGTTTGACGTGGGATTATATGAAGAGGTAGTCATTGGCCACACAGTTGCTGTCTGTATAGTCAGTTCACAGGCATGTCCAAAAGAGAACCTACAAAATGTCTACCATGCTCATGACAAGACATGGGTCTGGCCTTTCATTTCCTTCTGCTGTAACCCAACTTGCTGCTGAAGTTCTGTGTGTAAGCCTGGCGCTGTTCTGTGTGACGACCTGTCGGTTGTCATCAAGCATCACTGGACACCAGACTTTTGATTGCATGAGTGCTCCTCGCTAAACAAATCTTTTGAAATAACATAAAAAATTTATAAATTGAAAAAAAGTGAAAACAATAATAAAAATAATAATAAGCGAAACCTAAAAATAAACCTGGAAATAAAACAAAAATAAAATGAAGAGACATAAACCAAAAGTGAAATAAAACCAATCCAAAATAAGATAAACTAAACCAAAATAAAATTCAAGTAAATAAAATAAACAGCCAAACTAAAAAAAACAAATTAAAAATTTAGATAAAACCCAAAGTGAAATCAAACCAAACCAAACTAAAATTAAACAACTAAAATAAAATAAACAACCAAAGTAAACTTAAAGCAAAAGTAGGGTAGGGATAGTTCAGAGGAGAGCAATCCTGGTGACAGTGATCTTAGTGTCTCTATTTATAAAGACTGACAATTATGGGAAGGGGGGGGGTGACTGTCAGTGATCTTGGTATCTCTTCTACGTCCTACAAAGACTTTCTGACTCAGGTTGTAAGGGTTTGATTCTGTCAGTGATATTGGTGTCTCTTTCTACAAAGACTTTCTGACTCGGGTTGTAAGGGTTTGATTCTGTCAGTGGTCTTGGTGTCTCCATCTACATAGGTTTCGACACAGTTATGAGAGGTTGACTGTCAGTGATCTTACGAGGGTCTGACTCTTGTTAGTGATCTTGGTTTCTCTTTCTACAAAACTTTTACTCCTGATGTTACGAGAGGTTAACTCTGTCAGTGATCTTGGTGTGTCTTTCTACAAAACTTTTACTCTGGTTATGGGGGATTGACTGATGATAGGAGAGATCGACTCGGTCAGTGGTCTTGGTGTCTCCATCTACATAGGCTTTGACACAGTTATGAGAGGTTGACTCTGTCAGTGATCTTATGAGGGTTTGACTCTGTTAGGGATCTTGGTGTCTCTTTCTCTGGTTATGGGGGGTTGACTGATGTTATGAGAGGTTGGCTCTGTCGATGGTCATGGTGTCTCTTTCTACAAACTTTTACTCTGTGGTTATGGGGTTTTGACTGATCTTATGAGGGGTTGACTTTCTGGTCTTAATGAGGGATTGACTCTTGTCAGTGGTCTTGGTGTCTCTCTCTACAAACTTTTACTCTGGTTATGGGGGTTTGACTGATGTTATGCAGAGGTTGGCTCTGTCAGTGGTCTTGGTGTCTCTTTCTACAAAGACATTTACTCTGTGGTTATGGGGGTTTGACTGATCTTATGAGGGGTTGACTTTCTGATCTTGATGAGGGATTGACTGTTAGTGATCTTGGGTCTCTCAACATAGGCTTTGACACGGTGGTTATGAGGGATTGACTGATTTTGGTGTCTCCAGCTATATAGGCTTTGACACGGGCATTATGAGGGGATGACTTCTTCACTTTATTTTGAAAACTTAGGTAGATCCCTCCTCCTTATCCTTTGATACATGGGTCCTAACCGGGTGGTTAAAGTCATGTGAACCATACTGGGTCAGTCAGACTGCACATTCTGGGTGACACGCAGAGTTGAGCTGGGGAACGCACAACAGCAGCAGCAACATACTAGGCCATCTTCAGGATTCGCCGTCAACTGGGGAAATGTACTCCAAGTCCTTGAATGCGTAAGTACATGAAGACCTGTACAGCTACATTGGAATTATTGTGTTGTACACAGTGGTTCAGTTTTTAGCTATGTCAGTGTTTAACAGAAAAAGTGTCTCTTGTATCTCACTTTACAAGAAGCTTGATGTTTGTGGTTGCTGTAGACATGGCAGTCTCTGGATTGAGGTATATCATGTTCAAAATTACCCTTGTTTGCAAGGTTTTTTGAGGTGTTTTTAAAAGATTGTTAGAACTACTTTATAGTCCATTATATATTCAAATATTTAAACTTCCTCAATCGGCTGCATTCAAATTTTGACTAAATTTGGAAAAGATAATGAAATGAAATGTCAAAGCTACATACTTGAAATGTTGTGATATCTTAGCCATCACATCAACTGGTGTGTTCAGTGTACTGATGGTAACCTACTGCTTTCAGGAGCTGTGGGGCTGGAATCCAGTGTCTGTGACCTGGCATGTGTGATGGCAGCCATCAGGACCTGTGTTTTCTACAAGAAAGGTATGGCATTTAACAATTTTATGGTCTTTTTTTTCTGACGATATTTTTTGTTCAGTCCGGTCTGTTTGTCTTTGTCATTTGTTCATTGTTTCTGTCCTTTTTTTTTCTTTAACTTAGAGAGAGATTTTGTACCTCGTACTTGAAAATTTATTTTTTGTGTGTGGAAAACTCTGTTGGAGGATGCATTATGATCATGATCTGGCAGCCTGAGTTTGAGCCACCACCAAGACGCCCATTCATTGGGACTTTTCCCCTGGAGTTAACAACAGTGCTGACTCCACTCCCCTGAAAATCTATCAGATAAAACTTTAAACAGAGGTCCGGTGTGCAAACTCATGCACATCTTGCAGTCGTGTTTATAACCTACTCTACCTTAAGAAGTGTAAACCATTGTGTACTGGTGGGAACAGATGACAAAATTTACAAAACTGCATGCACACATGGACTGGATGTTTTAAAAAAATTGTTTAAAAAAGCACATGAGTGCTTGTTCCAACATCTTAGAAATAGTCTAAACAAAATTGTACTCGTATACTCTTTTCTGGCCTGGTCTAGTCTTTAATTCTGTTTATTGTTGTACGCTCTCGCTCTCTCTCTCTCTCTCTCTCTCTCTCTCTCTCTCTCTCTCTCTCTCTCTCTCTCTCTCTCTCTTTGCTCTCTCGCTCGCTCTCTGTGTGGTATGAATTAGGGATTTTAAGTGCATATTTGATCTGCATGTGTGTATGCACAAAGGGAATTAATGCACTGGCAGATCTGCACTTGAACTAGACCCGAGATCATAAAAATGCCCTCCCTTAATTCATGAGACAACGCCACCAAGATTCAAACCCAGGACTTGTTGGACCCATGAGAAACGCTGTGCTACAGCTTCTGTCATTATTGGAATCAATTATTCGTTGTTGTTTTTCTGCCCATTGTTTCCTTTTGTTTGTATTTTTCCCTACTGCTCTAATTTTTACTTTGTGATGTACATCTGTTTTACCAGGCTCCATGTGAGGCGGAGAGTGCCACAGACGTTGGCTGTTGCCATGCACTGCTACATTCATCAAAAGAAAAGAAAACTGGGTGCCATTTATTTCAAGTGGCGATCTTCTCTGGTCCTGCAATTCCATTTGTGCAGGCTTCAGTGCTGTGTGGAAGGATCTGTCAACACTTCGTTGCTACCACGGTTTGCTCCTGCCTGCGTGGAGTAGAACCCAAACACTGGCCTCTACCTAAATCCAGGTGAGAAAATCACTATTCTTATAATTTGCCTTGAAAACTCTTTCATGTAGTCTGAAAAGGATGTTTCTCGTTTGAAACGCAATATTTTTTTTCTTTTATTTCGAGGAAACTTAAGTAGTGGCATTGGGAGATGAGTCAAAAAATTGTAAAGATATTAGAGCAACACATAATTTTAACCCAACACTGTCCAGATCGACCAAGTCCAACTGTTAGTAGGTCAACAACTTTCACTATCGCATATTCCACAATGCAGTTAGAACAGTCTTCTGAAAGAGGAGTCCTAGGAGTGGACAGTATTTTAAATTTTGTTTCAAGAGATTTGGTTCTGTGGTTTAGTTGCTGTAAATTTTGAAAATCCTTTTTCTTTTTTTTCTTTTTTGGGGAGTGGGAGGGGGGCATCTGCGCATGGTAAACCTTTACAACTTCTAAAATTCATTTGCAGACATAATATTGGTGTGTTTAGGAAAAGTGTAAACTCGTGAAGAAATTTTGAAGTGGAGACAAGTCTGAAGTCGATTGCGACCTAGTTATGAGCTATGACCAAGTTATGAACAATGATCTTCTGCTTGCTGACATTGTTGTTTTTTCCCCTCCCATACCAGTTACTACAGATGGAAAACAATGACTGTTGTGGGTGTAGTGGTGTATTGGAATTTTTTCAGCCTCCATTATCTTGCCGGGATGATAAATTTCCCATTTTCTGTCACTCTTCTTTGTTTGTCCTTTTCCTTTCCTTTCTATTCAGTCTTTCTTGCTTATTCTTCCTTACAGTCTATTTTCCTGTGTGTTTTTTTAAGCAAGTCTGACCACTTTTTTTCAGATGATACAAAACTTCTGCCTGTATGATGTTTTGCTCTGGTAGCTAGCTACTTGTGGTGATGTTGTAAACACTGGGATGGGCCAAGGATTGTTCATTCTGCAGTGTTATTTGCCCATATGGTGTGTGGGGAGGATAGTTCAAGCAGACTGGCTGGTGTCTTCAGCATAGCCCGACTTCATCAGCCTTAAGAAATGAAATAGCTGGGTACTAGGTAATTTTTCTCTAAAGATTGATGGTGTCATTTGAAAGGATTAGGTGGTGTTGGTTTTGAACTTGAATGAGCCTCTGAAACTGAGCAGGTGACAGCCATGATACAGCTTACATGGTCAGTAATCAAAATGAAATGTTGGGATGAGCGGGTGACAGAGTTGGAATAAATTACAAAAAATATAGGATATATATTAATGCCCATAAATTTTGTTTTTGAATTTTCAGATCTCATCACTGTGGAACACTAGCACATCAAGAACGCACCCAGTGTCAAGTACCTGTCTACAGCCATAGAGGAAGACGCTCCTTCATCCAGAGAAACATCTGCAACGTGGAGGAGGCTACCTACCTACCTACAGCCATAGAGGAAGATTCACTGTAGACTACATGCATTGGCTCACACTAGAGCAGCAAGTAACCCAGACAAGTGTTATTTAGTTGTCGTCATTCCTAGGGGTCATGCATCTCTCACTAGGGCAGTTCTTGCTCTAGACATTGGGCACGTTGCTCATGCCTTAGATTGGTGAAAGCAAGCCTTGTCTTTTTTCTGACAAAAGTCCGCTTTTTATTTTCTGACAAAAGTCCGCAACATTCACTCCAGACTGGATCATGCTCCTTTCGAGCCTGTGGCTCCTGATCCCCAGTTCACTGGCATACCTCTCCTTTTCTTTCTGATGATTCTCAGATTTAAAGCAGTGATACTCCTGAAAATCTGCCTTCCCATTGATAAATAGGTCCTACTGTCTTTATATTCAAAACTGGATGATTCAGAGCAAGTTAGTTAAATGCCAAAAACTCTGAAGCCATGCTCCTATGGACCAAACATGTTTGCACCACCTCCATCTCAACAACTTCGATTGAATTTGACATTTCAGTTTTGTCCAACTCTGAAGTATCTGGGTTGTGTTATTGTCGCACTTACTATGCACAAATTTGTCACCCAGATCCGTCAGCCCTACAACTATCAATTATTGCATATTTGTGCAATTTGCAAGTATCTGTCCACTGATGCAACTTCCAAGCTTGTCACATCTCGTTCTTCCATGCTTGAACAACTGTAATTTTCTTTTGGCTGGTCTACCAGCATCATCCATCCACTGCCTTCAACCCATAACAAAACTCTGCAGCTCACTTGACCCAAGAAAAAAAATCTCAACACATCATTCCTCTCTAGCGATCTCATCACTGGTTGCCTGTCTCACAAAAAGCGAAGTACAAGTTCAGTACCCTCTGCTACAAATGTCTACACAAGACTCAGTACCCTCTGCTACAAATGTCTACACAAGACTCAGTACCCTCTGCTACAAATGTCTACACAAGACTGCATCTTCCTATCTCAGTGACTGTTCACCTTTACACTCCTCCTTGTTCATTGTGCTGCAGATACATTGTGCTTACAAAAGCCCAGATTCAATCCACTGTCACACATTGTTCTTTCACTATTTCTGGTCCATGTATATCTGGAATGTCCTCCCTTTGCCAAAATCCATTTGACACTTTGAAACCCAGCCTCAAGAAACTTTTTCTGCCCAGGATCTTCCCCCATTTAACTAAACCTCGCATCTGTTCCCTCTTTCAATCAGCCTCCTCCATCTCCATCACCTTGTCTTAGTGATTTACTCTGTGTGTGTGTGTGTCTGAATTTAAAATCTGTTTTATGTGTGAAGTCACATATGTTTGAATGTAAACGCTTTGATTTGCTTTACATGATTCAGTGCTATAAAAACTTGTGTATTATTATTAAAATATTATCTGCTTTTAGTTGGATGTTGCCTTTGAAGACATAATCAGAAGAGACATGAAAGAGAAGAGAAAAAAGCAAGAAAACAGATTTTTTAAAAGCTGAAAAGGTTTTTTTAAAAGAAAAAAAAAAATACATGGAAAAGGTTATACCAAAAAAAGGGGTGCTTTTCTATCTAAATATGAGGCAAAATGAGGAGGCACCGTGGTCGAGTGGTTTAGGCGGTCAACTCGTGATCCAGAGGTCGCGGGTTCGATCCCCGCTCGGCTCGGTGTTGTGTCCTTGGGAAAGACACTTTACTCCTATTTTCCTCACTCCACCCAGGTGTACAAGTGGGTACCAGCTCTGCTGGGGAAGTATCTGGCGACAGACTAGCGTCCTGTCACAGGGGTGGTGAAAAACCATCAGTTCGCTTAACGCTACAGAAACCGGGATAAGCTCCAGCTCTATGGGCCTTCTGGCTCGAAAGAACATACTATGAGGCAAAATGGTAAAGGGTAAAGGAAGGTAAAGGAGTCCCATAACCTATAAGGTCGTAGGGGAGCGAGGCGTCGGAGACCTCACTTCTCTAGGGCTCAGCATATTGAGGGCGGCGCCCATCTCCTCTCCCTCGCTGCTTTACCTTCCCTGACCCTAAAGAGGGCAGGTACCCATTTACAGCTGGGGGAACTGTACTGAAGCCAAGGCGCGCAAACGGTCACCCATCCAACTGGTAACCACGCTCGACGCTGCTTAACTTGGCTGGGGGAAAGCGAGTGCTCCGACCACTGAGCTATCCCGTCCCCATGAGGCAAAATGGTAAAACAATAAAACAATAGGGTAGACTGGCTGTTCAGCTTCTGTAGAAATAGATGGCAGATTCCATTTGTTGGTTTGGGTTTTCCATATGTACTTTTTGGGGGATGAAATTGGCAGAGTGGCTGCCATTTTGAATACTGCCTGCTATGAGTTACCCTGAGGAAAAATGATTCATGTGATGTGCCTTTGGCATTTCATATTATTTTGAGGGAATGAGTATTTGTTACTTTGATTTTTCATTTTGAAGTGAACTGATTGAAAGTGAATGTCCAATTTTTCTTCATGTGTTGAAACGGATTTTATGTTGTGCTTAAACTTCAAGTTTGAATGAAACAGATTTTATGTTGTGCTTAGTTGTTTGAATGAAACAGATTTTATGTTGTGCTTAGTAGTTTGAATGAAACACTTATGTTGTGCTTGGTAGTTAAACTTTGAACTTGAAATAATTGCACTGTGGTATCAAGTATGTCAGATTTAATGGTAGTATAACTTTTGAAAAAATCTGTAAATGAGGGAATTTCTATTTCACGAAACAGTGTAGAGTAATTTTTCAATGAGATGGCTGCCTGTGTGTGTGTGTGTTTAAAGGGGATAGTTGTGGGGAGTAGACATCAGAGTGGAAGGAGAGGTAAGGGAGGAGAAGGGGGTGTGCGGGAGGAGAAGGGTGTGCGGGATGGGGAGGAGAAGGGGTGTGCAGGAGGAGGAGGGGTGTGCAGGAGGAGAAGGGGTGTGCAGGAGGAGAAGGGGTGTGCAGGAGGGGAGAAGGGGGTGTGCAGGAGGAGAAGGGGTGTGCAGGAGGAGAAGGGGTGTGCAGGAGGGGAGAAGGGGGTGTGCAGGAGGAGAAGGGGTGTGCAGGAGGAGAAGGGGTGTGTGCAGGAGGGGAGAAGGGGGTGTGCAGGAGGGGAGAAGAAGGGGTGTGCAGGAGGGGAGAAGGGGGTGTGCAGGAGGGGAGAAGAAGGGGTGTGCAGGAGGGGAGAAGGGGGTGTGCAGGAGGGGAGGAGAAGGGGTGTGCAGGAGGGGAGAAGAAGGGGTGGGGCAGGAGAGGGGAGGAGAAGGGGGGGGGGGGTGTGCAGGAGGAGAAGGGGTGTGCAGGAGGAGAAGGGGTGTGCAGGAGGGGAGGAGGAGAAGGGGTGTGCAGGAGAAGGGATGTGCAGGAGGGGAGGAGGAGAAGGGTGTGCAGGAGAAGGGGTGTGCAGGAGAAGGGGTGTGCAGGAGAAGGGGTGTGCAGGAGGGGAGGAGGAGAAGGGGTGTGCAGGAGGGGAGGAGGAGAAGGGGTGTGCAGGAGGGGAGGAGGAGAAGGGGTGTGCAGGAGGGGTAGACACTTTTAGAACAATGGGGGTAGGAAGAAAAAGGGGGATGGTTGATAGATATTTTTCTTACATGGTTTATTTTGGGCCATATCTAATGGATGCAGGTTCAAAAATGTTTCAAGTTCTAGAATCACTGACCGCAAAACTGGATAGTTGTGGACACTTAAGTCCAGTGTTCAGCCATAGCTGTTCAAAAATGTTTTAAGTTCTAGAATCACTGACCGCAAAACTGGATAGTTGTGGACACTTAAGTCCAGTGTTCAGCCTTAGCTGTTTGTTAAATGTTAAGTTCTGAAATCACTGACTGCAAAACTGGATAGTTGTGGACACTAAGTCCAGTGCACAGCCTCAGCTCATAAGTTGACAGGACTGGTGATTCTGATCTAAAGCCCCATACCATTGTGAGCTATGTACCATTGTGTCTGTAGCTACATACCATTTGTCCATGTGCTGTTGTGTCCACATGCATTCTAACATTCAGACCGACCAGCTGACAGACAACCCTTGCCTGCTACTAACTGCTAACACTAACCTCAACTCTAACCCTGGCCCCACATGTGGACACAAAAGGCAGGTAGATAAAGTGGTAAATGCTACCACAGTGGCTAAACATTTTTTCTTTGGGGTTGAATTGAATCAAATTTAGAGAAAATGGATATAAGCACCGGGCTTCTTTACACTATGCTCTTTTAAACAGAAAAGTGCATGAACAATAGTAAACCATTTTAAACACGCTAAAGTAAAAAATTTCAATATGATCATTATAATCAAATATTACTGCTAGGGTTGGCAGGGCTGGTGTGTGTTGTGGTATATCACTGAGGTGAGGGTGGGGGGAGGCCGTCACATTTTTTTCTGATTACGTTCAGGGGAGGGGGGGGGGGGGGGGGGCAGGGAGCGTTTTAGAAACGGTTTATTCAGAAGTAGGGGATGCTAGTTACAGAATGAGTAATTTGAAGATGGTGCATTTTTAAAAAAATAAACATAAGAGGGCGCTAGTTTCAAAATACATGACCATTGGGGGTGTGGGTGCATTACAGAAAGAGGTGTTACCAAAGAGGAGGGGTAGAATGCATGTTCAGGACAGTGTGTGTGCATGTGTGAATGATTTGTGCTGCCTGTAGATCTATGGAACGATATACCACAAGTATTTGTCATCACCAGTGTATGCTATATTGTGCAACCAGCCTAGAAGTTGTATACTCGTGTATATGTGTGTGATTGTGTGGCTGTAGGGGTGTTAAGGGGGAGATACCAGTAAGTCCTGTGTGTTGGTGTGCTTTAAAGGTCTTTTAAATGGCTGGCTTTGTAGCTGTAACCAGCATTGATTTTTTAAAAATTCCCCATCATTTTGGAACAGATGGAAGTGAAGTATTAGAAATGTCACAGAAAAAAAACTCTACATTGTGTCCAGTTTAACAGTTTGAATTAGAAAACACATTTCCCCCCCTTTGTTTTACAAAATGTAGCTTTTTTTAAAAAATGTGAATGAGATTGCAGACATCTTGTATTGGTGTGTCCTGTTGCCTCGTTTCCTTCTTGCCTTTAGCTTTGCCTCAAGTCAGGGACATGCCCATTACCCAGGTCATAGCACTCCCAGCCCATGTTAGGTAGACTGCTCCATCCACATCTCTCCCATAGTCTTTGGTTGCCATAGTCAGCACAGATGTACTCTTTTTTTCTGTTTTTTTTCAATCTGAAAAGAGGTTGGAGATCCCACAATGTAATTCATAAAAAGGAACAAAGAAAAACGGCCAAAAACTGAAGAAATAAACCTTCACAAAAGAATAAATGGGAATAGGTTGGAGGCCTGCCAATATGTATTGGTGAGACTAAAGGGACAAGATTTGACATTGTTCATTGCCACATGATTTATTGTCTGCCTTTTTGCCTTTGTCCAACCTCTGCACTGTTGCCTTCATGCCCATGTGCTTTTTCTGCAGTATGGAGCTTCACTTCAAATGTGTGTGTATTCTAAAATTGCATTGTAGCAAATGGGGAATGTATTCTACCAGATTGATGCTGTACTGCGTGCAGTGTGGCACAGGTGGTTTTGTTCAGTCTTGTTCTTGGTTTTGCTTTTGTGCTCACATGAAACCTGGGATGTGTTATTTAGCATGCTTGTTATTTGTTGTAGTTGGTTGTAAATGTTGTTTACAAACTGTTGTATGGAACACTTGGCTGTGTTAAATGGGTTTGGGTTGGGATTTTTGGAGGGGGGGGGGGGTGTTTGCTTGGGGTTTTTTGCTTTTAAATCTCATTGTTCAAGTAGAAGGGAAAAGTGCATGTCAACAAGGAATGCTTGTATTTAAAGTTTAAAGCACTTGTCTTTTCCACTTTTATCAATCACGTGTGGTATTTTGTACTGAAACATTAAGCATGGTTTTCTTAGACTTAATGTCAAACGTTGATGTTCCTTTTATTCTTGCTTTCTCGATGTACTCCCTGTTTCCCCATTATAGATGGTAGAATTTAAGTGTTCACTGCTGTGTTACCCACTATACCTATATATCATTACTCCAACGTAGCCTGACAGTTGTTACAGTTTGTAGTGACTTTATGGGCTTACTCATGAAGCATTTGCCTGTCTAGGGCTGATCTATTCCCCAGCTGTAAGAGACATGCCTTTGGTGTGAGGTTTCACTTACACCATTGGGCTGCTTGACTATTTTTCTGCTCTACACATATGCCAATTTTGACTGACCCAGTGAAGCTTTCTCAGATTTTTCTTCCACACATAAAATTGCCTTTTCTTGAATGATTTACATGGTGCTCTTGAATTTACATGTTTAGCAAGAGGGGTTTTTTGCATTTGAGTTAGAACACTGGAAACTTGAAATTGCTCGTTTTTATCTGGGCAGTTGTGTAATTTGGTTTAGATGCATGTAACCATTCCAAGCAATGCCCATATTTTTCATTTGTTTCTGTAACCAGTATTACTTCCATTTACTTGAATTTGAATACCAGAAAAAAGTTTAGGAATTAGGTGGTGAGCACACACCACTGACACTTGACGACCACCCAAATGGCTGTAAAGGCAAGGCTGGAATTGCCAAGCTTTTTGTCACTACCTTGTTTTTAAAGTATATTGGAATGAATGTGCCATTATGGTCTGAGATATTTCAATGATGTGAGAATTAGAAGTCGGAGGGTCGGTCATTGTGTCACTGCTGGTCAGAGCATTGGGAAAAGCCTACCTCCCCCTTCAGCCAAAAAAAAGAGGCTGCAGTTAGGGCTGGGTAGCCGGCTCGCAGCTGTAGTTTCAGAATGACTTGAAAACCTTGCCAAAACTTTGTGAAATGTGATACAAATAGCACAAAAGCCATAAGACCATGAATAAAACTTGACCAAGGTCTTTTGAGTTCCATTTATGAATGAATGACTGTGTTTACATGTGACCTGAAAGCCTTGTCAAAACTTTTATGAAATGTAATACAAATAAGCATAATCATAAGACCAGGAATAAAACTTGACCAAGGTCTTTGAGTTCCATTTATGAATGAATGACCATGTGTTTGCATTGTGAAGAGTATATGCACAAGATCGTGCATGTGCACCTTTTATCTGCACTTTATCTCTTCCTCTCTTTCTCTCTCCTTCCATACATTCAAATGTACTTGGTCAGTCGCATCAAATAATTATATGCAAACAACTCTGACGCATTCAGATGTAATCGATGCCTGTCAGAAATATACATTGTACAATGTAAATCCAAGCGTGGGTTTAAACCTATGGAAAGAGATGCAAAATTACATTGAAATGTAACATGTAGTAGAATTACAATCCTGTGCATAAATGAAAGTTTGTGTGGACACTGTGAGAGATGAGCAAAAGGAATCGTGAATGAGGGTATCTATCTTTTTACATCGAGGATAATGGAATAAGCACCCATGTGCTTTTTTACATCCAGTCCCCATGTGTATGCGGTTTTGTAAATAGGCAGGTACTGGCTAGATATTTTGAACTCCTTGCTTGTTAGAAGTTGTACAGAATGCCTACATTCAAAATTCTACAAAGTAAAGATGGTTTTATTCTCGCATCCATTTTCTTCTGATCAACAAGGAGACTGCAATAATGAATCTTAACCAGAGAGGGTGAGGGGTGGAGTGCTAGATAGGAATAATTCTATTGGATGACAAAAGGAATAATTCTATGGGATGACAAAAGCAAAGTATATATATGACCTTCTCTTTTACTGAGCACAATCATTTTAATGAAGAGCAATGCATCATAACTGATTACTCTTATTGTTTGACATGTTATAATCATGTGGGCATGGGTGTATGCCTGCTATGTGTGCATGTGCAGGATTGAATTTTACTACTCCCTGTGATGTGTTCTTCTGTTGATCATTTCTATGTATCCCTTGTTACCCATGTCTTGTTTTTGTTTTTGCTTTTTTTAAGATTGGAGAATTGGTATTTGTTAAAAAAAAAAAAAAAAAAAGGGCATGAATTTTGTTTACCGGGTAATGTTTCTGATGTAATGTTGTTTAATCATGATAATTGGTATTGCTGTCTGTGTGTGACATGTTAAAATCATTTGTGCATTGGCATGTGTGTATGCGCAGTATGTGTGTGCGTGCATGCCACATGTTTGTGCACCCATGTGTGGGTTGGTTGTATGTGTGTGGAATTTTTAAGATTGAATTTTATTACTTTGTGATGTTTTTCTGTTGATTCTTATATATGGCCTATAAACCATATACATTTCTCTGCCTGTTGAGATAATAAAGTATTGGTATTGGTGGGTTAACTAAAAGGCAGAACACTTTTTTTTTACCTTCAATGCAATGTGAAAAGCCATGTTGGAAGGTTTAGAGTGACTAGGTGTACTGACAGGCAGAACTGATGGAAGATTTAGAGTGACCAGGTGTACTGACAGGCAGAACTGATGGAAGATGTAGAGTGACTAGGTGTACTGACAGGCAGAACAGGTGTTTTTGATTTTTTAAAATCTGTTTATGCCATTAATGTTAGGTCAGCTGGGGATTGTGTGTGTTGAATGCATATTTATCTCTTGTTTAGTAATTGTTATCAATGTATCTGTTTTGACATTAGTGTTCGGGTCATTTGCAATTATGTGTTTGTTTAATATACATCTATCTCGATTCTTTAAATCATAGGTTGAAATGTTTTTGTTGTTGGGGGGAGGGGGTGGGTTGAGTGGGGGAAGGGTTCTATTTTTTTGTGTTCTGTTTTTGATTTGTTTTATTTTGTTGTTTTTGATAGTCCCTAATCAGGCAATGGCCGGATGAAAAAAAAAGTGTGTGAATGCTTACCTGTAACCCTTAAAAAATAAAGATTATTCATTCTCTCTCTTTATCCCCCCCCCTCTCTCTCTCTCTCCTCTCTCTCTCTCTCTCTCTCTCTCTCGTTATTTATGTTTGCTTGAAAATAGTAATTGTCATTACTAATTGTGGTCCTTTCTCAGGGCAAGGGCCGGATGAATGTACTCATTTGTAACCCTTGAGAATAAGGATTATTAATCTCCTCTCTCTCTCTCGCTCGCTCTCTCTCTCTCTCTCTCTCTCTCTCTCTCACACCACACACACACACACACACACACACACACCAGATAATTATATGGGAGAGCCAAGCCTTTTGATACTGAAATATTTGGAACTGAAGAAACAAAAACTGGGCTAGAGAAACTTAAGTCTCCACCTCATGCTTCACGCCTCACACACCAATAGAAAAGCAGAGACGCTTGAGGTCGTACAACTCTACTGTGCTTCACAGTTAACGCGTGAGGGGAACAATGGGACTTCACTTGTTTCGATCACATAGGTGTTTTTGATGCATAAAGTCTGAAGTTCCTGATGACCATTGGTCATTTCAGTTCTCCATAGTAGAAGAAAAGCAAAAGCAGACAAACAGAAATACAGAGAACTAGACAAACAGGTGAGAAAGAGGTGCAATGAAGCAAAGGAACATTGGATTAACACACAGTGTGAGGAAATTGAAGCCAACACCGGAATAAATAGCAAAACTATACACCAAAAGATAAAAGAGGTCACGGAAAAAAGTGTCAGCAAAAACAGGGTGCCTACGATCAAGAGATGGAGACATTCTTATGGAAAAGGACATCCTCAACAGGTGGTCAGAATACATTACAGAGTTGTATCACCATGACAGAGGCCCACCACCTATCATCAGTAATGACGATGAAGGCCCCCATATTCTTGAGGAGGAAGTTCAAAAGGCCCTCAAAAAGATGATAAAGGGCAGGACCCGATGACATTCCATCCGAAATGCTAACCGCTCTAGGCGATTTTGGAATAAAAGTAACAAAACTCCTCAACACTATAGCATGTACAGGTGAAATTCCAACGGACCTCAAAAAGTCGGTGTATATTGCACTACCCAACAAACCAGGCACAGTTGAATGCGATCAGCACCGAACAATAAGTCTTATGAGCCACCTCACAAAAGTCTGTTGCAGTGCTGATGAACAGAATGAGAAATAAAATCCTACCTGAAACCCAATTTGGATTTATGGCATATAAAGGTACCAGAAATGCCATCTTTGCCCTGAGGACCCTCGTGGAAAGGGCGATTGAAGTACAAAAGGACTTCTACCTCTGCTTCATTGACTATTCTAAGGCATTTGACAAAGTAAGACATTCCGATCTGTTCGACATTTTACTAAGACATAACTGTGATGGAAAAGATCTTGTACTGGGAACAAGAAGCTGCAATAAGAGTTGATAATGACTGCAGTGAGTACAGACTCATCTGTAGGGGAGTGAGGCAGGGCTGCGTTTTTTCTCCAGACTTCTTCAATATCTACAGCGAAATGATTCTACGGAACATAGAGCAGCATGAAGGTGTCAAAGTAGGAGGTCACAACATAAACAATCTAAGATATGCGGATGACACAGTGCTAATTGCTGACTCGAGGAAAAACTACAAAATATCCTTACAACAGTCGCAATCGAAAGTGAAAACAAAGGACTCCAACTGAATGCAAAAAAAGACTGAGTGCATGGTAATCTCAAAACAGTCAGACATGCCTGTATGTAACATTTTATGCAAAGGGGAAAGAATAAAACAAGTTTGCACCTTTAAATACTTGGGCTTCACAATAACTCCAGATGCGACACAGAAATAAAGAAGAGAATCGCTTTGTCTAAAGACATTCACCAAGATGAAGCCCATCTTTACCAACAGAAATATAAGACTCGGCACCAAAATCAACACTCTGAAAGCCTACATATGGTCCATCCTGTACGAATGTGAATGCTGGACGCTGACAAAAGACCTCGAAAGAAGACTTGAAGCAGCAGAAATAGAAGTAATGGAAATGGCCGGGTACAAAAGATCCCTATTCAAAACCATCAGAAAAAGACGATTACAATTTTGGGGCACATAAACAGAGCTGATGGAATAGAAAAGCAAATATTGTGTGGAAAGATTTGTGGTACCAAAGACAGAGGAAGACAACGCACAAAATACACACAGTCTGAATAGCTACGCAACGAGGAAAGAATCCCCCAACAATGAACTCGTCAGGAGAACTGACAACAGAGAGGAATGGAAGGCCATGATCGCCGATGTCTGCAACAGACCTGGCACATGAAGAAGAATAGTAGGATGAACGACTACAAAGAAATGAATTTTGTTGAGGGCAAGGTCCCTCTGGAGTCGCACGTGTGCCCATGTATACGCACGCACGCACATAATTATATATATATTTGTGAGTGATTTTATTTCGACAATAATTGAATAAGCACTCGTGTGCTTTTTTTGCATCCAGTCCCCATGTGCATGCAGTTGTGTACATTTCGTCATCCGTTCCCACTGGCACACAGTGGGCTATGGTGGATCGGTGGTCTAGAGGTTACGCGCCTGTCTAGAAAGCGAAAAGTCCGGGTCTGAAGTGTGCGGCGGTTCGTACCCCGTTTGGACCGGAAACTTTTCCCCCATCCATTAGACCATGAGTGGTGGTCTGGGCGCTAGTCTTTCGGATGAGACGATAAACCGAGGTCCCGTGTGTTACACGTAATTATTTAGCGCACGTAAAAGAACCCACGGCAACAAGAGAGTTGTCCCTGGCAAAATTCTTAGAAAAAAGCCACTCTGATAGGGGAACAAATACAGTTGCAGATAGGAAAAAGAAAAAAAATGGGTGGCGCTGCTCTTGTGGCGACGCGCTCTCCCCGGGGAGAGCAGCCTGAATTTCACGGAGAGAAATCTGCCGTGACTTAAAGTGGTATGAAATGAAATCTGAGCGCTTTGATTTGTTGCTTTACAAGATTCAGCAAGATATAAATTCCATACATTATTATTATTATTCTTCGATAGGCCAAACAGGATTTAGCATGTGTGTAAGATGTTCTGCGTATGTTCACACAAACGGGACTTCGGTTTATAGCTTTGTCTGAAGGACTTTTGGAAGATCTAGGAGTGGCGTTAGCACTGATGTTGACTTCAGGGAGAAGAAAATCTCCTTCAATGGGTAGTGGCTTGAACCTCTATACATGTGTGTTTGTGAAGACGGGTCAGAAAAGAGGACAGCTTTGAGTGATGTGGACTGTTTCTGTACGGTTGATTGATTTATGGATTGGATTTCTTCTTCATGGAACACTCGAAGAACATCCGACCTCGGCACGGGAGAAAAAATCTTTCTTTCTGGGGAAAAAAGACAGGGGAATGAACCGAGAAGGCAGAAAAAAGATGAGAAGGAGGTGACAAGAAGAAAAGGAACAAGGCAGTAAAAAGAGAGGGAGAGAAAAGAGGGAATTCCTAGCATAGTGTATCAGATTTATTCTGACAGGTCCCCGCATCCCCACGGGGAAGATTGGATTTTACTGATTGTCTTTCTGCACGGTTGATTGATTTGTGGATTGGATTTTACTTTTTGTACGGTTGATTTGTGGATTGGATTTTACTGTCTTTCTGTACGATTCGTTGATTTATGGATTGGCTTTTGTTTGTTTGAGACCCTGCTTAGCAGACTGTCTGATGACCTCATTGACGTGGGTCTGACCTTTAAGGCATTTACACATGAGATTGCAAAAATAAAAGTCATTTAAAAGAAAAGATCATCTGAGGTTTACTCTTATGAGCACACAATTTCGCTTGCATGAGCGCGCGCGCGCGCACACAGACACACACACAGAGGGGTAGGGGTGGAGCGTTGGGCCCGCGACCTGACGGCCCGGGTTCGAGCTACAGCTGAGACTCCAGTTCAAGGGGATTTTCTCCCCTGTAGTTAACATCAGTACCGACTCCACTTCCCCGACAGTTCTTCGGATGAGACTATAAATCGGGGTTCTCTGTGCGAACCCGCGCAGAACATCTTGCGCCCACGTTAAACCTGTTGCATCTTGTGTCATCGTTAGCACCACTCCCATCATCATCACAATCATTAACACCATGACCAAGATCATAATTAGCATCATGTTTCACCATCAGAACTACTGTATAAGACAATAGCCGATTTTATTATCGTTATTTTGAACTGTTCCCTGCTCTCTGATGGACAAGAGGTGACAAACACAGAACATAATACTGTAACCTCCCCTTCCTCCCCCACAATGAGATTTTAAGTACCCACCCACTCCCCTTCCCCAAGCAACAAGAATAAAAGCATCACAAACACATAATCTAAACGCCAAGGTGTTATGTTTTTATTTTGCCTGTGCCTTGTACGAGCAACACGGGGCACATCAGAGCAAACTTTCAACCTTAGAATACTCGGAAGGACCTGCAAGATCTTTACCACCTGTTTGTGGACTTGAAGAAGGCAATCGACAGAGTTGGGAATACAGTTTTGTGGGCAACTATGAGGTAGCATAACATCAATGCCAACCTGATCACAGCCATGGAATGCAACCAGTGCAGTCTACTAGGACAACAACGTAGGAGAATGGTTCCGAACCACAATTGGAGTACGCCAAGGATGTCTGCTATCTCACGCCCTCTTCAACATCACCTTAGAATAATGGCTGATGCACTTTAAAACCATGAGGAAACGGCATTGTAGGCAGGACAATTACAAATTTACGTTTTATCGACGGCGTAGCTGGGAAAGGGCAAATGCTGGTTGGTAAATCACCTTGATGAAGCCTCGTCAGCATATGGCATGCAGATCAGTGCAGAGAAAACCCAGTTGATGGCAGATAGTGCGGATGGCATCAGTACTGAAATTACCATAGACAACAGGAAATTGAGACTGTTCATAGCTTTAAAATATCTTGGAGCTATAGTATTGGATGAAGGATCAAAACCTGAAATTCTTTGCAGGATAGCCCAGAGTACAGCTGCAGTGACCAAAGTAAAAATCCTCTAGAATGACAACATTGCCATCAGCTTCAAGATCAGACTGACGGGTTCTCTGATCATGCCCCTATTTTTGCATGGATGTGAAACCTGGACCATATCAGCAGACATTGATAAAGGGATAATGAAGATGATGTGCTTTCACAGACTGCTTGGTATCTCCTACAGAACTAACAAGGAATTGAAAACGCCATCGGGCCATATGAAGACCTCACGTCATTGAAAAAAACTGAAGTCGCATGTGCACGTTACACAAACATCTGGACTGGCCAAGACTGTCCTACAGGGAACAGTACAAGGAGGGAGACGAAGAGGCAGACAGAGAAAACGATTGGAAGACATCAGAGAGTGAGCTGGCCTGAGTGGAACGACATACTACTGAAAACTGCGAGAAGCTGGTTGCAAAATCTTCAGTGGTGTTCCAACGGTCAACTAGACAAAGGGATGAGTGAAGAAGTGCATGAACCTACATAGGCAGTTTTAAATTGTATGCATTACAGACATAGAGGTGTGTTTGTTTAGAACGAAAAGTGAACGCCTTTTCGTGTATTTTTATTGTCGGAAAGTTTTCACTATAATAGCAAAAATGAAGCGAGATCTAGCACAATTGGTCACTAGGGCTGCTCCTCCACAACTTATGTGTCTACAAAACATTGAACCAACATTTTTGACTGAAATGTCCGCCTTTCTTCATAAAAACAACTTTTCTTTCTAAACCCACTACTGTTTCCTGTCTCCGTCTCGCTGTGTCCCCCTTTCACTTTTCTTGGACGGTGGATCGCCAACGCGCAAGGAGGCACTCCAGAATCAACAAGATGGCGGACAGCGCAGCGCCCCCTGCCGCCATGAGGAAGGCGGTGAGGACGAGGTCAAGGGAGACAGACCTGACCTGGGCCTCCTCGTCGTGCCGGCAGGGGGCGTGCCGAGGCCTCAGCCACTTGCGGGACAGGTAGTGCAGCAGGCCCTGCTCCTTGGCGCGGCTCAGGCTGAAAATGACAACCAGCATTATGACGGGGAGTGGTCAGCTGTTTTGCTGTGGGGTTCAGTTGGGGGTTTTGTGTGGGGGTAGGGTGTTTACAGGGAGGAGGGGAGGGTGGATTAATAATAATAATGTATGGAATTTATACAGCGCTGAATCTTGTAAAGCAACAAATCAAAGCGCTCAAGTGGGATTAGCGGGTAATGGAATTTATATAGCCCTATATCTTACAGGCCTATATATATAAAGAGGGTAGTGCTGAAGAGCAGTGGTGGTGTTTGTGTTAAAACTACTTCCACCTTGAAAGAAGGATGGTGGCAAGACGTTTACCTGCATGATAAGTAAACCGTGAAGTAATAATAATAATAATGTAGGTAAAAGCGTCCCATAACCTATAAGGTCGTAGGGGAGCGAGGCGTCAGAGACCTCACTTCTCTAGGGCCAGCATATTGAGGGCGGCGCCCATCTCCTCTCCCTCGCTGCTTTACCTTCCCTGACCCTAAAGAGGGCAGGTACCCATTTACAGCTGGGGGAACTGTACTAAAGCCAAGGCGCGCAAACGGTCACCCATCCAACTGGTAACCACGCTCGACGCTGCTTAACTTGGCTGGGGGAAAGCGAGTGCTCCGACCACTAAGCTATCCCGTATGGAATTTATATAGCGCTGAACCTTGTAAAGTAACAAATCAAAGCGCTCAGATGACTTTGAAAAAAAAAATTATGCGTGTGTATGCGGTTTTTTAAATTTTGTCATCTGTTCCCACCGGCACACAATGGCCTACTCTTTCGAACAGTGGAACAGGATTTAACGTGTGCGCAAGATGTTCTGCATGCGTTCGCACACGGGGCCTCGGTTTATAGTCTCATCCGAATGACTGTGCTATTCCCAGCCTCGCCCTTTCTTCCCAGTTAAATCGAAATGAATGCCACAAACCTTCCAATGAGACTATAAACCGAGGGCCCATGTGCGAATGTATACAGAACATCTTGCGAACATGTTAAAAACCCCTTCCACCTGTTGGAAGAGTAGACCATGTCATGCCAGCAGGAACAGATGACATTTGAACAAATAAAAACGCATGCACACAGGTGCTGTGTTTAGACACCATCTCTGGTCGGAATTCGCCTGCCTAAATGGTGGGAGGAAAAACGCTTGCATACTAAAAAATCTCACCATTGGTGGATCTCGAAGTTATTGCCGAGGAACAAACCCATCTCCGAGGTCGGAATGCGGCTATCGCAATGGTGCTGGTGAACCGCAGAGCTCTAGCCGAAGCACGAAACGAACAACAAAGCCACACCGAAACCCAACAACGGCAACAAAAGCACTTACACCTTGTCGAACATTGGCGTGTAGGGGGAGTCCTTCTGCAGGTGGATGGCCAGGGTGTCGTGGAAGAGCCTCTCCTGGGCCGCGGCCAGGCCACAGTGCCGGGCCGTCAGCGTCCTGAAGAAGCTGTGAGGACCCACGAAGACGTAGTCCTCCTGCAGCAGCTTCCGCACCACCACCCCCTCAAAGTCCGGGGACATCACCTCGGGGTCGGCCTTGGCGAACTCCAGCATTTTCTGGTAGAACTGCTGGTATTCCGGGATGGAGGATTTCTGGTGACATAGGGGGGGGGGGGGGGGGGGGGGGGGTGATAGAATTCATTACGAGCAAGAATTGCAACCAGATCAACTCTGAAACTACTACTATTACTTAGCTTTACAACTTATTGCACTACAGCAAACAAGCTTGGATTATTGCGCTTTGTTTCCTTTTTCGATTATGGATGATTAAGTAACTCTGGAATAGAGTTGTGGAGTGGAGGAGACCCCCAGCTTCTCTCACAGGCGACATCACCGAATCCTGTTTCATGAGAATCCATGAAGTCAGCAGAACCAGGGAAACTGGAGCAACTGGAAAGGGAGGCTCAGTAAGGTGAGGTGAGGAACAGACTTGGTTTCTAGAGGTATTGTCATAATTATGCACGTACATTCTCCCTTGCACGCATGTGTGCGCGTGCACACACTCACGCACGCACACACACACACACACACACACACCTTCAATATAATGACTCCATAGTGACTATGTTTGCTCAATACCCATAACCCTCCCCAGCGCACACATCACGCAGACTCACAGAGAAGACGCTCTCCATCATGGTGCCCTGAGACAACCCCCAAGAGTAGTCCCTGCGCTGCACGAGCTGGGAGAGGGAGGAGAAGGGGAGGGGCTGCTGCACGAGGAGGGCACTGGCGGTCAGCTTGCCGGTGTAGGTGCCCACCATCACCACTGACAGCAGCAGCCAGCCACACAGCAGTGCCCGCCCCCTGCCCTCCAGGCTCTGCACAACAGTGCCTGCCACCACACACACACACAGACACAGAGGAGAGAGAGAGAGAGAGAGAGAGAGAGAGAGAGAGAGAGAGAGAGAGAGAGAGAGAGAGACTGACTTTTACTGTACATCGGCCTTAGGCCTCCATACAAAAGACTTTTGGGCATACAGAGTGGGCATAATATGACATAAGTGTTATAAACAGAGAGAGAGAGAGAGAGACACACACACACACCACACACACACAGAAGCAAGCAAGCAAGCAAGCGCGCACACACACACACACACACACACACACACACACACAGGGTGGATTTTTAACTTCGATTCAATGACGAACATAAAATAAAAATTGGACAAACTAGGACGGCAAAAAAACAGAAATTGCACTGTATTATATACCGCTTTAAGTCTCGGGGAGACGCGTCGCCACAAGAGCAGCGCCATGCATTATTTTTTTCTCCTGTCTGCATGAGTACATGTTTTCCTATCAGAATGGGGGTTTTCCTACAGAATTTTTCAGGCACAACTCTATTGATACCGCGGGTTCTTTTACGTGCGTTCAATGCGTGTTACACACGGGACCTTGGCTTATTATCTCATCCAAAAGACTAGCACCCAGACCACCACTCGCGGTTTAGTAGATAGGAGGAAAGTTTCGGGCACAGTTCTAACCCGGACTTCTCGTTATCTAGGCAGGTGCGTTACCTCCAGACCAGCGATCCACAAATGGATGAAGGGATAACTAAATAAATAGACAAACTGATAAACAAATACTGTAACAAACACCATAACAAAACGCCATAGCGAAAACAACAAAAACACACACACAAGCAACTGACCTCTGGCCAAGAAAGCGCCAAACAAGGTGAAGGCAACATTAGCCACCTTGACCAAAAAACACTGAGTCGATTCATTTTCCCCGCCCTCCGACACAGCGCCACCAAGACCCTTGCGAGAAGCCACAGCCTCCGTGCACACCACCAGGGCTGTCATAACCACTAAGCCGGCGGCCAGGAGGAGGTACACGGTCCAGTGGAAGGGGTGGAGGAAGAAGGTCCAGACGGCTCGGACAGGGTCAGGGCGGGTGGCGATCAGCACGATCTCGTCATAGAAGAAGCCCATGGTGTGGTCTGACACAGCCGCTCGTTCGGCAGTCACTGACAGGCCTGACAGCGCGAAGTCCGCTTCCTAACAGTAGTGGAGAGAATAGATTTTTGTGCAATGGTTCGTTTCCATTTCCATACACTTTATTATCTCGAAACAAAGAAATTCCGTTTGTTTTCGAGCAAAATGATTACACAATGATTAAAGGAGAAAAGAATGAATCACGTAGGCTACATGCCATCGGAGAGCATACAGAGAGATTGTATTTCATGTTGGTTTTTTATAGCCCCACTGAGCATGAATGCTATATTATCAGGATGGTCACCTCATTCAATTTCAGTAACTCCATTAACATCAAGTTCAACATCAATACCTTCTATTCCTTTCAAACATCCAACACCATCAACCTGAGAAAAAACCAACATCATGAAATGACAAAATACCGGAACTATTTCATTCCTTAAGGCCAATCAAACCAGGCTGTCATGAGAACTATCATCCCCATATCACACACAAAAAGGTATAAACAGGGATAATGAAGTAAACCAATGCACAAGAAAAATGGCACATGAGCAAACACCACTGCAGAATGGACATCCTGAGCCCATCCCAGTGTCTATACCTCTACCTGGTCGCTAGAACTAAACAAACAATGCCATGCGATGAAAACTAGAGAACATTTTGACAGGTCTGCCTAAAACAAGGCTGGCGAATGGACTGGGAATGCTGAGAATAAGCAAAAGATATGACAGTAAGGTGAGGAGACAGACAGAAACAAAAAGAATGATAGAAAAGGGGACATTTCTAGCACAGGGAAGTTTGTACAAAAGAAGAGCACTATTGGCCTTAATAACTATATCTCGGGTGCATTTTAAAATTTTTATTTGAATCACAAAATTACATGCTCATTGTCATAAAAACCATGATCTTCCTCACAGAGAATGAGCTATCCCTAGGACTAATGTCACCCCCCTCAAAAAAAAAAAAAAAAAAAAAAAAGATGATGCTGATCATGAACTGACCTTTCTCTGCAGCATGCCGGTCAGTCCAGTCCAGGTGCCGTTGGTCAGCTGTACCCCCCACCTGTGGTCACTGGGCTCTGAGATGGTGTAGCTGACAACACAGGCACACCCTGATGTCACAACAACGCCATCTCAACAATAACAAAAGCCAACAACAAGGAACATGACAATCAGTACAAACACTCCTACGATACTGGCATGTGCACTTCATCTTGCTCTCTGTAAAGCCAGAGAATGTGCTTGGGTTTCATTTGTAATACAGGGATCATTTTACTTGGAACGTGTGTTTGTGTCATATACTCCTATGTGATAGACTGTATGGGATTTAAACGGAGAGAGAGAGAGAGAGAGAGAGAGAGAGAGAGAGAGAGAGAGAGAGAGAGAGAGAGAGAGACAGACAGACAGACAGACAGACAGACAGAGAGACAGACAGACAGAGAGAGAGAGAGACAGACAGACAGACAGACAGACAGTCAGACAGACAGAGGCTAACAGTATAACTTCAGGTTAATCTGACATTAAATATATGCTGATGTACAAGTTACTGGCTTACTAGAGATTAGTGCATATAAAATATTCATGATAGAATTATACTTGTTCGTATCATAAAAACAAAACAAAATAAGAAGAATACAAAGAAAACAATGGTTTTCCCCACGTTTCTAAGAGTGGTTGTCTGATTTGCTGCGATGCAGCCTCCTAGCCCTACATCATGTGATGTGCAGTATCAAAGAAGCTGCCTTGAGCAAGACATCTGTTTTTATTGTCTCCTGCTGGTGATTTTAGTCCTGCCACTCTGAACATATCCTTGGAGATAATAGTGTTGTTATTGTTGATGTTGTCGTTGTTGTTGTTGCTGCTGCTGTTGTTGTTGCGGTTGTTGTTATTGTTGTTGTAGTTGTTGCTTTTCTTGAATGACTACACACCTCTACACTTAAGGCTCACTCACAAAGCTGATATTTCTGCACAATACATTATATCATATTATGCGAAGTGTATATAACGTATGATCGTGTTGTCTTTGTCTTTAATACAAATGGAACATTCTCCTGCATAGAAACTGTTATTCGTTGTAGACTGTTTTGAAAAGACAGTTACTGTTGATCATCATATTCTCTACTGTCTCTCTTGTTCAGACGTATTGGAAGTTCTTGATCACTGGGCGTGTTTTATCTCTTTAAACATTTTGTTTTCAACCACTAGGGTTTATAAACATGTAGATCGACATCACAAGGGGTAAAAGAGAAAACGAATTCAGCAGAAGAATTTAGCATGTTCACAGGGGTATTATGAATGTCATGAATCTTTCAAAACCAGCAATAGATTGAATAAAATGATGTCTTGATTTAAGCTTTTAAAAAGTTTGCTACACAGCTCACAGTGTCTGATAGTTGTTTTTGTCTCTGTTTCTATTTACGACAAGGACTGAACGCTCTAAACAAACAAACAAACAAACAAACAAACCCAGAACGTGCACCCGCTTCTCTATCACCGTTGCTAATAAATAGCTTATCTTCTTTGACGTTATCCCTGATAAGGGCGGGGACTGGTGTAAAAAAAGCACACGAGTGCTTATTCATTATCCTCAAAATAAAAGAATTTAATTTGATTTGATTTGATTTGTCTTGGGGTCTGTTCAAATCGGTCTGTCTGCCTGCATGCATGCTTGCTCGTCTCTCCCCCCTTTTGTCTGCCTGTCTATTGTTCTGTCTGTCTCTCTGTCTGCTTGCCTGTCTGTCTGTCTGTCTGTCTGTCAGTGACGTGCTCACGTGAAGTTCAGGCCACAGACGAGAATGTCCAGAAGGTCCATACACAGCCCCGTGTACCACGTGCTGGTCTCGTTCTGGTGACGGATGATGAATGGAAACCACTGCACGGCAAAGTCACATAACTGTAATTATCAGCTATAACTATATCACCTATAACTATAATAATCTACTATGACTATTATCATCTATAAGAACAAAATTTATAACTACATCGTCTATAGCTATATCACCTATAACTATTATGTCTATAAGTATATCACCTATAACTGTATCATCTATAGGTATATCATGTATATAACTGCATCATCTATAACTGCATCATCTGTAACTGTATTATCTATAACTACATCATCTATGTCTACGCAATCTATAACTGCATCATCTATAAGTACATCATCTATAACATCATTTGTAAATATATCATCTGTAAATATATTATCTATAACTACATCATCTATAACTACATCATCTGTAACTATATCATCTATAACTACATCATCTATAGATATATCATCTATAACTGTAATTATCATTTACAGCTACATCATCTATAACTACATCATCTATAAATAAATCATATATAATTATAATTATCATCCATAACTGTATCATCTGTATCATCTATAACTACATTACATCATCTACAGCTACATCATCTATAGCTACATCATCTATAACTACATCATCTATAACTACATCATCTATAACTACATCATCTATAACTACATGTTTTTCAGGTCACAAAGTCAGTCAAACAATCGTCAATCAGTTAATCCAAACATCCATCAGAGACATGTCCTCCAATGCCTTAATAATCCTCATGTCGTTTTTATCTGTTGCCATTTTCGAGAGTCACCAAAAAGTAAACATTTTCTATTCCATAATGTTGCCTTCCCATTTCTTTTTCACTCCCCCCCCCCCCCCCCCCCCTAACTTTTTATCCATTCTACTTCATGGCACAATTAGGGGCTATGTAAAACGGTCGATAATTTAATGACTAGGTGATGTCAGCCTACCATCCTAATTTTCCTTTGTGGATGGATGTCAATAGCGGAATCGTTCAAAGGGGCACTGTTCATGTGCAGTTTGTGACGGGGTTTTA
>CM054138.1:78269567-78287067 GCA_028751875.1 Rapana venosa | reverse complement strand
CTAATTCTGCTGCTGCTGCTGCTGCTGCTGCTGCTGCTATCGGAAGTGGCCTTCCATGCTGTTTAATCCTCGTTCTGTGTTTCAATGGTCAATGTTTTACTTCGCAGAGTTTTCAGTTTAGGAACTCTTCATTGCTTTTGAGAAGGAAGAAGTTCTCAGTAGCTAGCCATCATATGTGTACCATCATTTGCGATTTCTTCCGCTGTACTTCTCACATGGCATTCATACAAACCATTCTGTTTCATTTACGTACAGCCCATAATTTTACTTCAACGTGTTACAAATTTCCTCAGTATCTTTTTGATTTAATATTGACGCTTTTATACAAGCACATTAAAGAAAAAGAAATGGCAGACTCAACGCAGCATGGATGATTTTCAGCGACCACCTAGAAACTCAACAGAAGGCTGGAGTTCTAGTGCTGTACTCTACAGGAACCCCCAGATTCTCTGGTGTTAACTGGATTTAAGATCATTGCACACCAACAACAGCACTAGTGGAAAATTGAAGCAAATCCCCTGGAACGGAAAACACACCAAGTGAGGTGTTCAAGAACTCAGGCCCTTCCAGTTTTACAGCTCTACATCATCTCTGCAGAAGAATCTGGGAGACCTGCCAATGGCCCAGCGAGTGGAGGCAGCCAGATTCCTCATGCTCCACACGTGTCCACTGACACTTAACACTGTGGCCATGACAGAACAATCCTTGATAAGCCACACGAGCCAAATTCTCTTCAATAACCTTCTAAACGGAATGAATGATGAAGTAGAAAGAGAGATCTCTGATTGCCGGGCAGGAGAAAGACGTGGAAGAGGAACAACAGACATGCTGTTTGTGCTTCATATACTGTTGGAGAACATTAGAAACACTGAAGATGAGGCATTCATAACTTTCATAGACTATAGCAAGGATTTTACCAGAGTCAAGCATGATTATCTGTTCATCACAATGTTAGAACTGGTTTTCCAAATCATCTAATCTTGCTCACAGAAATTTGTAAGATTTGTCCTCGGAGGGAGAGGGTCTGAGTACATTGCCCCTCTCTTCGAATCGCATCCGCTGGCTGCCTGTGCCATAAGGTGGAATATGGGATCGGTGCTCTCTGTTGGGTGTGTCTCACGGGGCAGCACTTCCTGCCTCTGTGGGTGCTCTCCGCCTGAAACCCCTTCCTCGTCCCTTCGCTTGCTGCGGATCTGTAGTGCTTGCGCCCTGGATTCGGCCGATCCGCTGTGGCCGTCGCTACTTTCTCTTTTTGGTCCATCGATTTGGAATGGCCCTCCCTGTCTCTCTTCGCCAGAGCCTCTTGTGGACTTTTTGGATCTGGCCTCGGGAACATGTTGTTTCAGTGCCTGACGAATTCTCTCCTGTTTCATTCTCGATAGCCGTCCCTGCTTTTCAACAGCCAAAAATTCCAATCAACTTGCAAAATTAAAACGATGTGTGTGTGTGTATGTGTGTGTGTCTTGTTGTGGTGTGGTGTTGTGTGTTGTGTGTTGTGTGTGTGTGTTGTGGTGTGTGTTGTGTGTGTGTGTGTGCATTTGGACTTGTTAGAACTATTACTTGCTATTGGTTGCATGACTGTAAGAATGAGTTGAGTGCAAGCGCTTTGATTTGTCTGTGCAAGATACAGCGCTATATAAATTCCATTTATTATTATTATTATTATTATTATTATTATTACAAAAAAGGAGTCTATCAGGGTTCATATCATCCCCGCATCTTTTCAGATACAGAAATAATCATGAGGAAGGCAAACATAGATGGGCATTAATATAATTATGCGGCAGAAACATCACCAGCCTCAGGTACCCTGAAGGTCGATGCCATCACAAGCAGGAGAACAATTCTCTACAGAGGCGATGCAGAGGGCAACACTGCTGGCCTAAAGTTAAATGCCCAAAAGACCAAAGTGATGCACACTGATGGTACAGTCACCCCTCAGAATACCCAAATCAATAGAACAGATCTGGTATACGTTCAAAATTTGACATATTAAATTTAAGGCTCTATACAAGAGAATATCGGCTCCTGTCCACAAGACATCAAGGCTGGAATCGGCATGGCCAAGCAAAAGATGATTCAGTAAACACCATTTGGAAAGACATAGGCATACCTAAATATCTCAGAATTAAAATTGTCAAAACACTAATCTGGCCTGTATTGCTGTATAGGTCACAAGCCTGGACACTGTAAAAACTGAAAGAGACAAACAAAACACCCACAACAACAAGAAAACCGCAGCCAAAATGTGGTTTTACAGGCCACCTCTAAGAGCCAAATGGTCAGACAGAAGAACAAAATAAATGTAAGCATTCTTGATGAACTCTGAAGGCAAACACAAATGTTGGCTGAAATGGACCAGCACATGCTGAGATACGTTGTGTCTCAAACAGAAACACGCGGACAAATCTGATGATGACAGTTCTCCCAGGTAAAGTTGAAGGCAGAAGGAAAAGAGGCAGACCACCAACATCCTACATTGCCAACATCACTGAGGTCAGTGGTCTGGGAGGAGGGCTACAGGAGATGGTAGAATTCAGCAGAGACAGAGAAAGATGGCGAACCCTGGTGGCATTGTGTGGAGCTCCTACCTACGACAGCAGCGATGGAGACAGATGAGTTGAGTTGATACAGTACTATAACAAAAATCAAGCTTTCTTCCCTTTCTTCATCAAACTATTAATGAAAATGCACAACAAAAAATGTCTTACCTCAGTTGTATGTCCTCAACAGAAAACTGAATGTTTCTAGCGTGTCTCATGTGAAATTGTCCACCATCCCTATCAAGGGCATTCCTTCCCTGGAGTCTGCTGTTTTCTGCTGCACAACAGCGCTGTAATGATGTCTAGACAGCCAGCTGTGGTGAGTGAGGTGAGCCAGTCATTGCAGGGCCCCCATAGCTCAGCTGATGTGGTGCCTAACTCCTCAAGTGGCAGTTGCCAGTTTATTGCACGTTCATTCACTCGGCATTAAAGTGTCACTGTCAGTGCTGTTCTGGATGCTGTGTCCTGGGGGTGTATGGTGTTGTAGTCTGTTCTGTTCTGTTCTGTTGTGTTGTGTTGTGTTGTACTGTATTGTGTTGTGTTATGTTGTGTTATGCTGTGCTGTGCTGCATTGTGTTTTGTATTGTATTGTTATGTTGTTGTTTTGTATTTATTAGTATTGTATAGTGTTACGTTGTGTTATGCTGTGCTGTACTGTACTGTGTTGCATTGTATTGTATTGTACTGTATTATATTTTATTGTTTTCACTGTTACTCACGGCAGATCTCTCTGCGTAAAAATTTGGGATGATCTCCTAGGAGAGAGCGTCGCCACAAGAGCAGCGCCATCCGTTCTACTACCCTCCCCCCCCCCCCCGCAACTTTTTTTGTTAAAGAGTAAATTCTTTTATTTCGAAGATAATGGATTAAGCACACGTATGATTTTTTTTACATCCAGTCTCCGTGTGCATGCGCTGATGTAAATTTCGTCGTCCGTTCCCACCCGCACACAATGGTCTACTCTTCCAAAAGGCGGAACAGGTGTTAACATGTAGGCATGATGTTCTGCCTCTGTGTGTTTGTTGCCCTGGGAGAGTGGCTTTTTCTACAGAATTCCGTCAAGGCAGCTCTCCCGCTGCCATGGGGTCTTTCACGCGTGCATTAGATTTGTAATGGGGACCTCCGCTTTATCATCTCATCCGAAAGACTACACTACAGACCAGCATTCAAGGTCTGGTGGATAGAGGGAAATGTTCTGAGTTTAAGCAGGGACCGAACACGCCATTTCTGGTCACGGGTGTGTAAGTTAGTTAGCTGCAGAGCCTGAAGCAGTCAAAGACATGACAGATGCAGTGTGCCAGGCTGCCGATTGTCAGCTCCCCCCCCCACCTCCCCGCATGTCTCTATCTATCTATCTGTCCCGTAGTTTGACGACCGTGGGGGCACCCTCAAAGACTCAACAACCAGTTCCCTCCATTCCTCTCTCTGTTCCGCCTTTCTCAGGGTTTTGTTGAGTTCTAGGCCTGTCCATTCGCTGATGTTATCCTCCCAGCTCCTCCTTAGTCTGCCTCTTCTTCTTCCTCCTTGGACAGTGCCTTGTAAAATTGTCTTTGCAAGTCCTCTGGATCTTGTGACATGCCCATACCATTTAAGTTTACGCTTTTTCACGATCGTTAGAAGGTTCTCATAGGGTCCAATGGTTTGCTGGATTCTGTTATGCACGCTTTCGTTGCTTATGTAATGATGATTAAATCAAACTTGACGGACGCTATAGCCGAGTGGTTATGACCGTTTGACTTCAATGCCATGAACCAATGAAGTCGTGGGCTCGAATATCAGCTGCGTCTGATGAATTAAGGGTGGGTTGTTGTTTGTTTGTTATAAAGAATTCCCCAGGTTAATTTCAAGTGCAGACCTACTAGTGTTATAAAATTCCCTTCGTGTATATATATATATATATATATATATATATATATATATATATATATATATATATATATATATATATATATATATATGCAGAGGATCAAATACGCACGTTAAAGATCCTATCATTCATGTCAGAGTTCGGCGAGTTACGGAAACACGTACATACCCAGCATGCATTTCCGAAGTCGGAATGCGGCTACCTTCATGGTGGACAAAAGCAGTCGCATACACAAAATTTCACCATGGTGAACCTCGGAGCTCTAGCCAAGGAACGAAAAAAACAAAAAAACCCAAAAGACTTGAGGGAAAGGTGAAGAGCAGACGTAGGCCTAGTTAGAGACTGGTCGATACTTTATGGCGATGACAGGCAGCGGGACATTAGCCGTGTCCTCTCATAGCACTAATCTACAGGCAGGAGTGCCCCACGGCTAGTGGAGCCTCTCTCTCTCTCTCTCTCTCTCTCACACACACACACACACACACGCACACACATACACACATACACACACACACACACACACACACACACACACTCATGCTGCATTGGTGGCCATTTTATCACACGGTTCTAAACCAGCCCGCATCACGACCTGATTGTTCCCTGGGAAACAGGGTTATTTCTTTTTTCTTTTTTTAACCCCCCCCCCCCCAAACAAACAAACAAGACTTTTTCCCCCATTAGATATGTACTGGGTTCATACAGACCTCTCAGTATAAAATGCAAAGACTTTTTAAAGAAATTCAAGGGGTGATTCATGCAATGTTACATCTGTAGCCTACCCACCTATGCTCCACCATTTATTACCATGGCACCCAAAACAGAATTTGCAATACATCTCTCTCTCTCTCTGATGGTATAAAATTATTGAATAAGCATGCATTTGCTTTATATCTGTGTGTGTGTGTGTGTGTGTGCATGTGTGCATGCGTGTGTTTGTGCGTGTGCGTGCATGTGTGTGTGTGCACATGTGCATGTGTGCATGCATGTGAGCGTGCGTGCATGCATGCATGCGTGTGTGTGTGTTGTGAGGAGAGATGTTTCACTTAAATACTTTTGGGGATAACATCTGAGTTACTGTCAAATGGTTATAGTCATGCTGTATGGTGTGTGTATATATATATATATTATATATATATATATATAGAGAGAGAGAGAGAGAGAGAGAAGAGAGAGAGAGAGAGAGAGAGAGAGAGATGACTTTATAATTGTCTAGTAAAAAAAAAAATCTACAAAGTTCATAACTATCTGTTAATATAAGTTGTATACCACACCTACCAATTAATATTAGTCAGCAAAATAATGCCACACCTGAAATGAAATATCCATACGTGGAAACCAAAAGTACAGTGTTTACCTGATTGATCACATTGTTTATATATATATATATATATATATATATATATATATATTTATATATACACACCCACAATTTGAATGTAGATTTCATTGAGGCCTGAGCGTTAGGCACCAGTTTGGTTGAATTTCATTGCTGAATCTGCTCTAGGAAGTTGGCTTCAGCTTTGAATGCTTTCCTCCACACCACCCCCCCCCCCCCCCCCCCAACCTCACTCTCAGGCCCATGTGTTGTATCACACATACAGTAAAAGCACTTGTTCTATTTGTTGCTACTTCGTTAATAATTATAGCCTACGAGCTCTGCTATTGTCTGTTACACAGGACTCAAAGCACAAGTGTAAGCCCTGCTCTGTCATTCTGAACTCTGAACGACAAAAATCCATCCAACTCCGGCAATTGTTAGACGACTTCGGGACGCTTAGTGTGCATGCGCTAAATTAATGTTTACCTCCCTTGGAGACTTTGTCATCTGCTTGTCCTTGTTTGTTTCGCCCATGCATTCGCATGCATGTGAAACTTTACTATTTTTCCGCTCAAAAATATACCTTTAGTTAATCATCATTCTTAATGAGAATACTTTCCATCAACAAGCCTTAACTTTCAAGGGTTTTCAGGAAGGTGTTTGTCACAGGTTGTCATTTTGGGCATTTTCGAAAGGATGCAAGGTCTTGAATCTAGTATTCCTTCCTAAATCTGAAAATCACCAATACTGAATTCCATTTGAAACAGAAGGAAAACCACCCATGCCATTTTCAATTTGCTGGGACACTTTCTCAAAACCTAGAGCAATAAAAGAAAAAAGAAAAATAAAAATAAAAGAAAGATGATTAGTCCTAGAAATTTTATTTCAGCAAAAATGTATTTGAATGATGACACTCTGGTAAGACTTTGTTCTGGACACTCTTCATACCTGCATCTGAGATGAGCATTTCTGACACTGTGGACAGGTGGCAAACAGCGAAAGGCACACAGATAAAAGATACAGCAAGACACAGGTACATTCATTCCAAATGTGTCATAAACTGAAAGAGACATACACCCCTAGCAACACCAGCAGCTGAAACAAACGAAATACAAAAAATAACATCTATCTAAAAACAAGAAAAACAATAAAAAATATTTTTCTTAAAACCCACACGCAGAAAACCCCTATTGAGAGGTTTTCCAATTGAGGTACGGTGCAATAACAAAAAACAACAAAAGCGCAGAACTATTATCATGTTCTCTGTAACAAATTCACATTTACATATATACATGCATATACATGCGTTTTCCTTCATGCCAACACATACTGACATAAAAACGAAAACAAGAGAAACTATATTGCGTTTCATTTCCTACATCATAAATATCCACAATATCCATGACACCTTTATTTGTCTACCAAGGTTCTTGTGGTTCTGTAAAGCTGCCTAAGAAGTGCTCACTTTCTTTTATGCCAAACACGAAATCTACGTCCTCCCTGGTTTTTCAATGTCATTATTTGTCAGTGAGGATCAAAGACTAAAAGTGTACACCTTCTTTCAACTGTGCTTGAAATTAATGTACAGTTGATGATAACAGATCCCATCTATATCCAACTGGAAATAATGTATAGTTGGTAACAGATTGAAAATATATCCAAAATCAAAACAGTTCTTTTACATTCATAAATTATTTTGGGGAGGGAAAAAGATCATGGTACGAATTCTTCAGTTATCAACATATATAATTTTTTCTTTTAAAATTGACATAAATCATACACATATATCAACATGTATGACATCTTAGAAAAATTTAAGTATATTTTGAAACATCATGTTAAAAAATATGCTTTCAGTAACCAGTGCTAAAAAGCTGCCTCTTTTATTCACATCAACAAATTCAGATGAAATCAACTGTTAAAATCCTATGAAAAGGTTTTGTCCAGGAACACACACACAGATAAGGATAACAAATAAAACAAAAATAACTCTGAAAACCAGCAATAGATACTATAACTAGCCAAAAAGTTTAAACTTTGGGAACGTTAACGTATTCTACATAGATATTAGCAGAAAGTATGGGGTAAAAAACAAAGGGCATTAAGAGAGGTTTACAGAACATTTCATGAATGATAATTCTCACACGCTCACACGCAAACAAGCGTGTGCGCATACACTCGCACACATGCATACACACACAAACACACATATATACATACGCAACGCATGCACTCACGCACATATACACCCACACACTCACATACAGGCACACACATACATAACACAATTTCTCTGATATATTTACACACACATGCACACGAGCACACACACACACTCACAAACGCACACTAAATGTGAATAGACGTTAAACTGAAGATCTCTCTCTCTCTCACAAACGCACACAATTTCACTCATATACTCACACTCTCACTCATTCACACACACACACTCACTCACACATGCACATACACTCATACATGCACACACATACACGCATGCAAGAATATATACATACACACACTCACACACACATGCACGCCCACACACACACTCACACTTAACTGTCTAATATCACTTTTTGGTGGAAGGACGTTAAACTGAAGAACTAACACACACACATGGACAGAGAGAGACACACAGAAAGCATGAGACATAGACAGAGTCAAAGAGAGAGAGAGAGAGCAACAATATACAATGTTAAGTGTTCCCATAGAAAAAAGCAAATGATCACATCAACCTTCTTTCAAGCAATAAAACATAATATAAACATTTGCATACACAAAAAAAAATACATCTGTGCAGGTAAAGTTGCTGCCATATTTCACATGTCTTATTATGGTGGATCGGTGGTCTAGAGGTAACGCGCCTGTCTAGAAAGCGAAAAGTCCGGGTCTGAAGTGTGCGGCGGTTCGTACCCCGTTTGGACTGGAAATTTTTCCCCCATCCATTAGACCATGAGTGGTGGTCTGGGCGCTAGTCTTTCGGATGAGACGATAAACCGAGGTCCCGTGTGTTACACGTAATTATTTAGCGCACGTAAAAAAACCCACGGCAACAAGAGAGTTGTCCCTGGCAAAATTCTTAGAAAAAAGCCACTCTGATAGGGAAACAAATACAGCTGCAGAAAAAAAAAAAAGAAAAAAAAAAGGGTGAAAGGGTGGCGCAGTGCTAAGTGGCGACGCGTTCTCCCGCTCTCCCCGGGGAGAGCAGCCCGAATTTCACGGAGAGAAATCTGCCATGACTTAAAGTGGTATGAAATAAAATCTGAGCGCTTTGATTTGTTGCTTTACAAGATTCAGCACTATATAAATTCCATACATTATTATTATTATTATTATTACATACAATATGAACACTACACAATTCACATCATATAAAACATAATTATATAACATATGAAAGATATGTAATACATATACTATATACACTTGCTGGGGAAAGGAGATGGAAGAAGAACTAACTCCAAGAGAAACCATCCTGACAGCCGATCTGTAAGCTACATGTCTGAATACAACTGACACCCTCAGTTACCTTCCACCTTGCACATCCAGTGTCCTTTCAACCTTACAAACTGTTCACTCAGCTGTTTTCTGAAGCAAGCACAACTTCGCCATCCAAAATATTCAGAGACAGCTTACTTCACTTGTCCAATCAGTGATTTTAAAAAAAGACCTACAAAATATGCATTCATATAAATTTTGTTAGAAAATTCATAGTCTGCTTATATGTTTCTACATATTACTATGTTGAAGAGGATAATATATACACACTCACAGTAGTCACTGCACTACAAAGAATATAGTATTGCACTCTGGAGTCTGTATGTATGTATGTGTGTGTAGACACAACACACTAACAGCCAGCCAGCCAGCCAACCACACACAGAGAATCAGACAGACAGAAAATCATTATATAAAATGTTTTCAGATCATACATAATATATACTACAAACAAACAAGGAACCTCAAACACAAGAAACGCTGCCCAAAGTCAACAGGCACACAATGTCAGTTGACAATCTGTGCCACAAAAGAGCTGCTCAAAGTCAACAGGCACACACTGTGGTCAGCTGACATTCTGTGCCACAAAAGAGCTGCCCAAAGTCAACAGGCACACACTGTGGTCAGCTGACATTCTGTGCCACAAAAGAGCTGCTCAAAGTCAACAGGCACACACTGTGGTCAGTTGACATTCTGTGCCACAAAAGAGCTGCTCAAAGTCAACAGGCACACACTGTGGTCAGTTGACATTCTGTGCCACAAAAGAGCTGCTCAAGTCAACAAGCACACACTGTGGTCAGTTGACATTCTGTGCCACAAAAGAGCTGCTCAAGTCAACAGGCACACACTGTGGTCAGCTGACACACACACAGACAGTCTAGGCCAAGAAGGCGGGCAGCACTTCAGCAATGTGCTGACGACAGACAGGGCACCGCCTGTGTGGCAGACGACTGGTGCACTCTGCACAGCAGAAGAGGTGGCCGCAGGGCAGGAAGATCATGCGTGGCTTGTCCGTCATGCAGATCTTGCACACCTGAGACTGACGCCCCTCCTCACTCACATCCACTCTGCCGTTCGCTGCATGACCTTCCCCTGTGACAGAAATGGCAGATTTATTGTCATTCAGCAGTCAGCAAAGTCACACACCCATGACAAACTACACAAAACGCATACCAGATTTGACAGAATCTGATAAGAAGGTGTGTTCCCCAAATTGTACTTTAAAAAAAATCTTATTTTAACAATACATAAGATGTGGCATATTACACGATGCATAACAAACCAACTACGCACATACACAAATCAAAATTCAGAGAAACAAACTTTCCACTCATGAAGTCAAATGACAGCCAGACTTTGTATGCAAATGTTGCGTTGATTGAAATTGACAATCACAATCTTCTGGATGCATGTACATCATTGAAATGTTTGCATATGATTAAGCACAGACTACTCAGTCCAGATATTCCACTGGGAATCTTTTGCATTCATCTTGACAACCACTTTCATGGAGAATGTCCTCCAGCCTAAATGCTGTCACACGTCACCACCTGCACTCAGTTATGTTCTCATTAATTTCCTTACAAGAAACCACAAAATACCATGCGATACATTTCCTTTATCCTCGATATAAAAGAATAAATAAATAAATAAATAAATAACCATTCTAAATTCTCACAAACAAAACAGGAAGAAACAATTAACAGTATTGATGAATGTTTGATATGTAAAGAGAAAATGGCATCAACTGCTACTGCTATCTCCCAACCTTTTTAGAAAGTCAACCCTAAACAAACCTGATTCATGCCAGCATTTCAACATGCTTCATCCACATACTTGATGCAATATATATATATTATATATAGAGAGAGAGAGAGAGAGAGAGATAGAGAGAGAGAGAGAGAGAGAGAGAGAGAGAGAGAGAGAGAGATAGATAGATAGATAGATAGATAGATAGATAGATAGACAGACAGACAGACAGATAGACAGACAGACTGACAGAGAGACAGACGTATACATAAGGCACAAAAAGGTCCAAAGTGAGGGAGAAAGAGATCACCGCACAGTGCATGAAGTAAGTGCAGTGACTCACCCTGAGGCTCTGGAGCCAGGTCAGCTCTGTGGTGACTGTCAGCCCTCAACTGCTGCACCTGCTGCATCAGGCACTGGATCTGCTGATCCTGCAGCTGCAGCTGCTCCTCCTTCACATCCAGTTGTTCATTCATCCTAGTGACTGTGTCATCCAGCTGATGCTGCAATGTCTGCACAGTCTGCACAGTCTGCAACCACACAGAGAATTCATGTACACAGATATATATATACATTTTATGTTATTTGGCACTAGCTAAAAGTGATTTGTTGTTGTGTGGGTTTTTTGCCCTGGTCAAAACTGTTTACAGGTATTAATCGGTGGATCTGTTGTCTAGAGGTAACATACCTGCCTTGAAAGCGAAATGTCCAGGTTCAAACCCCAGTTGTGCAGGAAACTTTTCCCCCATCCACTAGACCTTGAGTGGTGGTCTGGGGACTAGTGTTTCAGATGAGACAATAAACTGAGGTCCCATGAAGCACATGTACAAGAACCCATGGCAACGAGAGAGATGTTCCTGGCAAAATTCTGTAGAAAAAAAGCCACTCTGATAGGGAAACAAATACACATGCTGACAAGCAAAAAAAATAGTGGGTGGCGCTGCTCTTGCGGCGACGTGCTCTCCCCAGGAAGAGCAGCCCAAATTTCACGCAGAGAAATCTGCCGTGTCTTAAATTGGTGTGCAAATACAAATACGAGAGAATGAGAAGTGCTAAGGCATACAGTAAAACAGTATAGCTATGCCTCAACACACGCATGGACTGTTTTCATCCATGGCAAGCTCCTGGTGTAGCAACCTTCATTCTCAGTTACAAGAAGAAAAATCCTCTGAATTGGGGGTCCAGCAGTCTGTACACCAAGGTACCTGAACACTGCCATGCATGTTCTCTGGTCATTCACCGAGTGTTCACAGCCTCGCAGTGATTCCTGGGTGTGACGCATGAGACTGAGCCCATAACTACCATGGCTGAATTAATGCCCTTGATGTCTTAAGACTAGGAATGCTCAAAAATGACTTAGCAAGATTATGACCAGTTTTGCTGAAAACCCTTTTTCTTCTCTCCTCCTCCTTTAACTCTGTTGGTAGTCATTGGAGCATAGCACTGAAGAGTTATTCACCAAATTCCTCTGTTTCTGTCACATGTGTACCAAAGCATGGGACTCTGAAATATTTTTCCTATCCACTGTGACAGCTGAAAACTACGTCATTTCAATTATCCACTTTTCAGCCTGATAATCTGAGTTATTTGTTGTTGTTGTTGTTCACACCAAAGCTGGGTATGTCCAGGCTGCCCCAGCAGAGGTCACACCAAGCCAGTGCAGTCTGCTGGTTTCCGGCATAGCTGGTATGAAGTCACACCACTGTCACAACTTCCTCACTTATCTATTTCATGTGCCAGAAGTGGACCTTTTGATTTGTGCTGGTGAAAACTGCTGTTGTTAAAATTATGTCCTTCATGAAGTGTCAGTTTTATGATTATGATGATGTCAATCCACAACACGGTCAGGGACTGAATATATAAAAGCACACTGCTGTCTGTCTATTGTTCTCAGAATATAAGATTTTGCCCCCCCCCTCAACTTTCTGAGGAGGCCATCAAAAACTACACCAAAATATCTGTCAGATACCACAACAACCAGCCTGAATCACAACAAAACTTAGCTATGGAGTAAAATCATAGAGAAAGAAAGGAGAAAAATCTATCAAAATCCTCCATTCCTACTCTTCCACTTCGAAGCAAAACACTGTCACAGCTGTTTGCACCTTTACTGTCCCATACAGCACCCTGTTTTGTCACTATTAATAAAAACAACGTATGTTTTTCCAAAAATAGTTTAATACAGTTTTTCTTTGTTTATAAATAATACATGTTATCTAATACTGCAACCCCTTCTGGTACTGCAGGCATAACATGCTAGCACCTCTGATTCGTGACATGACAGTCATCTGACGGTGCCAGTTCAAGTCACTGTGAGTCGGCTGTTCGAGAGGGTTTCTCTCTGGAGTGACACACGGTCAGTTGTTTCTACTGCCGCTGTTGACAGTGGGAGATTTAATTTTAATTTAAAAAAAAAATGTTTTATACCACTTTAAGTCACGAGATTTCTCTGCGTGAAATTCGGGCTGCTCTCCCCGGGGAGAGCGCGTCGCCACAAGAGCAGCGCCACCCTTTTTTTTTTCTTTTGGTCTGCAACTGTATTTGTTTCCATATCAGAGTGGCTTATTTCTAATAATGTTGCCAGGGACAACTCTATTGTTGCCGTGGGTTCTTTTACGTGCGCTGAAAATTTTGTGTAATACACGGGACCTCGGTTTATCGTCTCAACCGAAAGACTAGCACCCAGACCACCACTCATGGTCTAATGGATGGGGAAAAATTTCGGGCCCAAACGGGATACGAACCATTGCACACACCCGACCCGGACTTTTCGCATTCTAGACAAGCGCGTTACCTCTAGACCACCGATCCACAGATTCATGTAATGCCACCAGGGTTCTCCACTTTTACCTGTCTCTGCTGAGTTCTACACTCTCCTGCAGTTAACACTGGTTCAACTTCATTCTTCTAAATAGTCTTTCCAAATCAGACAATAACCTGAGTGAGGTCTCATAAGCATTACAGCATAAGTCTCGTAAGCAAAACATCCTACACATGTTACAATGCTATCTACCTTCTACTATAAAGTGGGCCAGATGTGGCAGCGTCAATGAAGACTTGAAGACACTCTGCATGCATTTGTGAACTCTAGACAAGGACGATATCTCCGCCAGGTTCAACTCAGACTAAGACACAATGCCTAGAAGTCTCAGTGAGGTGTCTCAAGATCACAACAAGGAACAAGTCACTCAGTCATTTTCCAACCATCTCTTTGCTTTGGGTGAAATATCTGTTCCTTGTTTTAAATTATGCTTAAACATATATACATTCCTCCTTTTCTTTCAATAATAATAAAACTATCATAACTGCTGTCTTATTATTGTTTGTTTTGCAGACTGAGTTTGAGAACCACATCCAACAAAACAGAAATTCACCACAACACTTAAACCTTTCAGACAAATGATTGAACGATGCACTCACTTCTGTGAAACTATATATATATTTATATATATATGAATAAAGATGTTTTACATGTATGTGTTAACATATTACTAACTTACAACAAACTTTCTCATTGATCACAAAACTCCATTATCAGGTAGTATGGTGGAGGGTGGCTGTATATTGTTTTATGAACTCTGGTGTCCTCTACTCCAGAAAGCTGAGAACTGCAGGGAGTGGAGGAAGCTGGTTGCAAAATCTTCAGTGGTGTCCCAACGATAGATCAGACTACTGGGTAGACTGGACTGGTGTCCTCTGCCTCATATGACCCCATTACTGTCTGGTGGACAGCTCAGAGTTTACATTCTATCTCTGTGTTTAACTCAGGGTGGACTGCTAACCATGATCACCAGTGTCTCTTTCTCTCTCTGCTAGAGCCATGAGGCTGAGGGGTCAGGACTTGTGTGATTCTCTGGAAAGGAAAATGCTGGCAGTAAGACACCAACATGTCAACTCACACACAAGAGAATGCTTCACTCATTTACTGGCAGTGTTAGATCACCATCTTTCCCCATGGGGATGTCAGGGGACTGTCGGTATAAATAGCATCTCCACCTGTGCTAGGAATTTCCTCTTTTCTATCCTTCTCTTGTCCTTTCCTTCCTGTCCCCCACTTCTTATCTATTTTCTTCCTTCTTGGTCCATTCTCCTGCCTTTTTTCCGGAAAGACTTAAAAGATAACAATTCTATTCCACGCCGAGGTCAGATGCTCTGAGCCTGACTTGTCAGGCACTTAAAGGCAACACAACGCATGTGCTCAAAAGCACGTAACAGTTGCTGTCTGCATCAAAAAAGAAGAAGAAGATAACAGTCTGTATTAAAATTTACTGATCATAAAGATATGCTACATATGACAGAAATGAACAAATCCCCCTGGCAATATATCTGATACAGACTGGCTTTCACTTGTTTCTCACTGACAGAACATTTAGGGAGATTAGTGGTCTGGTTGTAGCACAGCTGTGTAGAAAAGCAAGAAGTCACAGGTTTGATTCCTGTCTGAGGCCCAATTTCCTCCACCCACCAGACTGAGTCTGGCTGCTTCTCATTGGATGAGGTGATCACCTGAGGTCCTGTATGCCAATATATGTAGCACACATAAAGAATCCACAACAACGAGAAAGCTGTCCCTAAGAAAATTAAGTAGGGAAAAAAAGCCATTCTCATAAGGACACAGCCACACCTGCAAAAAGAGATAGGGACCCCAAAAAAGAGAGGCACTGCATTAGCGATGATGCCTTCTTCCTATGGACAGCAGTCTGACTTGCACACAGAGAGAACTGTTGTGAGTGGAGGATCTTATAACACAACATAAGCTGGTGAAGCTTTCCCTTTCAAAAAGACAAGAAACTGACAGTATCAGACACCAGTGATGCTAGCAGCATGTTCACTCAGACTTCACCAAGACAAAGACCACATCACACACCCTACCTGGTTGTTAACACAGACCATACTGAACATTTTAGTTCTCTTCACCATCGGAACAGATGTCATATGCTTCAGTGATGGTGAGCATTGTTCTAACTAACAAAATCTAGTCAAAACTGTGTATGGACTGACAAAGCACAATGTGTATAATCTCTTTGACCATCATCTAAAGCCAAAGCCCAAATGAAAAGCATGCAATGAATGAACACAGTGATGAACAATAAAAAATAAAGAAAGAGCGTGCGCGCGCGTACACACACACACACTGAGATAATAATAACAAATAAAAGAATCCTCTTATCTCCGACCTCTCTAATATACATATATATATATGTATGTAAGATTATAAAAAAACACGCACCTGCTCTTTTTCCTGCCTCACTGCATACAACTGTGCATCCTTCTGATGCAACTGTGCATCCTTCTGATGCAACTGTGTGTAGCTCTGATGCAACTGTGCATCCTTCTGCTGCAACTGTTGTCCTTGTTGCTGTATACATGTGTCTTTCTGCCTGACCACATGTTGCTGGCGGCAGATGGTGCTGTGGTTTTCATCAGTGGCCTTGAGGGAAGCCTTCAGGATCGCCTCATTGGGATAGCGGCCTGTGGGGAAAAACCAACATTCATAGAAATGAAGACTGCAACAGAACCTGAACTTTTTTCTTCTATGAAAATCAACTACAGTGTGTATCATTTTTGCATGAAACACTAAAAATAATCATTAGAAGTAGAAATCTGTATACCATATATTCTTATTCAGGAAATAATTCAATGCTGATGGGCCTGTATAACATCTAATCACTCACTGTTTGTAGCTATGCATAATAAGTGAAACATGCCAAAGCAATTCACTTTTGTTAAAAAAAAAAAAAAATCACATTTCCAGCCCCATAAGAGCTCCTCATTTTTCACATCAGCACCTGTGTACATAACACTGTCATAGTGACATTTCATATAAGCCTGGGTGAACTGACCAAGTGTGGCTTTAAGTGGGCTGTTCTTTGACAATCCCTCTTAGCATACTTTTGGATGTTCCCAGAGATGGCACGTCTGCTTCTATTTTTATTTATTTTATTCTATTCTTTTATATCGAGGATAATGGAATAAGCACTTATGTGCTTTTTTACATCCAGTCCCCGAGTGTATGCGGTTTTGTAAATTCTGTCATCTGTTCCCACCAGCACACAATAGCCTACTCTTATGAAAAGTGGAACAGGATTTAACATGTGCGCAAGATGTTCTGCATGCGTTCGCACACGTGGCCTCTGTTTATAGTCTCATCCGAAGGACTTTTGGGGAGAGTGGAGTCTGCACTGATGTTAACTCCAGGGGAAAATATCCCCTTGAACGGGAATCGAACCCTGGGTCTTCAGATTGTGAGCGCAATGTTCTAACCACTAGACTAGCCATGCATGTTTTCTTAAAATCATATGACCACAATTTTTTTTAAAAATTGACTGCTTGGTGTGTTTGTAATGATGAATAGATAATCAAAGTAAAAATACCCATAGGTTTTTTTTCTCTCACTTATCAGATAACATGTGACTGAGTATTCTCAGAGTCTTATTATCCACAATTTTTTTTGTTTTGTTAACAGTTATTTAATGCTTAAAACTTGGAACAGTATATCATACAAGTATTGTGACTTGA
>CM054138.1:78259567-78267067 GCA_028751875.1 Rapana venosa | reverse complement strand
AGGGACTTGATGCACAGTACTATCCTCCTTACTGACCCCTCCTCTTACAACACACTCCATTCTTGGCTGGAGACAGACTTTTTTTTTTTTAAAGCATGCTTTAAAAAAAAACAAAAAAAAAACAAACAAATAATGGCTCTCCTCCAATATTCAAACTCTCAACCTTTTGACAATCTTCTAGTTCTATTTTTATTTATTTTTATTTATTCCTTTTATTCTTTTATTTATATATTTTTTCTTTTATATCAAGGATAATGGAATAAGCACTTATGTGCACAAAGTCCCCATGTGTATGCGGTTTTGTAAATTCTGTCATCTGTTTTCACCAGCACATAATGGCCTACTCTTACGAAAAAGCGGGACAGGATTTAATGTGTGCACAACGTGTGTTGGGGACGGGATAGCTCAGTGATCGGAGCATCGCTTTCCCCCAGCCAAGTTAAGCAGCGTTGAGCGTGGTTACCAGTCGGATGGGTGACCGTTTGCGGGCCTTGGCTTCAGTACAGTTCCCCCAGTTCACCCAGCTGTAAATAGGTACCTGCCCTCTTTAGGGTCAGGGAAGGTAAAGCAGCGAGGGAGAGGAGATGGGCGCCGCCCTCAATATGCTGGCCCTAGAGAAGTGAGGTCTCTGATGCCTCGCTCCCCTACGACCTTATAGGTTATGGGACTCCTTTACCTTTACCTTTTTACAAGGTGTTCTGCTAACCACTGCACCTTGACAGCTCATACAGCTAACTAAGTACTTCCAAAATCATACAGTCAATGACTTCTAACTGCTAAGAATTCACACCTCACACAATCCACTTTCAATAATTATGTTCCTTACCGCCTAAAAAGTATGCTGAGTACCCCATGATGTCATAATGTGAAAACACTGAACATATTTTCAGGTCCAGAATAGACTGCTGCTTCTGAATGTGAACATACATACATACATGTATGTATTGGAATGAACCAAGCTGCTGGGTGACAGCGTCAGCCTAAAATATTTCCTTTTCAATTAAAAAACGTAACCTTTGCCAGCTTTGGTCATGCTTTAAACTGACCGTGACATACCATCAAAAAGCGATGACAGCTAATGCAGCAATTAATAGGCACTGCCAGACCTTGCATATTAATGAACAGAAATAAATGCTGACACTGTGACAGATTTGTGAAATCCTCCCCCCTCCCCCCCACCCCCCTTCCCCACCTTAAGTTATCTTACATTGGTCAACAAAACAAAATGCAACAGTCAAACTTACCAGAACAGGAATCTTTGGGATACATCACTTCAGCCAGGATCTGTTCAAGAACAACACAAACATTCAATTTCCCCATAAAATGTATTATAGAGATAGATAGATCTGAATTCCTTCCCTGCAGCAAAAAATTACTAGTAGACCATGCTTTGATAAAATATTCACAACACACTTATTTTATTTTAGATATAGCACACTGATTCATATTGCTGGCATACCCCGCATAGCCATGACATTTTCCAAATAGTATATATATATATATATATATATATATATGTGTGTGTGTGTGTGTGTGTGTGTGTGTGTGTGTGTGTGTGTGTGTGTGTGTGTGTGTGTGTGTGTGTACAGTATGTCACTATGTGAGATAGCAAGCTTTTGTGCCCAGATGTCCTACCCCTGTCTGTTCAGTACAGAGGCTGGGGTTTCTTTAAAAAAACAATGACTTCATGACCTTGATCTTATGTAGCATTAAACATGCTTTAGTTATTTGCCTATTCATGCAACTGAGAACTCAGAAATCTTTCTTTATTTTTTCAAGATTCAAGATTTTATTTCTTGAACCCACCACCCACCCACCCAATCCCCTAGGGGTACATGAATTTTTTTAATAATTGTTTTAATTAATTTTGTTATTACAAATACATATATGCATGACAATCATTATCATTACTACGACAATAGCAATAAATGTTAACTAGTAATAGTCACATGTTGATGAATGCACTTCAATATTGTACATAACAAAGAAATAGCGTGTATACAGCATACATACATACATACATACATACACAAACAAAGGCATTTTAATTTTTATACAGTGCAACTTTTACATACCAATTACCATGCCATCTGAAGAATATTACACAAGAACTCAGAAATCTTTGTAAATTATCCAACTTTTAATTCACTCTCCAATAAAAACAAATTACTAAGAAGGAAGGTGGCAGGATGGTTTACATTAGACTAACAAATAAACCATGAGGGTCTGCGTTCCATTCCCAGCCTTGCCCTTTCTTCCCAGTTTGACCAGAAAATCAAACTGAATGTCAAAGTCCTTCAGATGAGGCCCCGTGTGCACACATTAAAAAATCAATCTGCTTTATAAGAGAAGGCCAAATTGTGTCGGTAGGGACGGATGACAAAAAAGTTTTAAAACTCATGCACACAGGTGTTGTGTTTAAAGTCGAAATGCCGCTGATGGAGGAAAAAAATCCATTCAGATGTTTTCTAGTTTTATATGCAAAAATCTCACCACTTGTGAATCTCAAACCACTAGCCAAGGAACCAAACAACCCCAACTCGAAAACAAACACAAAACCCCAAATGACTACAGTTTCCAAAATTTTACAAAGTACAGTACCATGTATGGTACAAAGCATCCCTTTTCATTTCTGCAACTTTTTATTTCTTATTGTTGTTTTTGTTTGGGGTTTTTGTTTGTTTATTTGTTTGGGGTTTTTTGCTTTGTTTTGGTGTGTGTGTTTTGTTGTGGGTTTTTTGGGGGGGGCTTGAGGGGGGGGAGGGGTGGATTGTATGCTGGCTCTACAGTCACCAGAGTGAAAAAGGCCATTTATGACAACAAAGAACTTTTCAAAGTCAAAGTCAAAGTCAAACTTTTATTTTCAGATGGTACATTAAATAAGCAGTGCATTTGCTTTTTTTCATCAAGCCATCTATCTACATGTATGTACATGTATGCACACCAATTTACATGAGAATCTGTCTGAAAATAGACTACCTTGCCAATGTTCACACTTTCTTCAATTCAAGAAATCAAAGATTAAATTTAAAACCAGCCCACCAAACAAACACAGCACACATCCACCACCCTGACCTGCAAGTTGGCAGCCTTGGCAATGAAGTCCTGGCCCTTCACACTGCTGACATGCTGACAGGAGGGAGACACTGTGGCGTGGGTGATCCACACGTCTGCTTCCTCCCTCCAGTCATACAGAGTCACCCCACAGCAGAAGCACGCCACTTTGTCGCTGTACCCTGCACAGTCAACACCAATCCGTTTTGTGCCGTCTTCAGTCAACAAGCGCTACAGTCACTGTGATTGTGACAGAAGATCATAAATGCAACTAGTGCATCTTTCCCCTCATGTACACCCAGATGCTTGGAGTTGGAAGCTCAGGCTGTTCTAATCTGAAAACGCATTTGAACAGAGATACTCAGATAGATCTATCTACCTACCAAGATTATTATTAATATCAAGAGCTTCTAATCATCCATCAGCCAACACACATGTAGTGAAAAGCATGATAATGGGATGCAAGTCAACCCACCACACAGTTTCAGAAAAGGGCTTATGATATTAAACCCAAAGCAGTGAGCTCTACTGATGTATACACATAGTTTTACCTTACTGGATATGTGCTATAACTAGAGCTAGACCTGTACATTAGTCTTGACGTCACAAGATGATGTGCTGTGTGCATTATTAACAAGGGCATATTTAAGAATTTTACAAAAAAAGATGAATTACGGCGTTTAATCAAACGAAAACTACTCATGCTGTATGATCAACCATTTCCCTTGGCAAGGAGTTGCTTCCCTTCAAGTGTTATACAATAATACATGTATACACATATGGTAAGAATTGGCAAGTCTGCTCCGAAATCAGAAAATCCCACTGGAGAGACACTGTCTGATATAAAGCCTGCATCAGACCTGTTCTCCTGTATGGTTCGGAGAAGTGGGTTTTCACAAAAACCGTCGAACGTTTGTTGAAGAGCTGTGAAAACCGAATGCTACGCTACATGACAAAGATCAAATGGGAAGACGGAAGAACTATGGAGAATGTGCAAAGTAGATGATCTGAAGTCAGTAGCTAATAGTAGTACCAATAGACTGCGCTGGTTTGGACACGTCCAATGGAAAGCAGACCACGACATCATAAAAAGAGCAATGAACTTCGTAGTGGATGGAAAGAGACCAAAGGGAATCTTGACCTAGCAAAACCTGGGCTGACTGTATTGCATAGAGAAAGGGGCATAAATAAGGAGGAAGCTCAAAACAGAGAGATGGAGAAGGCTCATCAATGTCAAACCTCCCCTGGGAGAAACATGACAAAAAAGGAAGAAAAATAAGAAGAAATAAGAAGACACGCGTATAACTGTTTAGTAACTAGTACAAAGTTTCTACAAGTTAACCAGCCACCATGCCTTGGGTTACGGACTGGAAAGTCGAGGGTTTGATTCCCGTAAGAGTCATAGAGATTTTTCGGACTCCGGCCGGCTCCTACCCAGAGTGAGTGTGCTGTGGGCTCAGTGGGAAGACTGGGACCACACAGTCGAGCTTCATCCACTTAACGGATGCGAGTTTGACACAATGACAGTGATGCTCAAATTACCTGACCAACACTGCAGGTGTCTGTATCTACTATCTCTTGGGCCCGGTTGATGCCGGCATATATTATGATAGTAAGCGTAGAGTACAACCCTGTCATGTAGTCTCAAAGCATATGCACTTCCACAGCAGCAGCATTACATCATCCTCACTGTCACTGATCATCATGCAATAAAAAAAAAATGCCTCTGATTCGGTGGTCCCGGTTGTTCTGGTCTCATGGTGACCTCAGATTCGGTTTGCCCATACACTTCTGTGCCTGTGGTGAATTTGTGTCAAAGCCTCTGGGGTTGGAGGTTCGCGGGGGACGGCCGTTGGAGGGACATTGTGGTGGTTGCCACTCGGGTGGGCAACTCACTCAGTCTGGCTCCGCGACTGAGCTAATACTGTTGTAAGTATGGGGCTTAGTAGGTGGTTCCTGCGTATGTTAGCTCAGAACCGGCACCAGTGAACACCACCAAAGAGGCCCAGCAGTAGTGCAGGGTCCCTCTGGCTGGTGGCCCCATGGAGGTCTGATAGTGATGGGCTCCTGTAGACTTCCGACCCTGAGGATGAGATATAACGAAGCGAGTATGGTTGTGGCGGGGAGATTGGAATGAGTGGCGTGGGAACAGCACTGTCAGCAGGATGGGGGACATCACAGAAGATGAGGCAGCAAAAAAAAAAAAATTCTACAACTACAAGTTTTAGTTACCAATGTTTTCAAGAAATTCCATCTTACAGTTACAGACAAAACTTTTTTTTCAAAAAGTTTGCAGACGCAAAGAAATTCACTGAGTTTTAAGTGAACATGAAGACGCTTGACATAAAAATGAATCTTGGGGCTGAGGAAACTTAGCTGTGTGGTGTGTATGTTGTAAATGTTGTGTAAAATCAGTCATTCTCTTTGGTGGTTTAGCTAACACCTCATCAAGATCAAATATATTATTATATTATATATGTGCATGTGAGTGTCCAGGTTCTTTTTTTTTTTAGGAGGGTGGGGGGGGGTAGCAGTTACTGACTTGATTTAAAACAAAATACATTTGTAATTGTTGATACTCACTGTATTATATTAATTTTTAAAAAATCTTTGTAACATCATAACATGATATATTATATCACAACTACACAAAATTCAAGTTTTAAACTGAAAATAATATCATACATAACTTTGTATTTATAAATTTAATATATCAATTTTCAAAATCATGTTTGAAGAATTTCTAAATAGCACTGAAATAATAATTTTTGAAGAATTTTTAAATAGCATCACTGATTCAGTGAATATTGAAAATACTGAATAGTAATGAATAAACATCACATAAACTTGAAAGAGACTCAAGCAAAGTAGATTTTATGCCCTACTGGGCCTCTGACTACAAGACTGGTAATAATAATAATAATAATAATAATAATGTATGGAATTTATATCATAATATAGTGCTGAATCTTGTAAAGCAACAAATCAAAGCATTCAATCACTTATGGTTCTTTATTCTAATTATACTGTAATAGTGATACCATAATGCTAATTAAATAGTAAATACTATAGTCTATATTCAAGTACAGGTTGGTAACCAGACAATGAGATAGTCTGATGATTGATGTGACATTACAACAGCCTGTATTAAAACTAAGTGTAACTTGTATTGATCACCTATCACCATCTTACTTGATTAAGGGAAAAAAATCAGCATCTCAACTAGTACTCAAAATGAGGATGCATGTCACACTCACTCTCACAGGCACATGATACTAGCATACACTGTGCATTGAAAAAAGTGCACTTAGAAGCATTCATAAAAGTTCTCTATAATAAGTAACTTAAATATATAAATGAACTTGCACATATTATGTATGTTATAACTTATATATAAGGGCACAATGTAAACATTAGTCATTATGCAGAGGTGCACATTTGCACGAGAGCGTGCGCGCACACACACATACACACACACACAGAACACACAATCCCATAAAAGAAACATCACAAAGAAAAGGAAAATACATATATGTCAGGAGTAAAAAATATAGTCTTTAAAAAGCAACCTACCACAAAAAAAAATGTAATGCAGTATATATACATATATTATATATATATATATATATATATATATATATATATATATATGTATATATGTATGTAACATTCCTTAACAGCTGTTAGTGTTTAGATAATACAGTGTATAAATTGAACCCACACAACTTTTTTTAGAACTAGAAGGCAGAAAAACATATGAAAACTAACACAATCTATACAAAGAAGTAACAGAATATATATATATATATATATCTATATCTATATATATATATAATATGTGTGTCATCTTACCACTGTAGAAAAATCCAGCAGAAGCCATGACATTGGGTGGAAAGGTTCTAGCACACATTCTGGGCCACCCCTGAAAAGTACCCTGCCTGTCTTTCTCCTCCTGATACTGTACATACTTCACTGCCATGATCTCAGAACTGTCCCTTTCCCTCTGTGCTGCCTGCTGCTGAAAGTACACCTGTCTTATCCACTTCTCCTGCTCCTGTGTGATGTTTCCAACATCAAAACCCATCACAAAAGGGCAGGATGGACACTTCTTCTGATGCACAACACCAGGCTGGTGGCTGTTGAGTGCCAGCTCAGTCCCACAGTACACACACATTACACACTGATTCTCTCTACTGAAGATGAATCCCTCCTCTGCCCAGGTCTGGTACTTGGCACAGGTGATGGGCTGTGGAAACGTCTGCAGCCGATGACTGGCAAACAAGTGGTCATAATTTCCAGACTTTGCCTTGAAAGGATGTGTCATCCCGTTCTGGTCCAGCACGCTTCGTGGTGGCGCTGAATCTGATGCAGTAGCATTCGGAATCTGGGAGGTCTCAACAGCTTGTTCCTGCTCATGATGGTCGACACTATGCTGCAGGTTTTCTG
>CM054138.1:78202067-78254567 GCA_028751875.1 Rapana venosa | reverse complement strand
CCAAAGTTTGTTTACAAAAGTTTACATGGATATTTTCATAAAGATACTTACTTGATGTGCTTAATTTAGAGAGATCATGAATATGAAAGTCTTGATTGACCATTAAAACAAAAGTGTGTGTGTGTGTGTGTGTGTGTGTGTGTGTGTGTGTGTGTGTGTGTGTTTTTTCTTTCTTTCTTTCTTTTTATTTTTTCTCTGTTTCTATTTTTCTTTTGGAGTTAGTTTTATTATTATTGGTTATAGTAATAATGTAGTTAGATAATATTGATCAAGTTGTTTTTTTTGTTCTTAGATAGATGGCTTGGTGGGAAAAACCAAATGCATTGCTTATTCAAATGTACCATCTGGAAATTTAAAAAAAATGACTTGACAGTCACTTACACTCTGATCAGTGTCTCATTCTACTTGTGAGTGTGCAAATATTGCTGCAGCGTAGTGTGTGTGTGTGTGTGTGTGTGTGTGTGTGTGTGTGTAAAAACAAATATTTGGCTCAATCAGACAAGGCAGAAACTGAGGCACACGGTAAGTGATTCCCGCTAGACAACTTCACTTTTCTCTGCATCAGATATATTTAATGATTTTGCCACGTATGCATATATATTCTTTGCGGAAAAAAGCAGAAAATCACACATATCTCATTGGTCACTTTATATGTGTTGGGATGCCTGGGGCTATTTCTGTATAAACAGAATCCCTAGGCCTTTTTGTTGTTGTTGAAATTCTGTGTTAGAAATTCCACCCCCCCCCCCCTCTCTCTCTCTCTGCCTACCTAGCCCATTCTCCTGCATTCTTTCAAGCAAATCTGAATTCTTTTCCGTATAAACTTTTTAATCGGTTGCCCTGAAGGGGGACGGGACAGCTCAGTGGTCGGAGCACTCGCTTTCCCCAAGTCAAGTTTAGCAGCATCGAGCATGGTTACCAGTTAGATGGGTGACCGTTTGCGGGCTTTGGCTTCATTAGCTTCAGTATAGTCCCCCAGTTCATCCACTTGAAAATGGGTACCTGCCTCTTTAGGGTCAGGGAAGGTAAAGCAGCGAGGGAGAGGAGATGGGCGACGCCCTCAATATGCTGGCCCCTAGAGAAGTGAGGTCTCTGACGCCTCGCTCCCCTACGACCTTATAGGTTATGGGACACCTTTACCTTTACCTGCCCTGAAGTAAGAATGGGTGGGCTGAAGCCAGGGGGCAGAGTTAGATGCACGGGAGAAGACCTGGCACTTCGCATTCTACCCAACAGAGAACGCAGAAGAAGAATCCAACTTGTGGCCAACAAAGCTTAACTTGGTCACTGCTCCGCTAGTCTGTAGAGAGGGGTTCTTTTGTGGAGTCCGCTGATATTGGTTCCCATTCCTTTCCCATGTAAAAGAGAGGCTAAAAGCCAATGTCCTGTGTGCGAATGCTCCTACAATTGACATCCTATATGCCCATCAAAAACCCGTCCTTCTTTCAAGAAGTAGGCCATGTGTGGCTGGTGGTATGGATGACAGAAACACAAAAAGCATGCATGCACCCTAAGCTTCAGTGCTGTATTAGGTTATCCATTGACTTTTTAAAAAAATTCTGTTTTTTGTGGAATACAATAAGCCCTCATGTACTTTTAAAAAAAAAGCCATCCAGCCCCTCTGTGTGTGTGTGTGTGTGTGTGTGGTTTTGTAAACTTTGTCATATGTTCCCACCGGCACACAATGGCTTACTCTTCCAAAAAGCGGAACAGGTTTTAACGTGTGTGCAAGATATTCTGCGTGCGTTCGCACATGGGACATCAGTTTATAGTCTCATCTGAAGGACTTTGGGGGGGGGGGGGGGGGGGGGGAGTGGAGTCAGCACTGATGTCAACGCTGGTCAGTTGACAGGGTCAATAATCCATCTACCAAGTGTTTGTTGTTTTTGGCTATACCAGTAAAAAATGAGTGGGTGCTTTTTTCCAGACCTGGCATTGACAATGGAAACTCCACATCCTAAATGGAAAGTTTTTGTGAGCGCAACACCCCACAACCAGGCCATCAGTTGTCTCTAAATTTTCGATGAGGTGGAGAGATAACGCTGTTTTCATGGGGGTTTGTGGCCTGGTTATTTTGGCGATCTCACTCCTGGTTTTATTCACTTCCAAGCCCGTGTTAAGTTCAGGCCCCTGTTTTGACTATTCATGGTAGGGATCTGCCAACTGTTGGCGAGTGCCTTCCTTGTCACTAACTGGATCAAAACATTCAACTGTACGACCCTGGTTAAAAAAAAATTTTTTTTTTAAGTAACTGAACATTATTTTAAAAATGCGTAGTATATCACTTTATGAATATCAACACAGATCCAAACACGGGTTAAAATAACGGCTATCAAAAGATGTCGAGCATATATAAATTCAGTTGAGACTGCGAGCGTATAACGAGTACTCTCCCACCAAGTACAGTACGCAGTATTCCACGGGAAGTTTCCTGACCAGGGCAGGCGCTCGTATCTCTGTTGAGCCTGTCCACTTTACGATAACATCCAGTTAACGACACACACCATAGTGTCATTCACGGGAGACAGACCTGAAGGGATGTGGTGACAGTCACTCAGTGGCAGTGACCTTACCACTCTGTCTGCATCCATGCCAGTCCGTCACTGTCATCAGCTGAGAGGCGGAGTGTTCTGCAAGTGTGTTGGATCAGAACAGACACCACTATCTTTTGTTTATCTATTTATTTATTCTTTTATATCGAGGATAATGGAATAAGCACTTGTTCTTTTTTACATTCAGTCCCCGTGTGTATGCGGTTTTGTGAATTCTGTCATCTGTTCCCACCGGCACACAATGGCCTACTCTTACAAAAAGCCGAACAGGATTTAGCATGTGCGCAAGATGTTCTGCGTGCGTTCACACACGGGGCCTCGTTTTATAGTCTCATCCAAAGGACTTTTAGGGAGAGTGGAGCTGCACTGATGTTAACTCCAGGGGAAAATATCCCCCTTGAACCTGAATCGAACCCCGGGTCATCAGATTGCGTGCGCAATGTTCTAACTACTAGGCTATCCCGTCCCCCCACCACTACCCAGTAGCAATGCAGACCTTCTTCTGGTTGCTGACCTTGCGGCTTGCAACATTTATAGCTCTCTGTTGACTGCAAGCACAATCTGAGTGTTGAGAAAACAAGCCTGTAATGTAGATGTGTGTCGCAGAGCTAGGGCAAGTGGCATGGAAGCTGTTGTGTAATGTAGTGTTGCTTCCAGTTATCTGTTTTGGGCCATGTCTGGGTTTTGATCAGGACAGTGCAGCGTGCCACTCAAAATGAACCATGTAAATCTGTTAATCTTCTCCACAACAATGCACACCACTATTTTTGAAGCTATCCAGAATTGTAACTGGGTCAACATGCTAAATTGATGTCGAAACTTGAGTTTCTTAGGGCGAATAATTGATAGGCTAAGGATGCACGTCATTCTATACAGCTATCATCTACAGTTTCTTAAAGTAAGTATAGGAAGAAAGATATATAGATGGAAAGAAAACATTGATAAGAAAAGCTACATAGTCAAAATATTTTGGTGAAAAAATAGATAAGAAAAGCCATATCAGCAAAGAAGATGTCAATAGTTTGGAGAGAGAAAAAGTAGAGAAGAAAATCAATAAAAACAAAGATGGCAATAGTTTGGCGTGAAAAAATAAATAAGAAAAGACATATAGACAAAGAACATTTCAAAATGGAGGTACTGTTTTCACCCAAGTGTTTGCAATTTCACTGTCAAGTTGTTAGGATTAAACACTTCAGTGGTCATGTCACACATTATCTTAAAAAAGGAGTGCTTATGAAATAGCAAGTAAGTAATGAGTTGGGACTGCTGCAAACAAGCAAGAAACAATTGACAGAGAGGAAGGCACAGGAAAACAATGAGAGCAATGGAAGAGAGGGCATTTCTATAACGGAATTTCTAAAATGTAAGAATACTCTTTATACTGAAAGAACCCTCTGCATATCCATGGTGGAAGATAATGATTCTTGTACACTATGTACACAATTTTTCACTCGCACGCGCGCGCGCGCGCGCACGCACGCACGCACACACACACGCACACACACACACACACACCAATACACATTCACAAACTGAATGTTCAACTTTCTTTATGCAACTTCCAAAGACTCATGAATAGGAAGATCACAACTTCCCTCTCTTCAGGAAATATCAACAATCACAATGGTATAAATCAATAATGGCGCTGCCATGAAATAAACTCGTTGAAAATATCACTACTAGGACTAACCTTCTTTGACATCAGTGTTAATGACGACAGCTTTTGCTTAGTCTGTTTTCATGACTAGGTATTACGGGTAAAAGCCAAGCTTAAAATGCACATGAACCAGCATTCCAAATGGTTAATACAAACTGAGGGATGCACACAGATATTCAACTCCAAATTTTGAACCAGAGGTTCCATATAACATCAATTGTCAACAAGCAGAAAGACGTTACATCACGGAATTTTTAAATTACTGGTAAACAAGCAGGCAACGTCAGAATATTTGAAATATTAATATACAAACATAGAAGCAAACAATCAAAAATAACAACAATAATAACAGCAATACTCTATAATTAGCTTTTCAATCATGAATGCTAAAGAGAAATTCACAACATGCAGTTTGTTACCATGTGATTTGGTTTTCATTTTGTATAAAATCAACAGCAGATTTGAGGGCCAACCTTTGATCATCTGCTACAATAAGCATACCTATGTTTCAAGGATAAAACAATTGTTAGTAGTGATTTTTTCCCACAGGCCTCAAATGATATGAGTGTTGGTTACTCTGTGAGTGAGTATGTATGTAAATGTGTGTGTGTGTGTGTGTGTGTGTGTGTGTGTGTGTGTGTGTGTGTGTATGTGTGTGTATGTGTGTGTATGTGTGTGTGTGTGTGTGTGTGTGTGTGTATGTGCTTTTCCTGATGTGTCAAGATGTACATGAAAAGGCTTGCAGTTCTACAATTACATGGATATAAGCACTCACTTCTGTATGAGTTACGCATTATGCAATCATTGTGTTCATTGTGTGGGTTTTTTTCTTTCTTTTCTATCACTCTCCCTTTTCTGTAATGTTACTGTACTGCATTTTTTTTACCACAATAGTCAACAGTATTTCCTCACTTGATGCTTTGACAGCATCTTGGTATTCATCACAACTATGTTTGTTTCATGGTAAAACTTTTCACAAGGGGTGAATCCTCACCCAAGACACAGCCACCCGTTTCCACCATAAAACTCTGATCCGCTTCAATATCAACTTCTCTGCAGATCTGTCCTTTGTCCTAACAATTCCTCAAGCTATTGTCAAGTGTTACAAAAAATATTTAGAGGTTAAACCCCTGCCATGAACGCTATAAACAATTCACCACAAATGATTTGGCATACATTTTCTCATGGCTTTCAAAATAATGCAGTACAGTGTGTGTGGTCCGTGTTCTCTTTTAAACAAACATTATCTGTGAAATTCAACATGAGTAGAACACTGGGTCTTTTGATTCTCCAAAGCGTTTCAACATTGTTACTAAAATTTGTAGTGCAAGCACTTTGCTGTTACAATTGTGTGTCGAAAGTAGTGCAAAGCATTTAAAACTACAACAGACTTTTCTGTGTAACATCCAGGCTGCTCTCCTTGCAGACTAGGTGTCACAGTAGTTGAGTGCCAACCCATCTAATCGAATCACAATTTTCCTAATGTGTTTAAATTGTTACCTACGAGAACGGACGTTTCTTACAGAACTTTGCTAGAAACAGCTTTACCGTTTCAGAAAGTTCTCTTAGGAGTGCTGTACATGTATACCTTTTGCACACAGGACCTCAGTTCATCTTCTCATTTTGAAGACAGGTATCCAGACTTCTGGTCTACCATACTCACAGTGTAGAGGATGGTAGAAAATTTCATTTTTGTAGCTTAAGATAAAGACCCAGCACCCCATTGCTCTTAAGGCAAGTGGCTTTCCTCCGGACCACTGAAATTCAACACCACCAATAGTGTGTAACAAGCTTACAGCTGACAGTGGAGAACACTAAACAGATCCATAGCAGAAAATGAAGGGATAGAGTGCATCAACTGATTGATCATTGAACTACTATGACTTATATTATCTTTGGAACAGCAATGGACTAGTGTGTTGCCAATGATACAGGTGAAGGAAATCCGTGAACCAAAATGATGTATTCTCTCTCTCTCTCCCGACTTTTTCTCTTTCTTTAAAGCACCAAGTATGTAGGCACACAGCAGACATCTGGGCTACCGGGTTAGGGAGGAACATGACATCACAGAAACTTGATAGTCACACACACACACACACACACACACACACACACACACACACAACACACACACACACAACACACACACACAGGGAGAGGGAACCTGATATGCACACTTTGAACTGAGCGTAATCATTCAGAACATAGACAGAGAATATTCACACACCCAACTGAAACGATCACATACCTTCTTACATGACAGGATACTCAATTGGAGCATTCCATAGATAGTGTGAGCTTTCACTCTTGAAATACATACGTTATTCATATCTGAAAAATAACCTTTTCACTCAGAAAATCAACATACACCTTCTCACTATTCACATAAGACATGATGAACATTCACCTATCCAGTTGGAATGTGTCAAAATACGTGGGGCATACATGGAACATGACGCCGCTAGGAACAGCCACATGCACACCAGCAGCATTCAAGTTTTTACTGGGGTGGCATCAACGTGCTGCCTAGTACCTTATATGCCACTCCTCACACTTATAACTAAAAGACAGGTGTATCAAATAAATAAATAAATAAGGAAATAAATAGATAAATGAATAGATAAATGAATGGGGAAAACACAAAATCTCTGCCTGTATCATTTGTTATGTCACGGTCAGCAACAAATTTCATGGTTTCAAAGGAAAATTACAACAAGCCACCCTTTTCATCCCATACAACGGCATATGTCTTTCAAGCCAGTCATAATACTAATACAGTTCCCAAAGAAGGTATTGTAAATATTGCTGGCTTGAAGCGAGCATGACATCAGTAGTATGGAACTGATACTGATATCAATAGTATCTTTGTTATGGAGTCAACGCCATTTGTCAGTTGGTATCCTCAGTAACTCTTTGTACTGGAAATAACAGCACAGCTTGGATGCTGGAATAGTGGACATCGCTTGATCAAACTTCCATCTTTAGTTCTTCTGACTAAAACAATAACATACTCAGAATACAACAGTAGGAAAGTAGACAGCTCAGTGGCTAAAAGCACCGGGACTGTGTCCTGAGGGATGCAGGTTAGAGTCCCTGCTGAACCATCATACTGCACTGAGGGAATCGTTCTACTGACAGTTAGCTCTGGACTTTACTCTTTTCTTTGCAAGTCTTGGGATAAGATTACAAAGGGAAATCCTGGGTCAACACCCACATACACACATGAATGGTGTATTTTTTAAAAAGTCAAAAGACAGTTCATTTTCTAATCTGCCATATACTTCTTCTATTATATACTTCTTCTATGACAATCTGCTATATACTTCTTCTATGACAATCTGCTATATACTTCTTCTATGACAATCTGCTATATACTTTTCTATGACATTTTGGTATATGCTTCTTCTATGACATTCTACTATATGTTTCTTCTATGACAATCTGCTATGTGCTTCTTCTATGACATTCTACTATATACTCCTATGACAATCTGCTATATATACTTCCTCTATGACAATCTGCTATATACTTCTTCTATGACACTCTACTATATACTTCTTCTATGACAATCTGCTATATACTTCTTCTATGACAATCTGCTATATACTTCTTCTATGACAATTTGCTATATACTTCTTCTATGACATTCTACTACATACTTCTTTTATGACCATTTTAATTCAACTTTGTATCCATAATTGACCTTTCAGTGGCAACATCTGAAACAAATCTACACAATTTCAAGTTTCATCTGAAACAGATCTGCACATTTTTCATCAAGCTAGCTTTTGCCAGGAGATCTATCAGTTGTGTGTGGAATATCCCATGCCTGCTACATTGCTTCCGATGAACCATGGGGGGGGGGGGGGGGGGAGGCAAGGAACGGGGTCTGGTCAAGTCCACAGCTTATGTGTCATCAGAGAACTGACCTCCTACAGGGCCTTGTGTCATTTTCATCAGCTGATTTCTCTGCTGGTCTTTTCAGCCACCTAGAACATGGATGTAAAACCAGAGAGTTCTGCACAGTTAATAAACAGCACTAAGCATTCAGAGACATCTCCTCTGAGTTCAGTCTCAAAGTAAAGCTGGCTGAAAACACGCTGAGGTAGAGCTGACAACTAGCAAGGATAACCACAAAACTATATTTAAAAACAAAAAACAGCCTATTTTTTCCTATGATTAAACTAGAACAGCATAGTACCCTTTCCTTCCTTTTCTCACTGATCAGAGAAAACACTGACTCCATTTGCTTCACTAAACTTGTCATGCCCATGAGCTCCTTAGATCATGTCTGAAATCTTTCTAACCTTACAAACGAATTGAATAATTCTCGCAGATAAAACCAACCACGAAGCTTAAAAGAGAAAAAGAAAATGTTCGTTCTGATAATTCATCACCTACATGAACAGTGAAGCGTGTTTTGCAGAGGCAGTTTAGGCGCATTTTTCCTCACCAAAACATACACACAATCATGTTCTACAAAGGCAGTTTCGGCGAGTTTTCCCCCCATCAAAACATACATCATCTTGCAGGCTTGGATGGTGAGGGAGTGATGTTGTGTTGATCAGAAGTCGTGGTGATGATGGGGGAATTAAGGTGGTGTACAAGAGCTGTGTTGATCAGGCGTCGTGGTGATGATGATGGGGGAATTAAGGTGGTGTACAAGAGCTGTGTTGATCAGGTGTCGTGGTGATGATGACGGGGGAATTAAGGTGGTGTACCAGAGCTGTGTTGATCAGGTGTCGTGGTGATGATGACGGGGGAATTAAGGTGGTGTACCAGAGCTGTGTTGATCAGGTGTCGTGGTGATGATGAAGGGGGAATTAAGGTGGTGTATAAGAGCTGTGTTGATCAGGTGTCGTGGTGATGATGATGGAGGAATTAAGGTGGTGTACCAGAGCTGTGTTGATCAGGCGTCGTGGTGATGATGATGGGGGAATTAAGGTGGTGTATAAGAGCTGTGTTCCTGGAGAGTCCACGTCAAGGATGGGGCTGAAACTTGGCTTCCCTTGATCTGCTGGACACCACACTGATGAGGTCTGAAGCACACACACTGACACAACTCAGCAAACCACTTGAGGTTTTAAAAAAAATCAATTTTATCAGGTTGTAACATATCAAAGTGATGAAAAGCCTGTGAATACACTTCTTTTTCTCAGAACAAGGCAACTTTAAATGTCCAAATGTTTAGCACATCTTCGTTCAAGGGATTAGATTTTAGAATAGGTTAAAAACAAAAAGATCCCAATTAATAAGAAGAACAAATATGTAACAATCATGTAGTATTCCATAACCACTTCCATATTACGACCTACTGATAACTAAAGCAAAAACAAAACAAAAACCAACAATTTCAAAAGATAAAATGTGCATACTGCGAAAAACTTTAAATAAATCTCTTTGGCTTTTATATAAAGTATCGAAAAACTTTAAATAAATCTCTTTGGCTTTTATATAAAGTATGGGCCTCTAAATAAAACAAAAAGAGGCACTTTCAAAACCATCACAGGAACAGTGCAGGGACTCTTCTGGATGGTGACCCCAAACTTTTCTACACTGAGTGACACCAGCATATAGTCAGTAGGTAGGAACCTGCGAAAATCACCAAGGTAGCCTAGTACAGTTGGAAGGCCTCTTCTGCTTCGTGGCCCACTGGCTGCTGAACTTGAACAGTTCCCTGCAGATGTCTCCCTGGGAGTGTCAGGTTTACTTGTACTACAGCTCTCATAATCGACAGGCTTATCAGATAGTGTCCTGCCTGCACTAGGTCAGTACATGTATCACTAAGCATTAACAGACTGATTCAGCAGATATGCAGGGTCTCCTCTGGCTAGTAGCATTGCAGCTGTTTATCACTGACAGCCCTCTGTAGATTGCTAACTGTGGCCTGCAGCTGTTTATCACTGACAGCCAGTCCTGTATAGAATGTTAATGTACAGGTAAAAAAAGTAAAGTAAAGGAGTCCCATAACCTGTAAGGTCGTAGGGGAGCGAGGCGTCAGAGACCTCACTTCTCTAGGGCCAGCATATTGAGGGCGGCGCCCATCTCCTCTCCCTCGCTGCTTTACCTTCCCTGACCCTAAAGAGGGCAGGTACCCATTTACAGCTGGGTGAACTGGGGGAATTGTACTGAAGCCAAGGCGCGCAAACGGTCACCCATCCAACTGGTAACCACGCTCGACGCTGCTTAACTTGGCTGGGGGAAAGCGAGTGACTCCGACCACTGAGCTATCCCGTCCCCTGTACAGAGGGAAAACATAAACCACACATGCGGCTGTTATGTTGAAGGAGGAGGACGAGGAGAAAGGGGAGGAGGAGGAGGCGGCGGAGAGGAAAACAAGGAGGAAGAGCATTCCCACCTGGCGGGGTGTTGGAGACCATGTCCAGAAAGCCGCTGTCGGCAGGCTCCACCCACATCAGCAGGCCGGGGGGTCTGGGCTGGGGCAGTCCTGGGGTCACCTCCTTCCCCCTCGTCCTGGCCGTGCTGGTCACGCAGGCCTCCACCCCATCCTCCTCCTCCTCCTCTTCACGGGAACAGACCTCCACCTCCTCCTCCTCTTCCTCAGGGGAACAGGCCTCCTGTGCTCCACAGACCCCCATCTCCCTGGCCAGGCTCTTCCTGACCTTCTGCTGCCTAGAGCGCTGACCTGCACCGGGCAGGGCTAGGTCTGCACAGCTGGGTGGCCTGGCGTCCGTTGGTCTCTGCACTGCCTTGTGTGAGGTGGGGGTGCCTTGGTACCTCAGGCTGGGTGGCTCCTTCCTGCTGAGCTCAAAGCCATCGCCTCCGCTGCTGATGGGTGGCACACTCTGTTCCCAGACCTCGGTCTGTGCTGGCACCATTCTTCCCGAGTGTCTGGCTGAGCCATCCATGAGGGGTGGAGGAGAGCGGGGGTGGAGGTGGGAGGAGGAGGATGGGGGAGTGTGAATGAGGGAGGGGGGAGGAGGGGAGTGGAAGGTGAGGTGGTGGTCAGGGTGAGAGGTCATCACCACCCCACTTTCCTCTCCGCTGTGTCCCTCCCCTGCATCCCCACTGTTGCCCATCTTCTCCCCTTCCCCCTCCCCCTGTTTGTCGGCTGCCGCCGGCTCCTGTTGATACAGATGATAATGATGATAACATGCCATAACAACCCCAATCATATAAAAACCACCACCACCTTCATAACAACAGTTTAACAAGAACTGCTAAAACGATAATGACGATGATGATCACGATCATGATGATGTCAAAATAACAGTAAGTGATTATAATCCCTGTCCTGTCAATCGTCATCATCATCATCGCCATCATCATCACCATCATTGTCATCATCACCATCACCACAACCTCCACCATCACATGATGAGCATTTTTCCAGTTTTCAGTATCAGCCCTATCAAGAACAAGATACATATCTCCCCCATTTCCAATGATGCAGGGTTACAACAGGCTGTGGTCAGTGAACGACCCTACCTACCTACCTACACAAAGCGTCTTAGAGAAAAAAGGTTATACAGGTCCAACTCATAGCTCTCACCGGTAAGAACTCACAATTTACACAGGTACAGAATTATGAAACAGACTCTAACCCATACAAGCGCTCACATTTCTTTCCTTTCTTTGTTTTGGTAAAAAAAATAATTCAGATCTGCATTCGTGCTATATTGTACTAGATGGACGGGAACAAGAAGAAGTGATGATTCAAGCAAAGTCAGGAAAAAGCTTCAGAAGCAGTGTTGAAGGGATGTGTTGAATTGAAGCACCCATAAGATGACTGAAGCAGATAGCTTAAAAGTATGGGCACTGGGCCCGTAATCTTATCTCCCAAAATATGAGAGAAATTCATGTGGGTTACAAGCATGTACACATGCTACCATCAACAGGTCAACATTTATCACAGATAGTAGCACAAAGTGATCTGAAGATTCATATCCCGGTCTCTACTCCATTGTTGGAGTACTCTTTTCCCCTGGAGTTTATGCTCACTCTGACTCCATTCCCCAACAAGTCCTTTGGGTGAGGCGACATGACAAACTGTAGTCCCCTAATGTGAATGCAGGCATACTCTCTCTCTCCGAAAAACCCGTCCATCTTTTGCAAAAAAAGTAGGTCATGCATGGCTGGAGGCATGAATGACATGAACATACCCAGCATGCATTCCTTGCATCGTTAAAGTCTGAAGGAAGAAGACCTGCACTGAGCACTAGCGCTGTTCAAGACCTCCACCAGAGAATAATACAAAGAGCACGACCAGGAGAGCAGTAGTCATCAGTAGTCATCAGGAGGGTGTGACTCACGGGCTGGTCAGGACCAGGGATGGAGGACTGACTCAAGGTGTCGGCCACAATCTCCTCCGAGTTGACCGTCTCCTGGCTGCTGTGCATGGGCAGCAGGTCTTCATCTTCCTCTGCCAGGCCTTGCACAGACGACAGGTTCCACTGCACACATTCAGCACTGCACCGTCACAAAGGAGAGGTGCATCAACTAATAATAATAATAATAATAATATATGGAATTTATATAGCGCTGAATCTTGTAAAAAAACAAACAAATCGAAGCGCTTGCACTCAATCATTTACAGGCATGCAACTCCCCTTAAACATTATGAACAACAGATTTCACATCCATGCGCGCGCACGTACGCACGCACACGCACACACACACACACACACACAGAACAACACTTAGAAGGTGAAAGATGCTGTTGAAAATTAGGGACAGATATGTGGGGGGAAAAGTCTCAGGTAGGAAATAAGTGTGTTTTGAGGCTGGATTTGAAGGTATCAAGTGAAGGCTTTTGGCGAAGTGAAAGAGGGAGGTCATTCCAGGTGGATGGACCAGAAACAGAGAAGGAGCGACGTCCAACTAACTAACTGACAGACGGTTGTAGGTGTACATAGGTAAGTCACAAGATGAAATCAGTACGGCATAGCCAGCCTGGCTGTGAGACTCTTCTAGATCCTGCAAAGCCATACATTTCTGGATGTAGATTGCTTTTTTTAAAATAAAAAGAACTCTCATATAGATCCTGCAGATTCTAGCATTTCTGTTTGAAGATTTTTTTAAAAACTTTTATAGAAAGGAAATTCTGGACATGGTTATCACGCTCAGTATCAGGAGTTTGAGAACCAATGAAACATTGTTAAATATGAAACCTTAGAAAAATGTGTGTGTGTGTGTGTGTGTGTGTGTGTGTGTGTGTGTGTGTGTGTGTGTGTGTGTGTGTGTGTGTGTTCATGTGTGTGTATGTGTGTGTGTGTTCATATGTGTGTGTGGCTTATCCCACACACCCAGCAAGGCAGACACAACATCCACGATGTGTCACTGCAGTGGTCACTCACCCTGAACTGTGTGGAATGCTGGCGTCCACAAGGGGTACTGGTCAGCACCCTGTCAGCCACAGCCTCCGCCGGCCCCTGTGGTCACCACACACCATGCACACAGCGATCACCAACACGCTACACACATGAGGGCACACACAACATACATTCACTGCTGGCAGTCAGCGAAAAGACATCTTTCTTTACCCTATTCTTCTTCTTCCTCTTCATCGAACGCTCAGTCAGCCAGTATTGTTGTCTGTCACATGAGAGAACATGCGCCAACCTGCTGTTAAGCCCCTGACAAGTCAGGCCCAGCACAGCCGACTTCGGCGTGGAAGAGAACCGTCATCTGTGAAGCCTTTCTGGGAAAAGGGCAGGAGCATGGACGAGGAAGGCAGAAAATAGACAAAATATTGTTGAAAGACAAGTTATCCGCTTGACTGTACCCAGTCACTTGTACCAGACAGGCCAGTGTGTGTGTGTGTGTTTTGTGTGTGTGTGTGTGTGTGTGTGTGTGTGTGTGTGTGTGTGTGTGTGTGTGTGTGTGTGTGTGTTCAATTTTACGTCTGTTCACTTAAAGTGATATTAGACGATGGAGGCAGGGGGGGATTTGGGGGGGGGGGGGCATAATGAGATAAGGGCTTTAAGTAGAATAGATACGTGTTGGTATGAATGCACATTAAAAGATTATTCCAATCTATATAAATAGTATGTTGCAAAAAACATGGCATAGAACTTCAAAAATTAACAAAAACCCACAACAATTGAAAAATACTCTAATGTTGGAAAACAAACAATTTTGAACTACTTGTAACGGCAGTTGTGAAACAAGCAAAATGTAGATTCCCACGACCATACTTTACAAAAAAGAGAATACTGGGGATTGCAACAGAGACAAGGCTATCTCACATAATAACTCAGGATTGGTTAAAACTTCCTGCAGAGACTTATCTTGAAATGATGGTAAAAACGTTTTTTAAACCTTGACATTGATACAGAACATGAACATTAGAAAATTTGTCACCGCATATACATTGTATATTTTTGGCAAATTTTGCTCGAAAGGCATTTAATTTCAATCTGTAGATTAGAGAAACAATTTTTCTAGTACAGGATTTTCGAAAACCGTACTGAGTGCAAAGAATGTTCTCAATATCCAGAACTGAACAAGTATGCTGGGGATAACTAGCCTCTTCCTGTTTCTTTTTCACATGTTTCCAGCAAACATTTTGAAGCAAAGCATAACCTTCGTGAAGAGAAAGAGGAATATCTAAAACAGTTGAATAGCTATCATGTTTTGCTGCCTTTTTGGCAGCTTTGTCAACCGTTTCATTAAAATGAATACCACAATGAGATGGAATCCAGCAGAAAGTAACATTCGAACCCCTCAGAATTAAAAAATGTACCAATAAATTAATTTCAGTAATGAGATTCTGCCTAACGGTCGAAGACGAGTTACTGAGAGACTGTAATGCAGATTTAGAATCAACACAGAACAATATCTGCAAAACAGTATTGGGGAAATCAAGCAGAAAGTACAAAGCCATCAAAATAGCAGTAAGTTCAGCAGTAAAGATGGAATGATTTTTGCCGATGTGATAGGATTTTTCAATCTTTAAAGCTGGAATAATGAATGCTGCCCCTGCTTCCTTGTTTTTAAGAAGGGATCCGTCAGTGTATATCTTAAGATGTGAAGGATATGTATCTTCTAGGTGCACTTTTATATAAGATCCAAGAATAAGCCCATTTTTTTCTTTTTTTAAAGAGAGATGGTAGATATCAAAATCTGCTTTCTGAAGTTCCCATTTTGGACAAGGTGTTAAAAGAGGTGTGGATTTTTGCCAGTCTTTAGGATTGATACTTGACTCTTTGAAGATATCGGAAGTGTAAGTACTAATAGTGACAAGAGAAGAGATATTTTTAGCTCTATTGGGAAATTCTAAGTCGGATCTAATTGAAATTTCCGATGCAATATTGTTTTTCAACTGTCGAACTTCTTAAAACATACTTTGAAACGGCTAAGTTACGATAATCCTCTAGAGGTAGTACTCCTATTTCTCTATACGTTCCTAAAGAAGATGCATGAAACGGAACTCCCAAAGCAATCCGGAAAGCTTTACAATCTAAGCTTTGAATTTTGTTCAATAGATATTTGGGGCCACTAAAGAATAATTCTTGACCATATGTTAGTTTAGAACGAACCAGTGATACTGATAAATGCTTTAGTACTAATGAATCTTGTGCCCATATTTGCCTACTAATTGCTTTTAATACATTCAGACTTCTTCTTGCCTTGTTTAAAGCATATTCGATGTGACAATGCCATGTTAATTTCGTGTGTGTGTGTGTGTTTACAATGAAACTGACCTCTCTGTTCTTCAATTTCTCCTTGTTCTTGTCGGCATCTTCATTCAGATCTATGGCCTCCGACACTGAAACAGAAGACAGTTCAAGCCTACTTTTACCGGCAGTCTTCAGTCACAAGGCAGGAGAGTTAGTTTCTATTCAGTTTTATTTTCTGTTTTGTGAGGAAAGAATCAGCATGTCATCTGTTCTGGTTACTGAAATGATTAGGAACAGGGGGATCGAGTTACCACTTAGGATTAGTGTTTGTGTTTGTGTTTGTGTGTGTGTGTGTGTGTACGTGTGTGTGTGTGTTGTGTGTGTGTGTGTGTGTGTGTGTGTGTGTGTGTGTGTGTACGTTGTGTGTGTGTGTGTGTGTGTGTGTGTGTGTGTACGTGTGTGTGTGTGTGTGTACGTGTGTTGTGTGTGTGTGTGTGTGTGTGTGTGTGGTGTGTGTGTGTGTGTGTGTGTGTGTGTGTGTGTGTATGTGTTTATTTATTTATTCTTTTATATCGAAGATAATGGAATAAGTACTCATGTGCTTTTTTTACATCCAGGCCCCGTGTGTATGCGGTTTTGTAAATTTGGTCATCTGTGTGTGTGTTTGTGTGCGCGCGTGCGTGCGAGATGCATACACGCACATGAGCGCATGTCTATATCTCAAGTTATCAATTTTGGTAGAAATACCTGCACAGCTGTGCAACTATCACACTAACGCTCCTCTGTCACATCTACACCATGTCACAGCACTCGCCCCCCCCCCCCCCCCCCAAGCGCACTGCACTCACGGGCAGTTCTGATGGAGGACACATCCAGAGGAGCATCACCAGCATCCGCCATGGGGGAGGCGAACAGCATTGTGGAACACTTGGGAGGGCCCGCTCGGCCACGTGTGCTCAGGAAACTCTGCGTCTTGCGTGGACCCCTGTCGGTGGTGTACACACAAACAATGTCTCTATGTCTCTAAACCCAGAAAACCCTGCTCTGTTTCTGATGCACGTTCATTCTGTGTAGAACTCTTGGCTTGTGTACTAATAAACTCATGAAATAAGTTTAACCCAAAATACCGTCTGGAAAAAAAGTTCATTGTTGCATGTAACATTACGAAAAGTTTCAGCTATGTTGTGAATATAACAACAACAGAAAGTCGAAGAGAGGCATTTACTTTGCTGACTATCTGAAAACCAAACCATAACTATACAAACAGTAGCAAACAAAGCTCTCTTCTTGTATACCCAATCACTTTGTTAAAAAATGTAGATAAGGGATTCTACACACTGTGTTAAGCCCTAAATAACAACTATTACAATATCAAGATGTGTTCCGATGATATATATTAAAACATGATTATACGAGTATGACAAAGACCAAAACTGCCCATGTGTTCCCCTGAATATTTCATTGACACTGGCTATGCTCTTTTGTTCAGAAGTAAAGTTGCAGTTCTTGTTTGTTATAAACTATACCATTCCCATGAGGCGTGGTTATGATAACACCGAAGACATATACAAAGGGAGAAAACGACAAGAACAAATCTTACCTTGGAGAGACATAGTGGGTAGGGGCAGACGGTGTCCGGTGCATCTCTCTTTCATCTGTGACCATACAAACCCTTGTAAGTACACTGCAGCACAGTATCTACAGTATGATCACTAACAGCACAATAAGAAGAACAGTTAAAAGAATTTCAGAAAATAACAGCATAGTATATACACTAACAGCTGCAGCTTCTAAATCTAAATGGACTGATGTCAACAAGGGCAACAGAAATGGCAGAAAATGTTGACATAATAATGTAACCCCTGGGTGGTGGGGGGGGGGGGTATTGCTGGGAGTATAGAGCCACTACCCTCACTTAGACATGGTATTTGTTTCTGCCTGCCTCCAAAGCTAAGTTAAGACTGGTATCAGCAGGGAGGAGTTGACAAAGTGGATCATCAGAGCAGCCATCACTAGCCATGTCTACAGTGGCACAGCCACAGTGCTGGACCTTTTCCACACAGCAGCCTCAAGACTTCAACACTGGAGAGATCCCAGTGGACACCACGCTCTGAGAATGCATTAAAACAAGATCCCAGTGGACACCACGCTCTGAGAATGCATTAAAACAAGATCCCAGTGGACACCACACTCTGAGAATGCAATCAAACAAGATCCCAGTGGACACCACGCTCTGAGAATGCATTAAAACAAGATCCCAGTGGACACCACGCTCTGAGAATGCAATCAAACAAGATCCCAGTGGACACCACGCTCTGAGAATGCAATCAAACAAGATCCCAGTGGACACCACACTCTGAGAATGCAATCAAACAAGATCCCAGTGGACACCACGCTCTGAGAATGTAATAAAACAAGATCCCAGTGGACACCACGCTCTGAGAATGCAATCAAACAAGATCCCAGTGGACACCACGCTCTGAGAATGCAATCAAACAAGATCCCAGTGGACACCACGCTCTGAGAATGCATTAAAACAAGATCCCAGTGGACACTACGCTCTGAGAATGCAATCAAACAAGATCCCAGTGGACACCACGCTCTGAGAATGCATTAAAACAAGATCCCAGTGGACACCACGCTCTGAGAATGCATTAAAACAAGATCCCAGTGGACACCACGCTCTGAGAATGCAATCAAACAAGATCCCAGTGGACACCACGCTCTGAGAATGCAATCAAACAAGATCCCAGTGGACACCACGCTCTGAGAATGTAATAAAACAAGATCCCAGTGGACACCACGCTCTGAGAATGCAATCAAACAAGATCCCAGTGGACACCACGCTCTGAGAATGCAATCAAACAAGATCCCAGTGGACACCACGCTCTGAGAATGCAATCAAACAAGATCCCAGTGGACACTACCCTCTGATAATGCAATCAAAGATCCCAGTGGACACCACGCTCTGAGAATGCAATCAAACAAGATCCCAGTGGACACCACGCTCTGAGAATGCAATCAAACAAGATCCCAGTGGACACCACGCTCTGAGAATGCAATCAAACAAGATCCCAGTGGACACCACGCTCTGAGAATGTAATAAAACAAGATCCCAGTGGACACCACGCTCTGAGAATGCAATCAAACAAGATCCCAGTGGACACCACGCTCTGAGAATGCAATCAAACAAGATCCCAGTGGACACCACGCTCTGAGAATGCAATCAAACAAGATCCCAGTGGACACCACGCTCTGAGAATGCAATCAAACAAGATCCCAGTGGACACCACGCTCTGAGAATGCAATCAAACAAGATCCCAGTGGACACTACCCTCTGATAATGCAATCAAAGATCCCAGTGGACACCACGCTCTGAGAATGCAATCAAACAAGATCCCAGTGGACACTACGCTCTGAGAATGCAATCAAACAAGATCCCAGTGGACACCACGCTTTGAGAATGCAATAAAACAAGATCCCAGTGGACACTACGCTCTGAGAATGCAATCAAACAAGATCCCAGTGGACACTACCCTCTGATAATGCAATCAAAGATCCCAGTGGACACTACGCTCTGAGAATGCAATCAAACAAGATCCCAGTGGACACTACCCTCTGAGAATGCAATCAAACAAGCCTGGGTGTGGCAAGGCCTGATGTCCTGAGAATGATGGCAATCAGAGTTACAGCACGGACTTGTCACAGGACACGAGCTAGCAAACTTTTAAAAGATAACAGTAGGTCATGTTTCGTTGAACATTTTTTTCTTTTGTGTGTATTTCATAAACAATTGACAGGATTTTTCATGAAAAGGGGCACAAAGGGGGGGAAAGCTTTATAAACTTAATCTGCTACCTCTGGTAAAGTTCATTTTACCTTCACTCAACACACACACACACACACACACACACACACACACACACACACACACACACACACACACACACACACTGTACTTACCAGGGACGGGCCTGATGGGGGAGACATGGGGGGTGTTGTGGAGGAGTGGGGGGTCGAGGTGGGGGTGGATGGCGGTGGATTGCAGGGGGTCCTGCACAGGAGGCTTCAGCACCAAGGTGGGGGAACTGCTCCCCATCTCCACTTCCTCCTCCCCTCCCTTCCCTGCCACAATGTACCATGCCACTTTCTGTTAACGTTTCTCAACCCATCGGTGCAGGCAAGGTTGTTCTATCATACAGGGGTGAATGTATGGTCTGGAGAGAACACACCCATCTCTAAAGTGAAGTGTAACCATGAGTTTTGATTCCTGGTCTACAGCCAGGTTCCCCCATCCACTCAGCTGTGGTATAGATGCTAGTCTTTTGGAAGAGGCAATAAACTGAAGTGCTGTGTGCAATATACACTTTTTGCCACATAAAAGAATCCATAGCAACAGGATTTGGGCCTGTGGTAAAGTTTTTCTACATAACATTCTTAAAGGGAAACAAATTCCCCCCAGAAAGGGAAAAAATGTGTTTAAATGGGTAGTGCTGCACTAGTAGCAACATGTTCTACACGGGAAGAGCAGCTCAAATTTCATGGTGGGAAATTTGTCAGTGGTATACAATTCAATACAAAGCAGTTCAAAACAATTCAGTACGATTCAATACCTTAAATTACAAAAAACACAACACAACACTATAGCATATCTGTTCAGCCGAGTTCATGTTAGTACTTTCTTCCATGAAGGTGTGGCTGCACCTGGGTTATTCTGTATAAGCCACATCACACTGATCTGTGCAAGCTGTTGTTTTAAACAGGTGCACAGCTCAGTGGCCTGGTCAAGTCAAAGGGGCATGCTGGGTATTTCCCTGCAATTCACTAACGTAAGAATAAATGGCAGGATCTGTTAATACGCATTTAATCATTTCTGCTGTGTGTACCTGACACTCAGACCTGCACAAAAGTGGACCCATGAGATACTCAACCCCTAAACTTACAGCTGCTGGAAATAATTTTAAAAAACCATTAACAACGCGCGCGCGCGCGCGCACACACACACACACACACACACACACACACACACACACACACACACACACACACACACACACATCATGAGCGTGTCCTGACAGCAATGTCATTCGTGCCATTACCTGCACGAACACTGTTGGTGCCAGCATTAGCGTCAGTGCCAGCGTCAGCGCCGGTGTCAGTGTCAGTGGCAGTGGTCCATGTGAAGACAGTGGTATAGCTACTGCCTTCACCACCACTCTTCTCCTTGCTCTCCTCAGCCTGTTCTCCTTCACTGTATTCAGCTGCAGGCATTAGGACTGCCAGACACATTAATGTTATTGTTATTGTTGTTTAAATTTTCCATTGTGGAGAATCAGTTTATGTGGTCAAAACAGTACATTCTCCCAGCATTTTACCGACACCATGGGCAGTACTTTCTTTGCTCTGTTTGGTGTGTTTTCAATGACATGATGCATTCACCCTGTCTCCTTTCCTGCAGAAGTCACAAAATAAGGTTCTGTCAAAACTGAAAAGAATGCATCGAATATAAGCACAAGATAATAACATCAATCAATAATCCCTCAGGCTTAACAGCTCACCCTTTTTTATTTAAAATTTTTTTTTTACTTTACTTGCTCCAGGGATGGGATAGCTCAGTGGTCATAGCACTCCCTTTCCCCAAGCTGAGGTGTGGTTACCAATTGGATGGGTGACCTTTTGAGCACCTTGGTTTCAGTAGTCCCCAGTTCACCCAGCTGTCAATGGGTACCCGCCCTCTTTAGGGACAGGGAAGGTAAAGCAGCGAGGGAGAGGAGATGGGCGCCGCCCTCAACATGCTGGCCCCTGGAGAAACTGAGGTCTCTGACACCTCGCTCCCCTACGACCACATAGAATACGGGAACACTTTCATCTTTCTACTTGCTCATGCTGTTCCTACTAGGTAGGTGTCAAAGGGAGACAAAGTTGACGACCTTCAGCAAGACAGGTCTGGAGATTGTCACGCCAAGGGCACGGAGCGTAATATCTGAGAATTTTCAATCCATCGCTGATAGGGTCTACCCCTGGCTGTGCCTTGGATTTATCACAATCCCCCCAAACAAAAACCAGAATCACCCAAAGCCTCAAAAGACGGCCAGAGGCTGTGGTTCCCTTACCTGGAGACACAGGCAGCTGTGTCCTGATCCTGACGAAGGAACGGGGGCGGAAGGTGGCGGGGGTGCCGGGGCGAGGCAGAGGGAAGGGGTGTCCTGTCTCCTTGCCCCCACAGGGCGTCAGTGTTTTCTCCGACAGACTGTCTGACAGCGATTCCAGCCACCGGCTGCACGAGGAGTCTGCATCCTCTTGGTGAACAAAGCTCCAGTCAAACGACTGCTTCCTCACATCTGGAGCAGACAAACAGCAAACAATGACAGACTTTATGTGAACAAAGGGAGCAGACAACAGCAAACACTGACAGACTTTATGTGAACAAAGGGAGCAGACAACAGCAAACAATGACAGACTTTATGTGAACAAAGGGAGCAGACAACAGCAAACACTGACAGACTTTATGTGAACAAATGGAGCAGACAACAGCAAACAATGACAGACTTTATGTGAACAAAGGGAGCAGACAACAGCAAACAATGACAGACTTTATGTGAACAAAGGGAGCAGACAACAGCAAACACTGACAGACTGTATGTGAACAAATGGAGCAGACAACAGCAAACACTGACAGACTTTATGTGAACAAATGGAGCAGACAACAGCAAACAATGACAGACTTTATGTGAACAAATGGAGCAGACAACAGCAAACACTGACAGACTTTATGTGAACAAATGGAGCAGACAACAGCAAACACTGACAGACTTTATGTGAACAAAGGGAGCAGACAACAGCAAACAATGACAGACTTTATGTGAACAAAGGGAGCAGACAACAGCAAACACTGACAGACTTTATGTGAACAAATGGAGCAGACAACAGCAAACACTGACAGACTATCTGTGAACAAATGGAGCAGACAACAGCAAACACTGACAGACCATCTGTGAACAAATGGAGCAGACAACAGCAAACACTGACAGACTTTATGTGAACAAATGGAGCAGACAACAGCAAACACTGACAGACACTTGGTGAACAAATGGAGCAGACAACAGCAAACACTTTCAGACTCTTGGTGAACAAATGGAGCAGACAACAGCAAACACTGACAGACTCTTGGTGAACAAATGGAGCAGACAACAGCAAACACTGACAGACTTTTGGTGAACAAATGGAGCAGACAACAGCAAACACTGACAGACTTTTGGTGAACAAATGGAGCAGACAACAGCAAACACTGACAGACTTTTGGTGAACAAGTGGAGCAGACAACAGCAAACACTGACAGACTCTTGGTGAACAAATGGAGCAGACAACAGCAAACAATGACAGACTTTATGTGAACAAATGGAGCAGACAATAGCAAACAGTCTTTATGTGAACAAATGGAACAGACAATATCAAACACTGACAGACTTTATGTGAACAAATGGAGCAGACAACAGCAAACACTGACAGACTCTTCGTGAACAAATGGAGCATACAACAGCTAACACTGACAGACTCTTGGTGAACAAATGGAGCAGACAACAGCAAACACTGACAGACTTTATGTGAACAAATGGAGCAGACAACAGCAAACTGACAGACTCTTGGTGAACAAATGGAGCAGACAACAGCAAACTGACAGACTCTTGGTGAACAAATGGAGCAGACAACAGCAAACTGACAGACTCCTGGTGAACAAATGGAGCAGACAATATCAAACAATGACACTCTTCGTGAACAAATGGAGCATACAACAGCTAACACTGACAGACTCTTGGTGAACAAATGGAGCAGACAATATCAAACAATGACAGACTTTATGTGAACAAATGGAGCAGACAACAGCAAACTGACAGACTCTTGGTGAACAAATGGAGCAGACAACAGCAAACTGACAGACTCTTGGTGAACAAATGGAGCAGACAACAGCAAACTGACAGACTCCTGGTGAACAAATGGAGCAGACAATATCAAACAATGACAGACACTTGGTGAACAAATGGAGCAGACAATATCAAACAATGACAGACACTTGGTGAACAAATGGAGCAGACAATATCAAACAATGACAGACTCCTGGTGAACAAATGGAGCAGACAATATCAAACAATGACAGACTCTTGGTGAACAAAGCTCCAGCTGAAGGACTTTTTCCACACATGAGGAACAGACAACAGCAAACAATGACAGACTAAAGAGAAAAAAGCATACCATTATGTAAATACTCCAACTCTTATTTGTTGGGGTCTGAACATACAAAAATGATACAGAATACAATTCTTTTCTTCATATCGTCATGGACAAATGGAGCAGCAGGGAAGGCTGACAAATCAAGAAAGGACTGACAAACAAAAACTGACACACAAGGCTGACAAACAGCACTGACAAGTATGAAAGGAAGATGATAAACAAAGGCTGACAAATAGCAAAGATCAACAAAGAGTACTGACACATAACAAAGATCAACAAAGAGCACTGACAATAACAAAGATCAACAAAGAGCACTGACACATAACAGAGCACTGACAAAGAGCAAAGATCAACAAAGAGCACTGACACATAAAGAGCAACAAAAGGCACTGACGTATTTAAAAAAGGTCAACAAAAGGCACTGACGAATAATAATAAAAAGGAAAAGAAAAGGTAAAAACGGCACTGACGAATGAAAAAAGGTCAACCAAAGGCACTGACGAATAAAAACCAAAAAGCTCTGACAAATAACAAAGGTCAACACAAAGCTCTGACAACTAACAAAGGTCAACGCAGAGCACTGACAACTAACAAAGGTCAATGCAGAGCACTGACAACTAACAAAGGTCAACACAGAGCACTGACAAATAACAAAGGTCAACACAGGGCACTGACACATAAAGGTCAACACAGAGCACTGACACATAACAAAGGTCAACACAGAGCACTGACACATAACAAAGGTCAACACAGAGCACTGACACATAACAAAGGTCAACACAGAGCACTGACAACTAACAAAGGTCAACACAGAGCACTGACAACTAACAAAGGTCAACACAGAGCACTGACAAATAACAAAGGTCAACACAGAGCACTGACAAATAACAAAGGTCAACACAGGGCACTGACACATAACAAAGAGCAACAAAAGGCACTGACATATTTAAAAAAGGTCAACAAAAGGCACTGACGAATAAAAACCAATAAGCTCTGACAAATGACAAAGGTCAACGCAGAGCACTGACACATAACAAAGGTCAACACAGAGCACTGACAAATAAAGAGCAGCGGCAAAAAAAAAATTTAACAACAAAGTAAAGACCAACAAAGAGAACACACCTCGAAAAGTCTCAATACTGGGGTAGTGAGGGGAGGAGGGCGCCACGGGTGTGGGAGGTCGTGACTTGGCCACACTAGGCCTGGGCCCTTTGTGATGCTTCACACCCACGCCACTTTTCTTCCCTCCAGCTCTCTTCCAGCCCTTCACACCACGGCTGCCTGCTGCAGGCCTGGACTTCTGTCGGCCACATTTGTAGGAACAGTATCAGTGATTTTCAATGTCATCCATAACAAGGTATACAGATACATCAGTCTGATGATAACCTCAACTATGCAGATCTCTACAACACTTGTGCTCTTCTCAAGTCCTACCTGAACATTATGATCAGTGTTACTTTAGGACTAAAAGGCAACTACAGGACTGGTCCTCTTTCGTTGAAATCTGCGTGTGTGTGTGTGTGTGTGTGTGTGTGTGCGTGGTGGGGGCGTGCGTGCGTGCGCATGCTCAAATGTTGATTCTGAATTAAACAGGAGCTAGCGGACTGTAGACTGGTCATTGTTCACAAGAGGATTACTGGGTGGCTGTTGTTCTCCAGTGAGGTTTTTTAAATTCTCAGTGGACGCTGCACTGAGCTGAGCTCTGTGATCATCAAAGTACTCTTCTTATGTCAGTCTGTTGATGCCGCTAAAGGGTTTCTGAGCACCCCACCCCCCGCATTCTGAAATTTAAAAAAGCATTTATTAACTTACTGGCACAAGCACCTTGTACTTTTCTGGTTTGTTTTGTTGCTCCTGTGCTGAACTCTTATCACAACAAACTTGAGCTAGCCAAAGTTCCACGTTAACCAAAGAACCAAGAAGTAAAATCCTATCTATTCTGAAAAGTGCCTGGGTTCAGTACTCCTTTAGTGCGTCTTATTGCTGTTGTTTAGGCAAACATGCATTTGGCTTCTGGCGAAAAGAAGCCCGTTTCCTACTACAGCCAAAATTTTCCCTGTAAAGACATTTTTACTCGGTGTGAGACATTACTGACTGCAAATTCTGTCGTGATTTTCCTACTTTTGAGAGCTTGGATATGTACAATAGCGTACATAATCCAGCAACTGTTCATGGTTATTTTTCACACCTACAGCAACACAGAAAAATCATACACAATTCAATCCCACATACCCCTTTTCAAATTATTTTAATTTTTACGGAACACATAACAGTTTAAATATCTGACAAAAATTCTTGACCTGTAACACAACGGTGAGCAGGGACTAGACTGAAAGATCAATAGTAGCAAATAGTAAGGACAACATTGGACTATTTATCACAGTACTCTGTGGGTAGAGCTAAAAAGTCTTTAATTAAAAACTGTCATGAGATCTACACACACACACAAAGAATGAACACACACACAGAGTGAACACACACACACACACAGAGTGAACACAACACACACAACACACACAGTGAACACACACACACACAGAGTGAACACACACACACAGAGTGAACACACACTTATTACAAAATAATATAACAGAATGCTATACAGTTTTACACCAGAACGCACTATGCAATACAAAACAACTCATTCCAACACTTAACAATAATTTTTATCTCTCACACACACTCCACACACACACACACACACACACACACACACACACACACACACACACACCACACACACACACACACACACCTATGATTATAGCATACAGCCAATCTGCTAAGTCATCCATTCCAACACTTTATAATTTTTATAACACACACACACACACACACACACACACACCACACACACACACACCACCACACAACACCTATGATATAGCATACAGCCAATCTGCTAAGCCATCCCACCTTTGGGTGGCTCTCTTCCCCACAGATGGACTCAAAGAGAGGGCAGGGAGAGTCATCATGATCGTCAGCAGTACCATCTGACGATGCTTCCATCAGCTCTTCATTCTCCTTCCCAGGATTGTCCACAACCCCTTTCAATGAACCCGTCTTCTTTGGCCTTCTTCAATGCATAGTGAAAAATAATATCAACGTTAGGCAAAAAGAAATATCTTGTACAAATAATTATAGCCTCTGTCCGCTGGGGGTTAATGTGATCAGCTGTGAGCTCCAGCATTGTCTTTTCAATCACACTGACTCAGAGTGAACTATTAAAGTTTGTTGTGACCCTCCACCACGAAATGAGTTGAACTGCAACTGACTAACTTTTCCGCCAGGAGATGTTTCATGCAGATGCCAATCATGTTATTATACATTTTGAGATTTAGACTGACTTTAAAACGGTAAGCTTTCTTCTACCTTGTACTGAAGTATTAAGGCGTAATGTTGTTTCCCTTTGCTTTAAAAACCCATTAAAAATACACAACCTCTAATTCTGACCACCTAGTATGATGCAAAATCCGTCAACTTTCCAGTTTGTTATTTCCTAGTGTCTAACATTTCAATTTGTGATAATTTTTCATGGAATTTTGCAATTGTTAATCTAATTTGTTTATACTGAATAGCTTTTTCTTCTTTTAATTTTCTTTCTGCAGATGAATAACAAGTTAACAACTAGAATATGACCTCTGGTACAATTTGGCTTATTTTGTGATTGAGGGTCACATTTTGTAAACAAATACCAAATGCAAAGACACTCCAAACTTTTAAAAAACTTGTGTGAATCAAAATGATTGATCACAGAATAATGGAGCTGAAAATCTAACAGCTGGACAGAATAACGATAATTATTACTCTGCAGGAGACAATTTTCCTCATTAGCTGTGCTATTTAAAACACTGACTAGATCCTTTTACTTGGGCTTTTTTTTTAAAGCATATTCCCTAGCCCTTTTCAACTTATAATGTCCTGCATATCAACATGCACTAAAACATGCTATGATTACTTCTATGGAAATCTTTGACTTGACTCGTTAGAAACAGAATTCTATACAAAGTATAAACTCTCATCTAACACAATTCATGCAAAAATGAAGAGGAGACAGCAAACATGATTTTAAAAGATAATTAAACAAACAACAACAACAATATAATAAACTCACAACCTGTTTCCATCTTGACTGGTTAGCTTGGTATCACACTTTGGCAAGGGTTTATCTGGTGAAAGACCAAAAACAGGGAGGGAGGTTTTAAAAGCTAAACCAATTACCTGCATCTGGAACTGAATTAGTTTTCTTGTTAAACAAAAAAGAATCTGAAGAAAAATAACAATGTCTATGAACAATAAAAGAGCACTCTTAGCTGTCCCAGTCACATGATGACTTCACATTCTTCCTCAGTTTCCACTCTTGTGAGGAGTTTATGTCAAAGCTTTCAGAGAGTGGAGATTTATAGGGGGAGGATGTTGTTGCAGCAATTTTATGCATATGATCATTACCCCACCATGGGCATCCGACTCAATCTGATTTTGAGGCAAAGCCATGATATGCAAGAGGGAGCATAGGAGATGGTTTCCCCTGTATGCTGCTCAGATAATGGCACTGCCATACTATGGCGGCGCAGGTCTCTTGAATGTGGAGGCTCATAGTCATCATAACATTTTATTTTGAGGTTTTCTGACTGTGGGGATATGGAACAAGTCTTTGCATAGCTGTGTTTTGATGTATATCCTTATATGAGAACAGCAGCACAGTATGTCACAGAAAGTAAAACTACCCCCCTCACCTTCCAATTACAAAAAATTGTTTTACTGAAACTATTCAGAACAGCAGCATCTTTTATTTTTTTAATTGAAACTTATTGCTCTGTTCATCTAACAGTCAGGCCCTGGAAATGTTTTACTTAGCTTCCTGGAACAGACTTTTCATGTTGAGCATCATGTACATAAAATTGTTGCTGACTTCCTAAATAGCAGGCTCATTAAACTCAATGATTACTACATGATTCAAGCTGGCAGGAAAGCTTGATATGCATTGTGCTAATCTGCATAACCAAAACCAAACTTAATAGTACATGATTCCTGTAGCCTTTAAAGACTTCATGATCAAGTTGATAGTTGTTTAGAATGACCATGAGATTGCTAAAAATAGATTGTTCTTGTTCTACACTCAGCTTACTTATGTTGTCCACTCATTTACCTTTATTGATGGGACCCTGGGTGACCTTGTCAAACAAATCCGACAGCTGTTTGGACTGCTGGGTCTTGTACTTCAGACAGTGGCGTTCATAGGTAAAGGCATTCTTCAATTTCTCCATCTTGGACCCACCTCTTCTGCGCTGAATAATCTCTAAAAAAATACATAAAAAACGATTAGACCACATGTCAATAACAAAACAGATTTACTTGAAATCAAAACCAATAATGGACTCCAAGGTCAACAAACCCAACAACTATTTTTCCTGATCATGATCCCCCCCCCCCCCCCCCCCGAAATACACACACACACAGAGGTAAAATACAGTATTTATTGTTACAGATACTTGTTATATAATTAATGCTAGGAGTTCTTGTATGTACACCAACTATATATTGCACACAGGTTCCCAGTTTGTCATCTTATCCAACAGATTACTACTCAGGCTACCACTCATAGCCAGGTTGATGTGGGAGAAAATTCTGGCTTTGAAATGGTATTCGGTCACGGGATCTCTCACTTTCTAGCTGCGTGGACAGCCACTAGCTGACTGAGGTGTGTGAATGCATACATTGTGCATGCATGCATTCTATTTAAATGAACACGACATGTCTACCACACTATCATGCATTTTACGACACAGTTTCAATAGTACAAAAAAGTCGAACTCAAATATTCTTTCTTATTAGATGTTTTCAGTCTCTTGTGAAACCCTGGAAACAATGGAACAGCAGATCAGGAAATCCAGAAATTATTAAAGATCATGATCTCTCATGCACAAGAGTTCACCACCACAAAAAGTTGAAAGTGTGGAAAAAAAACCTGGGTTTTGTAGCGCTACTGACAGTAACACACCCTTCCTATGCTGCCTGTATAAACTAAATCCTCTTTGCTTCTGTTTGATGATATAATCATGCTCGTGACTTCGAACATTTCATGCACTCTACAATGCCCTTGTTATTTGGTAGCAGCTGTTTTGTTTTCTTTTTTTTTAATCTTTGTTTTATGGTTATTTTTAATTTGTTGGTGATAACTGTTCTATGAAAAGAAAAGACTGGAACCACCGTGTAAGATACGTGCCACATGCATCATGATTGTAAATCTAGCTTGGATATTAAACACATATCAATTTACTCTAATGAAAAAGGGTAACAGTAAGTTTGTAATTCAAACCACTGTATGTGTGACTGCAAAAATAACAACAAAACTTGAAAATCTTAACCCTAAAATAAACTATGAAAATGTCGGAATAATAAAATTCAACATCTTTAACAAGCATGCTCCAGTCATGCACTCTTTTCCTTAAATTACAACTGATTTAAACTACTATCAAATCAAAATTCTCTCAAGTGCAGCCTTGACAGCAGAGTTTACACTGGTATAGTGATCAAAAGAGTTTGTGTTGGCATGCACGCACGCACGCACGCGCGCGCGCGCACACACACACACTCTCTCTCTCTATTTGCGGTAGGGGGGGGGGGGGGGGGTCCATTTTCGTTATTGATGAGGGTTTTTTTTGTTTTTGGTCGCGTGTGAGTGTGTGCATGTGCGTGTGTGTGTGTGTGTGTGTGTTGTGGTGTGGTGCGTGCGTGCTGTGTGTGTGTGTGTGCGTTTTCTTTCTTTTTTCTCTGTTTCTATTTTTCTTATGGAGTTAGTGTTATTGGTTATGGTAATAATGTAGTTAGATAATATTGATAAGTTTTTTCTTCCTAGATAGATGGCTTGATGAAAAAAATCAAATGCATTGCTTATTCAATGTACCATCTGGAAATAAAAATTTGACTTGACTTGACTCTGTAAAATCTCATGTCAGTACTCATCAGAACACAGCTGTTCATAAAAAGACGAAAATGAGGAGAAAACCTAGTTCAAGATGACAGACAATTTTTACAGGACCACTCTGCATTTCTTTGGTAATAGTTCTTCTAACAATGTGTGCAAACAGTTTTATGCCTACTGTCTTTACTGGAGTAAGCTAAACCAACTAAAATACAGCTCGAGTTGCTGTCAATAATGCAATATTAACTGTAAAAAAGTAACAGTAGGTATAAAACGTATGAATAATTTTACTTGATCGTGTAATAGTAATATTGCTACAGAAAACCCGACTTCTCTGTTTTGTTGTATTTCAGCCTGTCTTTATTAACTGGAGCTGTAGTCTAAATCCAAGCGTGAATAGACTTTGAACTAAACAACAATCGTAACTCATATATTTATCGTCCTAATCAAAGGAACCACAACATTCATACTTACGTATCGTTTCTGTGGTTTCAATACGTGCGCACTACAATATACATGCTCTTGATTATATCTAGACTAATAAACCTACTAATGTAAACAATGAACTGATCCTATCGCCCTAACGGTGGCGCCATGTTTGCCGAAGACTAGAAGTGGACTGAAGTGAAAAGCCTAGTGTGATTGGACGAAACTGTTTAAGGATTAGCAGACGACTGGACTTTCGAGTGGTTGAACGCTCTCATGACGTAGTGCACTTTGGGAGCGCTTTGATTTTGAAGGTGTATCTTAAAATTAGTTATCTTTTTTTGAAAACTTTTTCACCGTACATTTTATTCTATAATTCAGAAACGAATATAATTTTGTGCGGAGTACTATGAAAGAATGATGACCAGTGGACGAAGCTCTCTTTATAATTCACCCTGCCAGTTTGTTCCAGCTACACCATCACTGTACAGGGGGATTTGTAGATCCCCAGGGGCGGAAGTCCCAGCTTCTCCACTGAGCGTAAATTGTAAATTAATTCGCCATTTTCAGATTCTTAGTGCACAGAAGCCCATCACTATCACGTAGAAACGAGTAGTCTACCACTTGTGCATCAATCATGCTCTTGTACCTCCCCCCTCTCCCCTACTCCCATGCAGTTTAGATCTAGCCTAGTATATTCATTGCACGTCTGTTAGGTACTGTCTGCCTTTATTATCATTATTATAACTGTACCAATGATGCACATGTATAAAAATCCAGGCAGTCGACTGTGCGAGAGCTATCAAATTTTCTTTCTCGTTTGTTTATTTTCATGTTTTATTAGTTCAGTTGCAAAATCAGTGTGACTGTGTAGATCAACACGATGAATGCTGTAGGCTATGACAGACATACCCGTCTTTCTCCTCTCCCCTACCACCTTTATCTCTGGAGCATGATACCTGATGTTGGTGTGGTTGTGATTATGTGTGGGGGTGGGATGGGAGGCTACAAATCATTTCATAATTGCTGAAACCTGGAGTTCTTCTGTGTCAAGTAGTGGAATATTCACAGGGACAGCAGGTAGACCGGCTTAGATGTTTTGGTCCCGATGACTTTTGAAGCTGGTAGGCTATATAATATAGCTAGAACGTCTGTGGTTGATTCGATTGCATCAGTTTGTGCTCTAATTTCAGACACTGGCACACCCAGTTCACTCTCCAGCAATGGCTCAAGGGGCACAACCACTCGTGCCATGGAAATGGAGCTTGGAGAACAGATACTGTTTCTGCAAGAGGTTTCATCCACCTCTGTGTCTGCAGGTAAAATTCTCTCTCTCTCTCTCTCTTCTCTCTCTCTCCCCAAATGTATTGATCAGCAATATCTTCTAGTGGCATGCTATTAAGAGATATGCTTTATTTAATTCTGTTTTCCTGTTCGAATGTATGTCAGTTTTTCCTGTTAAACTGCCAGTTTGTCTATTCATTTGTGACGTGTGGAGAGGATTTGTTACGAGTACATTCCTACCAAATTTTTTGTTACATGATTTTGCATTTGAGCTATTTCCACATAACAATGTAATCTGGGTGTTTTTTTTAAACTCTCCCGCTCTGCCTCTGTCTATCTGTCAGTCTGTCTGTCTGTCTGTCTGTCTGTCTGTCTGTCTGTCTCTCTCTCTCTCTCTCTCTCTCTCTCTCTCTCTCTCTCTCTCTCTCTCTCTCTCTCTCTATCTCTCTCTGTATGTGTATTCATTTGCATTCTTTCCTTTTGTTGCAATTTTTTTTCTTTTCATTTTGAGGGCTGGATGAAAAAAAAAGTCTTTGTAACTTAATCTATTACCCTCGTAAAATAAAATTGCGTTTGCCTCTCTCTCTCTCTCTCTCTCTCTCTCTCTCTCTCTCTCTCTCTCTCTCTCTCTCTCTCTCTCTCTCTCTCTCTCTCTCTCTCTCTCTCCGTGTGTGTGTGTGTGTGTGTGTGTGTGTGTGTGTGTGTGTGTTTATTTTATTTTATTTTATTTTTTATATCGAGGATAATGGAATAAGCATTTATGTGCTTTTTTACATCCAGTCCCCGTGTGCATACGGTTTTGTAAATTTTGTCATCTGTTCCCACCGGCACGGTGTGTGTGTGTGTGTGCGTTTGTGTGTGTGTGTGTGTGTGTGTGTGTGTGAAGTAAAATCAAAATGATATTTACTGAGGGTAAACGGTTAAGTTTACACGCCTGGGTTTTGGTCCCGCCCTCACGTACGTGTGTGTGTTGTGTGTGTGTCTGTCTGTCTGTTGTGTGTGGGTGTGTGTGCGTGCGCGCGCGTGTGTGTGTGTATCTGTGTGTGTATGGAAGAGAGAGAGAGGAGAGAGAGAGAGAGAGAGAGAGAGAGAGAGAGAGAGAGGATTATAGTTTTGTACGCATATTTTTATATTCTGTATTTTGCACAAAACAAAAGAAATAAAAATCCTTGATGAGAGCAGTTGCCACAGATGAACTGTATGCTTTTTGGGGGTCTTAATGCGCAACTCAGTATTTAATTTGCTGCAATGTGTGTGTGTATGTGTGTGTGTAAGTCTCTGTGTGCGTGTGCGTGCATGCATGCGCGCGCGCGTGTGGGTGTGTGTGCATGCGTTTGCGCGTGCACACACACGCACACACACAGAAACACACACACACACACTCATTCACTCACTCACTCTCTCTCTATCTCTCTCTCACGCGCGCGCACACACACACACACACACACACACACACACACACACACACACACACACACACACGTGTGCACGTGCACATGAGTTTGTTCCTCTGATGTGTCAGGAACTCAAGGCGCTACCTTTGAGCAGACAGTTCCAACCACACCACTCCCAAGCCCCAGAAGACGGAGAGTCACGCCATTGATGACATCATCACAAACGTCACCATCACCAGGAAGCTGTGACATCAGACAAGTGCCAGATCACGGCGCCAGGAAAGAACGTAACCAGTCTCGTGCCGAAAAACAGAAGCAACGTTCTCACTGGCTGCTTTCCTCCTGTGGTCTGTCTGCTTCTGATGTGGCTTTAGGACAGTCAGAGGAGGATGAGGAGGATGATGCCAGTCTGAGAGTTGATGGGTTACATGATGGTATTTTTCTTTGAAGAAATCAACATGTGTGCTTGAGTACAACGTGGTGAGATATAAAGCATAACTGAGGACCTAATTTGGATGCGTTCCCTTTCGTAATGACAGGATAAAACTAGGTGACTAGTGGGTTTTTTCTATTCACAAGTTAGAACTGAGTTTTTCATTTTTTTGCTATCAAGCTAAACTACAGCAGCCTGGGATAAGTACAGTTGTAGTTTGTCACTGAATAAGTTTCAACTGTTCTGTTGTGTTCAGTTCGCGTCCGCCATCATGGTTAGAACAACCAAGTTTGATTTCTGAAATCAGTTTTGTTTATAGCATCAGTGTTTGTTTTTTAAACACTTTGTCGGTTTTATCAGTTCTGTTTTGTGTGTTTGTTTGACGTGACTCTGATTGATCTGAATCAGTTGGGGGTTTTTTGGTGTGTGTGTGTGGGATTGGGTTTTTTTTCTATAAATGTTCAGTTCACTGATTTCAAATAGAGTAAATCAAAAGTAAGCGCGCACACACACACACACACACACACACACACACACACACACACACACACACACACACACACACACACACACGCGCGCGCGCGCGCGCGCGCGTGCTGATATCACTATTTAGTGATGATTTCTGATATCACTGTTTAGTGGAAGGACGTTAAACAGAACAACAGCAACAACAACAACAACAAACCACACACACACACACACACACACACACACACACCACCCACACACACAACCACTTTCTGATATCATTATTAAGTGGAAGGACGTTAAACAGAACAACAGCAACAACAACCACACACACACGCACGCACGCACGCACGCACCACACACACACACACACACACACACACACACACACACTTTGTTGAAACCAGTCGGTGGGATATCTTGTTTTTCCATATTGTGACAAATGTGAAGAAAAATAGTGTTGTCATTGTTCGTGTTCAGGTTAAAAACAACCACGAGAGGCGGGATGGCCTAGCGGTTAGACACTTGGCGCTCCTGATCTGACCACGAAGGCGTCTGTTTCAAGGGATTTTCCCCTGGAGTTAGCATCACTCCGCTCCCCCAGAAGTCCTTCGGAGAAGACAATAAACCGAGGTCTCTGGTGCAAATCCACGCAGAGCGTCTTTCACACACGTTAAAAACCCGTTCCGCCTTTCGGAATAGTAGGCCATTTTGTGCCAGTAAGAACGGATGACAGTTATGTTGAACAACGCATGCACGCAGGAGTCGTGTTTAGACACCAGCCCCGAAGTTAACACAGCTAACTAGATGGTGGGATGAAACGGTCGCATACACAAAAATCTCACTATTGCTGAACCTCGGAGCTCTAGCCGTGCAGCACAAAGAAAAAGAAAGAAAAAAAAAGAACTACCAACCTCGTTTTGTCCTGAACTAGGAAAAGACAATCTATGACCCTGACAATAAACACATGCGGGTTTGTTTTTTGTTTGGTTTTTTGGTGGGGGAGGGAGGGGGGTCTTTCTTCGACCATTATTATTATAATTGTTATTGTTATATCATCATAATCATCATCATAATCTTCATCATCATTATTCCGATCATTATTGTTGTTGCTATTATTGTAATCATATTTGTTGTTAATTTTGAGCTAGAAGTTCCTTCCAGATCAGTCTATACGCAGGCTTATCAATGCCTTTCATGTTTTTTCGTGCACAAAACAAATTATGCATGTTAAAGATCCTGTACCTCGCGTCAGCGTTTGGTGGGATATAAAAACACAAGCATATCCAGACTCGCCAATGACAACAGAGTTCTTTAGCAAACTAATGTTTGTCGCGACATGAAATTCATGAACAATAAAGCCGTTATATGACATACAAATTCAGTCTCTGTGTGTGTGTGCGTGCGTGCGTGCGTGCGCGCGCGCGCGGCCCGTGCGTACGTATGTGTGTATCTGCCTGTTAGCATGTGCAGACCTGCTGAATATTTATGTGTTGTATTGCTATGCTTTGCTTTGCATTATATTGTATTGTATACTTCTGTTTGTCGGAGGCAGGTTTCTCTGTAAGACATTGGTGCTGCTCTCCACGGGAAAGTGCATCGCCACAGGAGCAGCGCCGCCCACTTTTTGCTTAATTATTTTCCCATCAACGTGTGTGGTTGTTATCCTGTGAGAGTGGATTTCTTGTTGCCATGGATCCTTTAATGTGCGCTGAATATGTGTTGCACATAGGACCTCGGTTTATTGTCTCATCCGAAAGACTAACACCTTGACCACCACTCAAGGTATTGTGGATTGGGGGTAAAGTTTGGGCACAAACGGGGATCAAACACGCACTTTTTGCTTTCTAGGCGGGTGCATTACCTCCAGAGCACCGATCCAGCAATAAACTAGTGTGCCGACAAGACACATCTTCCTCCTCTCCTTATCATCCCTCTTCGTAACCAGGGATGCAAACAGTAACATCAGAATTTGCAACAACAAAAAATGCACACGACAAACTCCAGGCTAAACAGTTTTGACAGAATGAGCAGTCCTTTCAAGAAGGCAGAATCACAGTCATTTATTGTCAGTGAAGTGTAGAATGACTTCGAATTTCGTAAAGATCATCAGTATTAAGATAATCAATAATCCATCTGTTATTGATAATCAGGCCACCACAAATACTTTTCATCCAAAATGGCATCTTTATTGAAAATCTTGTGAAACTAATTGAATAATTATCAAGAAAATGTAGTGATCTGTTGATCACAATTTCTTTTGTCGCAAAGATAATATTGATAAGATACGGTGTTAATATTGGCAAAGACAACACACATTCTAAACAATAAAAATTCCTTTAAAATCATGCTAACCACAGTAGTTTAACAGTTAAAGAAGAACAAAATAAAACGGTCCCTCTTTATCTTTAAAAAAATACAGAGCTGATTTTAACAATGGATGTGATTTCTCAGCAGCATGCCCATTTTTAATGTCTGTATCCGAGATCCGCTCATTCCTGTCAAACCTGATCTTCATTTTGATCAGTAACACAAAGCTAGCGGCGATGTAGACACCTGACCCGATCTTAACACAAATCCAGGCGTGTAGTACTCTATTTCTCACAAGAAGTTTTCATAAGGTTGTGTACACAGACTTTGAGACAGCCTGAAGCAGCAAGTGCTGCAGTAACCGTGTGTTTTCAGGGCTGGTAAAGGGCGCTTCGAAGATAAAAGGACATCCTCTATGTGACTCCAAGCTTCACACAGATCCAAGACTGTGGAAAACTAGCTGTGTCAAAAGGCATAACAGGAATGCTCACGAAGAAAACATCTACAACCATGAAAATTAATGCTGGTCTTCTATCATGACCTAATTAAATTTGGACTCTGATACATTTTATCCAGAGTCAAAATTAAAGCTGTGTAGTTTTGAGCTGACTTGTTTGTCCAGTATTTTGCTTTCCGTAACGTGATGCCAGTTCTCGGTGTTTAAAATCAATTAAGAATGAGACTTTTACCACACGATGTGGTTGTTTACTGAGAAAATCTGAAAACCTGATTTAAAAAAAATAGCGCACAAAAACTGAACAGACTTTAACAAACGAAACAAACTCGACACCATTTGCTCCCATCAAATGTATCTCACTGAAATCCCCAATCAGCCAAATATAATCTGAACAAGTAAAGGTTTAAACCTCAAGTAACTAGGAATCAAGTAGTGCTTCCTATCACTGGAACTACCAAAACTAAACTGATTAAAACACAACGTTGCCTTGCGAATGCAGGGAAAAAACAAATTCCAATGAGATTTTTTGTTTTGTTTTTGTAAGAACTTACGCCAGTTCTTTGCATAAAAGGGTGGGTGTGTTTTGTTTCTTCTGATTCTTTCTGCATTGTGGAAACAGCAACTGTTCGTTAGCACAGTCATGCACAGTGCTCCACATGTCGAACGTGTGATAGGAATGGACATTCAAAGTCCACGACAAAGCTGTCACGAAAAATAAGCTAACATTTCGCAATTCTATCGGTTTTACCACAGAAATAAACAATGTTGTATCACCCAAAATACAAATGAATAATGTTACCACTGTGGCACTACCAACATACCACTTTTGAAACATTTCGTCCAAGACCAGCAGAACAGAATGTCAAGTATCAACACAATAAGCTGATGTAAGACATAAGTAATTATGACTCGGATACCTTTTACATGATTTTTTAAAGCTTTGGATTGACATTTTCTCAGTTTTAATACGAACTCTTGGTCACAGATTTTCAGTGCCAAACACATCAAAACGATTTTTTTTTCAACTCTACACATACTTATGTGATACAATATTGTTTTTGTTCAGCTGAATGCGGAAACTTTACATTTGTCGAGTATGGAATTTTCCTTTTCAAAACATGTACAGATGAACAGCAGACCTCTGGTACCATTGTTAAAATGGCAATTTTGACTCGGTTCATGGTGATTTTGCACATACACATATTACTTTTTGTAACGAACGTTAGTGTTTACTGTCAAACTTATTATCATTGTTTTGACACGGTTTGGCTTCAATACATTTCATTCCTTCGACAATCCATCTTCTGACTCGGTGTGTTTCTCATCCATACAATACACAGCATGCAGTCCTTCAAAAATCCAAATGGTTCTGGCCTGTGTTCCCAGCAGACGACTCCAGAGTGGGGGGCTGACGACGAGGCTGGTCAGGGGTGCCCCAGGCGTCTGTTGGGGCCCTCTGCAGGGTGGAACTGCTATTTTCTGTCCCCTTACTCACCCGATTGGGGCCTCTGAAACATGAAGACAGCGTGAGCATGAAATGAGCAGCGTGAGCATGAAATGAGCAGCGTGAGCATGAAATGAGCAGCGTGAGCATGAAATGCATTGTTTGTGCTAGCAAACAAAAGGGGTGTAAATTTGGCAAGTATGAAACATGGAAGCATGGAGGGGGGGGGGGGGGGGGAGGGGGAGGAGGGGGTGACTACAAACCCTCGCCCCCACCCTCAAGCTCTGGAAGACAACAGTCAATCACGTTGATTAGGGATGTTCAGAACATGTTTGCAAAGGATATGGGAAGGGGTTTCGTGTTGTTCGTTTTTTTAAAACCCAAACTGTATTCATTGAACCAGTATCCACTAAGTAGAAGCCAGACTCTGACAGTGTGGTAGAACAACCTTTAATTAATAATTCCGCCCAGTTCACGCAGCACAGTACTGTGTTTTGATTGTCTTTTATAGCGTGTTGTATTGTATCGTATCGTGTTGTATTGTATTGTATCGTGTTGTATTTTATTGTATCGTGTTGTATTGTATTGTATCGTGTTGTATTGAATTGTATCGTGTTGTATTGTACTGTATCGTGTTGCATTGTACTGTATCGTGTTGTATTGTATTGTATCGTATCGTGTTGCATTGTCTTGTACTCCATCGTATTGTACTAATATAGTGATGTTATTATATTATAGCCTAACTTTTGTCACGGGGTGTTTCTCTGCATTAAATTTCGGGTCACTCTCCACGGGGAAAAGGCTTTGCCACAAGAGCCACTTTGCCACTTTAAAAAACATCCGCCTGCATGTGCACTGGTTTTCCTAAAAAAGGAGCTTTTTAAACTGAGATTGCTGGGAACAACTCTTTTTACCGTGTGTTCTTTTACGTACGCTAAATGTATATTTCATCATCCAAAAGACTAGCATCCAGACCACCGACCAGAGGGTAGGGGGTGGGGGGACAGATAAGGTTCAAAGAAGAATGGAACCCCTGATTTCTAAACAAGTGTCTTACCATAAGACCACCCATCCACAAAGTTACGAGAAGGGACTGTAATAGGAAACAACCTATTGAAGAGGTTGACCCCGTTAAAAGCATCATGCACTGATGTTTTGATAGTGCTTTGTGCTATCTTAAGTCATCGTTCCTAAAGAGTAGGCTTAACTTTCCCCTCCAATTATTGGACATTTAAAGATGGAAGGTGGCAGGATGGTTAAGACATTCGCCTGCCTAACAAGTAAACCGTGAGGTCCTGGGTTTGATTCCCACTCTTGCCCTTTCTTCTCAGTTTGATCAAAACAAAAATCGAACTGAATGTCAAAGTCCTTCGGATGAGACTATAAACCGAAGTCCCGTGTTGCGAATGCACGTAGTGCACAATTTGCGCACACGTTAAAAACCCGTTCCGCCTTTGGGAAGTGTAGGCCATTGTATGCAAGTATGAGCTTATAACAACATTAAGGAGAAAAAACCCGCATGCACACAGGCGTCATGTTAAGACACCATCCCCGACATCGGAATGCGGCTGCCTCAATGCAATGGGGGGGGGGGGGGGGGGGGGGGGGTGGGGGGGGGGGGGGGACGGTGGCATAGGCAAAAGTCTCATCACTGGTGAAACTCGGAGCTCTAGCCGAGGAAGGAGAAGCAGACGATGACTGGTGATCATCTGCCTGGGAGATGGTGCGGTGATCATAATCCAAGTTGGTTTTCTTCGATTTTTAAGTATCAGCTCTGATATAGTACTCACGGTCATCATCATCGTTATTGTCATCATCGATAACATGACAGTGGTGATGGTGATGGGTGATGGGTGGTGGGTGGTAGAAGTGGCAATGGTAATGATGGTGGTGGTGGTGGTGATTGTTATAGTGGTAATAGTAGAGGTGATGGTTGGTGTAGTGATAGTGATGATGGTGATGATGGTGGCGATGGTGGTGATGGTCGTGGCAAGGTTAATGATGGTGGTAATGATAGAGGTGATGGTCGATGTAGAGATAGTGGTAGCGGTACTTTGCGGCGGTGGCGGGAGGAGGTGATGGTGGTAGTGTTGGTGTTGCAGGTGGTGAGGGTTATGATGGGGGTGGTAGCAATGTTGGTGGTATGGTAGAGGTGTGACGGTCACGCTAATGGATGGCTATGATAGTGGTGGTGATGATGACGATGGTGGTAATGGTGACGATAGTGACTATGGATGGAAGTAGTGGGGGTGGAGGTGTGATGATATGAGGGTGGTGGTGGTGGCGGTTGTACCGTTTGCAGAATTTGAAGACAGCGGCGAGGACGGATCCCACCACAGCCAGCAGGCCCCCTGCCGCCCCGCCAATAGTGGTCAGTGAGGAGCCAGAGGACTGCCCTGCACCCTCCTCCTGAGCCTGGCTTGTGGACTCTGGCCACAACAGTGAGCTAGCCTTCATCCACGATCTCATGTTACAGCACTGATATAGACTGCACTGGACTAATGGACTGAAAGGTGGGGCATGTAGTAACAGGAAAAAATTTGGGGGGGAACAAGTAAAATAAAATCCTTATTGGGATCTTAAGAGTTCTAGTCGAGGAATATATTTCATGTAGAAGGAGGAGGAGAGAAAGAGGAGAGACGAATATCGGAAACTTTGAGAAGAATATCAGAAACTTTGAGAAGAATATCAGAAACTTTGAGGAGAATATCAGAAACTTTTAGAAGAATATCAGAAAATTTGAGAAGAATATCAGAAATTTTGAGGAGAATATCAGACACTTTGAGAAGAATATCAGAAACTTTGAGGAGAATATCAGAAACTTTGAGGAGAATATCAGACACTTTGAGGAGAACATCAAAAACTTTGAGGAGAACATCAAAAACTTTGAGGAGAATATCAGACACTGAGGAGAATATCAGAAACTTTGAGAAGAATATCAGAAAATTTGAGGAGATTATCAGAAACTTTGAGAAGATTATCAGACACTGAGGAGAATATCAGAAACTTTGAGAAGAATATCAGAAAATTTGAGGAGAATATCAGAAACTTTGAGAAGAATATCAGAAACTTTGAGGAGAATATCAGAAACTTTGAGAAGATTATCAGAAACTTTGAGCAAAGAAGAATATCAGAAACTTTGAGAAAAATATCAGAAACTTTGAGAAGAATATCAGAAACTTTGAGAAGATTATCAGAAAATTTGAGGAGATTATCAGAAACTTTGAGAAGATTATCAGACACTGAGGAGAATATCAGAAACTTTGAGAAGAATATCAGAAAATTTGAGGAGAATATCAGAAACTTTGAGAAGATTATCAGAAACTTTGAGAAGAATATCAGAAACTTTGGAGATTATCGAAACTTTGAGCAAGAAGAATATCAGAAATTTGTGAAACAATATCAGAAACTTGAGAAGAATATCAGAAACTTTGAGAAGATTATCAGAACTTTGAGAAGATTATCAGAAACTTTGAGAAGAATATCAGAAACTTTGAGAAGAATATCAGAAACTTTGAGAAGATTATCAGAAACTTTGAGAAGAATATCAGAAACTTTGAGGAGAATATCAGAAACTTTGAGAAGATTATCAGAAACTTTGAGAAGATTATCAGAAACTTTGAGAAGAATATCAGAAACTTTGAGGAGATTATCAGAAACTTTGAGAAGATTATCAGAAAATTTGAGGAGAATATCAGAAACTTTGAGAAGATTATCAGAAACTTTGAGAAGATTATCAGAAACTTTGAGGAGAATATCAGAAACTTTGAGGAGAATACCAGAAACTTTGAGAAGAATATCAGACACTTTGAGGAGAATATCAGACACTTTGAGGAGAACATCAGAAACTTTGAGAAGAATATCAGAAAATTTGAGGAGAATATCAGAAACTTTGAGAAGAATATCAGACACTGAGGAGAATATCAGAAACTTTGAGAAGAATATCAGAAAATTTGAGGAGAATATCAGAAACTTTGAGAAGAATATCAGAAACTTTGAGAAGATTATCAGAAACTTTGAGCAGAGAAGAATATCAGAAACTTTGAGAAAAATATCAGAAACTTTGAGAAGAATATCAGAAACTTTGAGAAGATTATCAGAAACTTTGAGAAGATTATCAGAAACTTTGAGAAGAATATCAGAAACTTTGAGAAGAATATCAGAAAATTTGAGGAGAATATCAGAAACTTTGAGAAGATTATCAGAAACTTTGAGAAGATTATCAGAAACTTTGAGAAGAGTATCAGAAACTTTGAGAAGAATATCAGAAACTTTGAGAATAGTATCAGAAACTTTGAGCAGAGAAGAATATCAGAAACTTTGAGAAGAATATCAGAAACTTTGAGAAGAATATCAGAAACTTGGAGGAGAATATCAGACACTTTGAGGAGAATATCAGAAACGTTTGAGGAGAATATCAGAAAGTTTGAGGAGAATATCAGAAACTTTGAGGAGAATATCAGACACTTTGAGGAGAATACCAGACACTTTGAGGAGAATATCAGAAAGTTTGAGGAGAATATCAGAAAGTTAGAGGAGAATATCAGAAACTTTGAGAAGAATATCAGAAAGTTTGAGGAGAATATAAGAAACTTTGAGGAGAATATCAGAAACTTTGAGGAGAATATAAGAAACTTGAGGAAAAAAGATTATCTGAAACTTTTGATCTGGTTATTGTCGTGATTATGAAATAGTAAGAATATTGGAAGTACATAACGTTTGTACACTTATATTACCTATCGAAACTATCTGCGCGCGTGTGCATGCACACACACACGCACGCACGTACGCATACACACATACGCACGCACGCACGCACACACACACACAGAATTCAATGTACCATCTGAAAATAAACGTTGACTTTTACACACACACACACCACACAACACACACACACACACACACACACACACACACACACACACACAACACACACACACCACGCTTTATTCATTGTGTCTAAGTCCATGTGACTTTTATGGCAAGAAATATTTTTGATTCTGATTCACACACATACGCACAATCACATACACACCCAAACCATTCATTCCAAATAAAACAATCCCAACGTACCAGTCATCGACGCAGCTGGCGCAAGTGTTGACGCAGTTGGCACAGATGTTGACGCAGACTTGGACGATGTTGGCACATTTTTTGCGCCGTTGGAAACGGTGGTGGAAGGCACTTTTGATAAGGTGGTGGTGGGGGTGGTGGTGGGGGTGGTGGTTTTTGACAATGCCGTTGTCGTTGCTATGTGTGTAAGCGTTGTGGATACTTGTGTTGGAGGCCTACTGGAAACTGCTGTGGTTGTTAAAGCTGTTGTTGGGGTTGGTGGTGGTGTTGTGGTTGGTGGTGGTGTTGTGGTTGGTGGTGGTGTTGTGGTTGGTGTTGTGGTTGGTGGTGGTGTTGTGGTTGGTGGTGGTGTTGGGGTTGTGGTGGTGTGTGGTGGTGTTGTGGTTGGTGGTGTTGTGGTTGGTGGTGGTGTTGTGGTTGGTGGTGGTGTTGTGGTTGGTGGTGGTGTTGTGGTTGGTGGTGGTGTTGTGGTTTGTTTTGTGGTTGGTGGTGTTGTTGGTATTACTGCTGTGGTTGTTGTGATTGGTGTTGTTGTCGTGGTCAGCGTTGTTGTTGTGGCTGGTGTTGTTGTTGTTGTCGGTGTTGTTGTGGTTGGTGCTGGTGTTGTTGTTGGGGTTGTTGTTGTAGTTGGTGTTGTGGTAGTTGTAGTTGGCGTTGTTGTAGGTGTTGTTGTTGTCGTTGGTGTTGTTGTTGTTGTCGTTGATGTTGTTGTTGTGGTTGGTGTTGTGGTTGTGGTTGGTGTTGTTGTTGTGGTTGGTGTTGTCGTTGTAGTTGGTGTTGTGGTAGTTGTAGTTGTTGTAGTTGTGGTTGTTGTAGGTGTTGTCGTTGTCGTAGTTGTTGTAGTGGTTGTGATATCTGCAAAAATGCATCGCACAATGATTTGTATATAAGTATGAGCAACCAGTAATGACTGTATGAAAGCATGAATTGTGTTATGTCATTGAGTATAATATTTCATAGGCAACCAGTAATAACTGTTTTGTATGAATTGTGTTGTCATTAATTATAACAATTTATAGGCAATCAGTAATGACTGTTTTGTATGGATTGTGTTATGTCATTGAGTATAATATAGGCAACCAATAATGATTGTTTTGTGTGTTTGTGTTATTTCATAAACCATAACAACCAATGACTGGTTTGTACGGTTTGTGTTATTTCATTAAGTGTAGGCTTGAAGTAATGACCTTTTTATATGGTTCATGTCCGGTCATTTCCTCTCTGAAGGAAATGACTGTAAAATCATACGACCTTGATCCCATACCTGCTCCTGTTTTCTCACAATGCCTTCCACAATTTGTACCTATTATCACTAAAATAGTAAACTCATCTCTTTTGTCAGAAAATTTTCCATCAACTCTTAAAACAGCAATAGTCACACCTCTACTGAAAAAGCACGACCTTGATCCCAACATTCTGAAGAATTATAGACCTGTCTCAAACTTACCCTTTGTCTCTAAAGTACTAGAAAAAGTTGTTCTCAAACAGCTCAACGGTCACCTTCATTCCAATGATCTCCTTCCCCCTTTTCAATCTGCCTATCGCCCCAACCACAGCACTGAAACCACCCTAGTCCACACTTTAGATACACTTCTACTCGCTTCTGACGCAGGAAAAATCTCCCTCCTCACTCTTCTCGACTTATCTGCAGCCTTCGAAAATTTAGATTACTCAATTCTTCTTTCTCGCCTCCAAAATACGTTTGGTATTAATGGCACAGCCCTCACCTGGTTTAGTTAATACCTCACAGACTGATTCCAGAAAGTTATTGTAAACAAAATTCAAATCAGAACCTGTCAAACTGGAATGTGGAGTCCCACAAGGATCAGTTCTGGGCCCTGTTCTCTGCAATCTCTATACTGCTCCACTCTCACCTATAATAAACCACCATCATATTGATCATCATTTCTATGCCGATGATACTCAGCTTCAATGCCTTGATACTGTTGAAAACTTGCCTTCCCTCCTGACAAATATGTTCAACTGCCTTCAAGACATTCAAAACTTGATGACTCAGAGCAAGTTACAACTTAATGCTGATAGAACCGAAGCCATGCTCATAGGGACCCAACATAAACTTTCCTCTATCATAAAAACTTTAATAGAATTCGGCAATACGTCAGTTCCTTTGCCAACTCTTTGAAGTATTTAGGTGTAGTTCTGGACAACACACTCTCTATGAAAAAAAATCATCACCCAGACCTGCCAGTCTTGCTACTATCAATTACGCCGCATAAGCGTAATTCGTAAGTATCTGTCCACTGACGCAACTTCCAAGCTTGTCACATCTCTCATTACTTCACGTTTAGACTATTGTAATTCTCTTTTGGCTGGCCTTCCAGCATCATCCATCCACTCTCTTCAACGCATACAAAACTCTGCGGCTCGACTGTTCCTAAGAAAGAAAAAATCTGAACACATCACTCCTCTTCTGCGATCTCTTCACTGGCTGCCTGTCTCACAGAGATTGAAGTATAAGACCAATACCATCTGTTTCAAATGTTTTCACAAATCTGCACCCTCTTATCTCTGTAACTGTCTTCACCTGTATACTCTATCACGTTTCCTTTGCTCAGCTGCAGATACTTTGCGCTTTCGAACACCCAGATTCAAACAAACCACTGTTGGCCGTCGCTCCTTCTCTGTTTCTGGTCCATCCACCTGGAATGATCACCCTCTTTCACTTCGCCAAAAGCCTTCACTTGATACCTTCAAATCCAGCCTCAAAACGCTCTTATTTCCTACCTGACACTTTCCCCTCATATCTGTTCCTACTTTTCAACAGCATCCTTCAACTCCTTCATCACCTTCTAAGTGTGTGTGTGTGTGTGAGGGGGGGGGGGGGGAGGGGGTATGTGTGTGTGTGCATAAATTTGAAATATCTTATTATATTTGAAGAAAGTTTCATGCGTGTAATGCTTTGAGTACAAGCGCTTTGATATGTTTGTTTTACAATATTCAGCGCTATACAATTCCACATATTATTATTATTATGATTATTATTATTATTATTATTATTATCATCATTTTGAAATTAGTTTGAGGTCTATAAGTGTGTTTGACCTTCACTTATTCAATTTTTAGTTACTTTGATCAACTGGATTTGCCAGAAACGTTTAATCTATGTTGATGGGTTTAATATTGTTGTCATTATTGAGTCTCTTTGTTTTGTTTTGTTTATAACTTTGTTTGTTTTGGTTGGTTGGTTGGTTGGTTGGTTAGTTGGTCGGTTTGGTTGGTTGGCTGGTTTGGTTTGTTGGCTGGTTTGGTTGGTTGGATGGCTGGTTGGCTGGTTGGTTTCGTTGTTTGGTTTGGTTGCTTGCTTGTTTGCTTGTTTAGTTAGTTGGTTGGTTTGGTTTGGTGGGTTTTTTTTGGTTACACTTACATGTTTGACCTCCCAGCTACTTTGATAAAATTGAGATGTCATTTTGATTTCATTATATTGATGAGCTTACAGTTGTTTGACGTTGGCAAGCTTAATTACTCATTGTGGCTGAATGTAGTTACTTTGAAAGAACTCATTCTTCATTTGGGGTTCAAAGAACATTCTCCACTCTCCTTTCCTGTTCAACACGCAGACCTACCAGTGCCTTGATCGCACAGAATGGCAGCCAAGATACAGCTACAGAGCTAAGGCAGATCGGCACCCAGATGGCTTGATGACATCCAGATACGATGACATCCAGATACACATGGACGTGACATGGCATAGAGAGGCACAAGACAGGAATTATCCGATGGAGGGAGGGGGGAGGGGGGAGGGCTGGTACGGAGGGAGGGCTGCATGCTGCAGGGGATGATGGGCGACGCCTTGGTGCTAAGGTACCTGCCGGTGTCTCCATCACCTTCAGGTGTAGACTTTGCTCTGGCACCGCATTGCTTACAATATCATACTGCATGCCACCATAATAATATGGCGGATAGGTGTTCTAGAGGTAACGCACCTGCCTAGAAAACAAAAATCCGTGCTCGAACTGTGTGGTAGTTCGATCCCCGTTTTTTTTCCGAAACTTTTCCCCAATTCACTAGACCGCGCGTGAGTTGTGGTCTGGGTGCTAGTCTTTCGGATGAGACGAGAAACCAATGTCCCGTGTGTAATACGCATGTAGCACACGTAAAAGAACCCATGGCAACAAGACAGAAGCCTCTGGCAATTTTGTATAAAGAAAAAAGCCACTCTTATAGGAAACCGAATACACACACAGACAGGAACAGAACAAAAAGTAATGGGTGGCGCTGCTCTTGCGGTGACGCGCTCTCCCTGGGAGAACAGCCCGAATTTCACGCAAACAATTCTGCCGTGACTTAAAGTGGTAATCAATACAATCCAACGCCAACAATCACATTGCACGGGTTGTATCTTAGCTTATTAAAACTCTCTTTACTCTATTGCACCAGGCGGTATTACCCATCCAGGTATACTCCAAATACTAGTATCAGGCGATATTACCTCATCCAGGTATACTCCAACTACTAGTATCAGGTGGTATTACCCATCCAGGTATACTCCAAATACTAGTATCAGGCGATATTACTCCATCCAGGTATACTCCAAATACTAGTATCAGGCGGTATTACTCCATCCAGGTATATTCCAAATACTAGTATCAGGCGATATTACTCCATCCAGGTATACTCCAACTACTAGTATCAGGCGGTATTACTCCATCCAGGTATACTCGAAATACTAGTATCAGGCGGTATTACTCCATCCAGGTATACTCCAAACACTAGTATCAGGCAATATTACCCCATCCAGGTATACTCCAAACACTAGTATCAGGCGGTATTACCCCATCCAGGTATACTCCAAATACTAGTATCTGGCGATATTACTCCATCCAGGTATACTCCAAATACTAGTATCAGGCGGTATTACCCCATCCAGGTATACTCCAAATACTAGTATCAGGTGATATTACCCCATCCAGGTATACTCCAAATACTAGTATCAGGCGGTACATGCCTCATCAATGCAAAGTCCTTGGCATGAGACTATAAACCGAGGTCTCGTGTGCGAACGCATGCAGAACATCTTCCACGCACGTTAAAACTCGCTCCGCTTTTCGGAAGAGTAGGCCATTGTGTGTTGGTAGGAACGGATGACAAAATTTTTAAAAACTACATACACACGGGGACTGGATGAAAAAAACGCACATGAGTGCTTATTCCATTATCCTCGAAATGAAAGAATAAAAGAGATGAAAGGAATAACTAGCATGCTCCAGAGACTCACGGGTTTCACAGAGCGGGCCGGTGTAGTGGTGTGGACAGTCGCAGTGAAAGCTGCTGACCACTCTTTGCTTGCACCTGCCTCCGTTCAGGCACGGGTGCGATGCACAGTCATCCACGTCTGTGCACAGCAACATCAATCACCATCACTGTCTTCCTCTTTCTGTTGGCGTTTTCGCCATCGGTCTTTCATCGTTGTGGTTATTCTTTTATCATCATCATCATCATCATTATCATCATCATCATCATCATCATCATCATAATCATCACCACCACCACCACCACCTCCACCACCACCACCACCACCATCATCATCATCATCATCATCATCACCATCACCATCATCATCATCATCATCATCAGTACTGTTGCTGTCATGACAGTTATCGTTGTTGTCTACTATCGTTCTCATTGTTACCACTACCACCATCACTACCACTATCACTATGGTCATCATGATTATAATCGCTGTCTTTATCGTCGTCGTTGTCATCACCATTAAATGATGCCATTATCGTCTTCCTCATTCATTATTTTCCTCATCAATTCTAATCATCAGCACTTGTTAGCAAAGTCATTATTGTCGTTAAATTTGTCTGCGATACTGACGTAGTTGTCAAAACGATACCATAGTGTATAATATGTCATGAAAGGAAGTTGCATTCTTTTCTTTACTAAAATGGGTTTTAGGAGGTAGGTAGGTAGTTAGGTAAGTAGGTAGGTAGGTAGGTAGGTGTGTGCGTTTGTATGCGTGTTTATGTGTGTGTGAAACAAAGAGAGAGAGAGAGACAGACAGACAGACAGACAGACAGACAGACAGATAGACTGACAGACAGCTAGACAGAGGCACAGACAGAGATAGTCAGACAGAGAAACAGACAGACATAGAGAGACAGAGACAGAGAGACAGACATAGAGACAGAGACACACGCAGGCAGACATGGAAAGAGAGACAGAAAGACAGGCAGAGACACAGACATAGAGAGAGAGACAGATAGAGAGACAGAGACACAGACAGAGACACAGATCTTACCATCCCCACAGTGAGGGCCCTGAAATCCAGGCAGACACAGACACTTCCCGCTACTGTCTGTCTGGCACTGTCCCACCTCTGTCATCAGACAGGGGGCCTGCCTGCAGGGGTCTGCCCACGTCACAGCAACCCCTCATCACAGCCATGAAGTCACCCATCACCAGCCTATCACTAACTCAGTATCTGAATGATGATCTACATTCTGCCACTTCAGGGTAAACCACTGTAGCTCCATTTTCAAAAAGTTTTGGGAAAATATTGTTTTTGTGTTTGATCCCCAAACACTTTTTGATTTGGGAGGGGGAGGGGGCAGCAAAATGTAGAACTCTTATCTAGATGAAACAAGGAACGCAAAACATTTCGTTTTTACTGAATTTTGGATGAAAGAGTAAAAGCAAAATTTTCTCAAAACTTTGGAAATTGGAGTTACTGCGTTTTACGATTTGAAAACAATGTCGGATATTGTTTTTCCAATTAAAAATATAGTTACCATAGTGTTTGTGCAATCAGAAAAGTCGTCACCAAAGCGTTTGTCCAATCAGAAACATCAAAGCGTTTGTCCAATCAGAAAAATCGTCACCAAAGCGTTTGTTCAATTAGAAAAATCATCACCAAAGCGTTTGTCCAATCAGAAAAGTCGTCACCAAAGCGTTTGTCCAATCAGAAAAGTTGTCACCAAAGCGTTTGTCCAATCAGAAAAGTCGTTACCAAAGTGTTTGTCTAATCAGAAAATCCAGCTTTTGTCCAATCCGAAAAGTCGTCACCAAAGTGCTTATCCATTCAGAAAAGCCAGCGTTGTCTAATCAGAACAGTCGTCACCAAAGTATCTATCCAATCCCAGCCATGGTTACTGAAGTGATAGCTCGGTGGTTAGAGTGTTTAACACCAGAAGATCTGCAGAAGCCTAAGAGAGCAGGTTCAAGTCCTAAATGAGCTGTCCGTTGGAGGGGAGGGGTTCCTCATAAGTTTACATTGCAGCAAACTGTGACATCACCCCTCTTCAGATCGTCTTCATCCTCAACTTCCACCCTCCAGAGCCAACCTGGTGACTTGGGAGACATCAGGGGATCTCGCGGGTCTCCTCTGATGAGGTAAACAATCACCAGAGCGTGTCCTGAGCTTAATGCAGTGCAGCTGTAAGCTGAGGTAAGTACACATGAACGCATGACCAAGTGTTCTCAGTCCTCATAGATGCTGTCAGTAATGCCAGAAGGCAGACCACTCCAGCAGAGGCCATGGCAACAGTCTGCATTGTCAGAAGCCAGCACAGTCTGGTCTCAGACACCTCTATCACCTACAAAAAATAATGGGTGGGGATCCTCTTGCCGTGACGAGCTCTCCCCGGAAAGAGCAGCCCGAATTTCACGTAGTGGTGGGGAGGGCACAAACGTACTGAGCAGGCAGTCTAGGCCTGGTCAAAGTCTTGAATACAAACGATGAGCAATTGAGCAGTATTATAACTGCCCTGGCCCCACCTATACCCCTACCTCCATGAAGTCATAGGCCAGTCAAATCAAGAAATGAATAAACAACTACAGCATTGGTCTCATCAGAGCAATCATCGCCATACTGCTTATTCATTCAGAATGGCCATTTCCGAAAACGTGTGCGCTAATCAAATACGTTTTTACTGAATCCCACGTCCAATCAAAACAGTCGTCAGCAAATTGTCTGTCCAATCACAGCAGTCGTTGCTAAAGAGTTTTTCTACTTCAAAGTGACATCGACAAGTTCTGAACCAGATGCTCAATGAGTCTGGACGGTCATGAGAGAGAGAGAGAGAGAGAGAGAGAGAGAGAGGGTTGTGACTTACGTGTTCCATTGATAAAAATGCGTACAATCTGTGTTGTTAGGGTCGTGAAACTGAAACACGCACACACGCACGGACGCACACAGGCACCACCAACCAACCCACCCGCACACACACACACAAAACACACACACACACACACACACACACACACACACACTTTTTAATCCCAAGCCTCAAACGCCATG
>CM054138.1:78172067-78197067 GCA_028751875.1 Rapana venosa | reverse complement strand
CAGTGCTATAACTACATCAAGCATTCCACAGTACAGTGCTATAACTACATCAAGCACTGCACAGTACTACAGCAGTGCTATAACTACATCAAGCACTGCACAGTACAGTGCAGGACTACAGCGGTGCTATAACTACATCAAGCACTCCACAGTACAGTGCTATAACTACATCAAGCACTCCACAGTACAGTGCTATAACTACACCAAGCACTGCACAGTGCAGTGCAGTACTACAGCGGTGCTATAACTACATCAAACACTGCACAGTACAGTGCTATAACTACATCAAGCACTGCACAGTACAGTGCTATAACTACATCAAGCACTCACGGGCCTTGTGCGTTCTGGATCAGGATTGGGAGCACACAGCTCATGTTGAAGGGGCAGTAGAGAGGGTTGGAGTTCGTCTCTGTGAACGTCAGGTTGCTGCTCTGTATAGACACACACACACACCAACACACACACACACACACACACACACACACACACACACACACACACACACACACACACACACACACACGCACACACGTTGCTATTTAATGAAGACAATTGGAGGCTAGATGGAAAGACCTTCAAAACTGAGCGACAAACAGGGTATCATGGGGGAAAATCCTAACATAATGTTGTAAAATATAATAAATCAATGATTTATAAAGGAGCGAGAGAGAGAGGGGTGGGGGGTGGGAGGGAGAATACGAATAGGAAAAATGTCTATACGAATACAAAAAAAAGTCTATTCGAATACCAAAAATATCTATTGAGGGTAAACGGATAAACACAGCTCGTCTTTTTACCATGCCCTCCGTCCCACTCTCGCAAATTACCCACAAATGTCTGAGAACACTTAAAATAGAAAACCCAACACAAATTAAACAACCAGTACAAATAAGTACGACATCAGCCATGATACATAATAAAAGAAGAAACGAAAGCACTTACTCTTTTCCCTTCTATGTTTCGGCCATGTGTCAGGTAATCTCTGCCTTACCCCCTACCCTACCCTACCCTCTCCCTTTGCCTATTTTCTCGACCAAAAAAAGTCCCTCCAACTCTGATTAGAAAATTAGAAAATGAAAAACATGAGTAAGCACACGCATGCACTCACGTACGCACGCACACACGAACGCACTCATGTACCATCTGGAAATATTAAAAAATATATATTAAAAATTTGACTTGACTTGAACTGATTTACTTGACGCACGCACGCCACGCCGCCCCCCCCCCCCCCCCCCCCAAACACAACACAGAGTAGACAGACAGACAGGGATACAGACAGGCAGAGACACACAGAGAGACAGTGAGTTACAGAAATAGAAAGGTTAGAAGGACAAGAAAGAAAGAAACAAAGAATGAAAGAAAGAAGAAAGGCAGACAGACAGAAAAAAAAGAGAAAAAGAAAAAACCCATAGTAATGGTTAACTGATAGCTACCTGTTTCAAATCTCTTTGAAATTCTGCAAAAGAAAGTAGCAACCGTCAATACAATTCAATCAATCCACAAATTAATCGATCAATCAATTAATCAATCGATCAATTAATACATCAGTTAATGAGCCAACCAATTGATCAATCAATCTACTAGTCGATCAGTCAGACTGTCAATCAGTTATCCTACGAATCAAACAAGAAATTAGTGAGTCAAGTTAGTGATGAACACATCCAATAATCAGTCAACCAACCAACCAACCCACTAAGTCAGCCAGAAGACGACTGTCGCAAGAATCCAGTGAACAAGTAGGACATCAATCAATCGATCTGAAAAGCAAGGAAGCACACAAACAAGCACAAGATTCAGTAACGGTAAAGGTGTCCCATCACCTATGCGGTCCTTGGGGAGCGAGTGTCAGAGACCTCAGCTTCTCCAGGGGCCAGCATATTGAGCGCAGCGCCCATCTCCTCTCCTCTTGCTGCTTTACCTTCCCTGATCCTAAAGAGGCAGGTACCCATTTACAGCTGGGAGAGCTGGGGGACTGTATTGAAGCCAAGGCGTGCAAACCTTTACCCATCCACTTGGTAACCACGCTCAACGCTGCTTAACCTTTGCCTGGGGAAAGCGAGTGCTCTGACCACTGAGCTACCCCGCCCCCAAGATTCAGTACCAACGAGCAAACCAACAAACCAACCAACCCGCCAACTAACAAACCAACCAACCAACTAGCCAACAAACAAGCCTATCAGTCAACTAGCACCTTGCCAACTAAACAACTAACCAACTCAGCCTACCACTCAACCAAACAGACTCTGAGGATGACAAGTCTCCAAGTTAAGGTTGAGAGCAGAAGGAAAAGAGGCAGACCACCAACATCCTACATTGCCAACATCACTGAGATCAGTGGTCTGGGAGGAGGGCTACAGGAGATGGTAGAACTCAGCAGAGACAGAGAGAGATGGTGAACCCTGGTGGTGGCACTGTGTGGTGCTCCTACCAACGACAGCGGTGATGGAGACAGTTGAGTTGAGGTGAATTGAGTTAAGTTGAGGTGAGTTGAGTACCAGCCAACCAAACAAGCAATACACAAAGCCGGTAATTCGCTAACATATCCATTGATTGACCCCGAGGCTTTGAACAAAGGGCAGCGAACTGTTGCCCAAACACCCCGAATGGATAATTTATTAGTCTGTCAACGTGGAAGCCAAATCTCCAGTCCCCTTCTCATCACTGCGCAACGGGCGATTAAAGATGGATGAAACAGGTTGTCTACTACAGGCGAAAGAAGAGGACACTTTTGTGTTATCACGTTTGTGCTGAAATAGTATGATTTAATAGTAAGTGTGAACTTAAGTTGCTCACCTAAGTCTTTTGTTGCTTGATATTTTGTATAATCTTCCATATCCCTATAAGTATGTCAGGAATGTAAAGAGTTTGAATTTGAATACGATTTTTCCCATATGGCAAACAACTTCTGTCCTCGCATCCTACCTATCTGATTAGGTTGTGTGTGTGCGTGCGTGCGTGCGTGCGTGCGTGCGTGCGTGCGTGCGTGTGTGTGTGTGTGTGTGTGTGTGTGTGTGTGTGTTTACTTACAAACTGCTGGAGTTATTGGCCATCTTACCTGCAACTGTAACATCCAACTGCCTCTCTGCTTCGTTCCTACACACACCACACACACACACACACCACACACACCACACACACACACAACACACACACATACACACACACACATACACACACACACATACACACACACACTACACACACACACATACACACACACACATACACACACACACACATACACACACCACACACACACACACATACACACACACACACACACACACACACACACACACACACCACACACACACACACACACACACACAATGTAAGCACACACTCTTATCCAAAAGAGTTTCTGGGGAGTAGAGTTTGTTTCAATGTTAACTCCTGAGGAAAAATTCCTCGGACGGTCATCCCACGGCAGAGGGGAATCTACTGCCTCACAAGATGTGGCCTTAGTGAAGAGACTGACAACTCCCTCCTCCATGTCGTTATCGCTGTGATGCGGTCAGACTGGTGAACCCATGCCCTGTACAGCTCCAGTTCTCACTTCAGCTACATGAGCTGTGTGCTGACGGGCGGTCATTGCCCTGGGGGGACATTGCCTCTAGAAATACCCTAAACAATGCAAAAAACACAACAAACAAAAAACACTAACACCACCACCACCATAATCATAATCAGCAGCAGAAGCAGCAGCAGCAGCAGCAGCAGCAGCTGCAACAGCATCATCATCATCAACAGCAGCAGCAGCATGAAAAGCCGCAGCAGCAGCAGCAGCAGCAGCATCCTATCACCACCAACAACAACATCACTGACATACTGATTTTTGTAACTACAAAATTGGTAATGCCCATCAGTTCAAATTTTATGAGAGGAAAAACACAACCTTTTCCATAATCATGCTACATTCCACTAAAACAAATCACGATAAGCACATTATAATGTTTATTGCAATTAAAAAAAACAACAACAAAATATGAGACAACACGTAAACCAAACACAATAATTATGTACCCTTGTGAGTCCACAGCAGTGACGACGACAACATAGGAACCAGCCTCCTGAGGGGTCGGGGTCCACGTTAGCTCAGTGGTACCATCATTGCCTTGGGAACTAAGGGAGGTCAGTGTCAGGCTGGACACCGGCGGAACTGACGTCACTCGAAATGACGTAATCCTGACCACCAGAATCAGGAAATCAGTGTGTGTTGTTTGGAGCAGAGTAGCATGGGGCAGAGAAAAGTTCAAGCGAAGTTGGTTAGGGTACAGAGAGCAGAGAGTACGGTGGATCAGAGACAACCCTTCCTTGTTCTAAGATATTTCCCCATCTGTCATTACGTAGACCACCTTTTTTTGTTTTTTTGCTCCAAGGTTCTCTAATGATACATTTTTGCACTTGCGACCGTTTTCTCACCATTAAGATAGACACATTCTGACTTCGGAAATGATGTCTAAAGACAACTCCAGAGTGCATGTGTTTTATTTGTTTGCTTTTGTTTGTTTTTTGTTTTTTTGTTTTTTTTAAATTTTGTCACCCTTTCCTACCAGAACGCAGTACCCTACTCTTCCTAAAGGTGGGACGGGTTTTAACGTGTGCGCAAGAAGTTCTGACAGAGTTCCTGCCTCGGTTTATTGTCATTTGAAGGCTTTTCAGGGAATAGGAACCGGTACTTATAATTATCAATTCCAGGGGGAAAATCTTCTCGTACGGGCGTCTGAGTAAGGGCTCGAACTTGTACTGTCACATGACAAGCCTAACGCTCTAACCACTAGGCTATCCTGTACCCCCTCCCCAGAGCACAACTTAACAGCATCTCTGTGAATCTAAGAGCACCTGTTACTATACTAGGCCGGCACCATCTAGCAACCTTCAAGGAAATGCCAGCCAAGTCTGGAGTCGAAGTGCATTCATTTCCCAGGGCGTGGGTTTCCCTCTCCAGTTCTTCATAGTCTTGTGCTTATTTCATTATCTTCGATATAAAAAAATAATATAAAAAAATTAACGTAAGGTGGCCTGGGTGCTAGTCACTCAGGTAAGATGCCAGACAGCAATCTTAGGTACACATACAGTAGCTCAAAACAACAACAGATCTGTCCATGGAAAAAACTGTAAATGAGAAATCAGTTGTTACACATAAAACCCAAAATTACGGGAAAGAAAAAACCAGTCCTGAACTTCGTCAGCAATTTAGTTCTGCGTGGAAAGAGTTGAGGAAATCTTACACTAAAGATTACATCAAAACTGTACCTAATAATTTCACAGTATAAATCTATAGCTGCCAAAATGTCCAGCAGACATTTTTGCCAGGAAAAGTTTTCCTGACTTGGTTCTTCAAAGTGCATGAATTTGATAAATGTGGCAACACGAGACCTTGGTTTAAATAAAGGTTTCTCTCAAAGATCAGCACCCAGACTGTCCCCTCAAGATCTGTTAGAAAGGGAAAAGAAAACAAAAGACTTTGAACCGTGATACAGAGAGATAGCAAACATGCATTTTAAAGACAGGCTACTCCCGAACAGACACACACACACACACACACACACACACACACCACACACACACACACACACACACACACACACAACACACACACCTCTCTCTCTCTCTCTCTCTCTCTCTCTCTCTCTCTCTCTCATGCACGCCAGCGAGATCCTTACACTTACACACATGCATGCACACAAGCTCATCCCCTTCTTACCCCTCCCCCCACACACAACGCACACACAACACACACACAGACACACACTTAACACACACACACAACACACAACACACACACAACACACACACACACACAACACACACACAATACACACACACACACACACACACACACAACACACACACACACACACACACACCACACAACACACACACACAACACACACACATAAACACACACACACCAACCACACACACACACACACACACACACACACACACACACACACACACACACAACACACACACACACAATCGATTTATCGATTTTTTTTCTCTTTTTTACTGGTTAAGTTAAGGGTAAAATGATGCAATAACGTAATTCTTAGTATAATCATTACGAAATTTGTTCTTAGATGATGCTGAGCAAAAAAGCAAATGCATTGCTTATCAATGTACACATCTGGAAAAAATCTTCTGACTTGACTTCCTCGACACAATACCACACACACAACACACACACACACACACACACACACACACACCACACTACACACCCACACATCCACAGCTAGCACGACACGAACAACCATACACACACACAACTGCAGCACTTCTGCGGGCGCCTGTGCTGCAGGGCTTGGCTGGATGCTGATGTGAGAGCAAACCGTGTACATCCAAAACTGAGCCTCCTCCTCTGCCGTGCCGGACCTCAGCTCCTGCTAGGTCCTCCTGTCAGAAACTGTCCCCCACAGACAGGACCATGGTCATAATACTCTTCTCTCTCCTCCCTTCCCTCTCTCCCTCCCTCCTCCTTCTACTCCTCCTTCTTCTTCTCCTCTCCTTCCTACCCCTTCTTCTTCTTCTTTCTTCTTCTTCTTCTTTTTCTCTCTTTCTCCTCTCTCCTTCTCTCCCTTCTTCTTTTCTTCTCCTCCTCCTCCTTCTTCTTCTTCTTCTTCTTTTCTTCTCCTCTTTCTCTTCTTCTTCTTCTCTTCTCCTCTTCTTCTCTCTTCTTCTTCTTCTTCTCCTCCTCCTCCTTCTTCTTCTTCTTCGTCGTCAAACGCTCACAGCACGTTAAGTGCCTAGCAAGTCAGGCCCAGCACATCCGACTTGGGCATGGGAGAGAATTGTTATCTTTAATTTAAGTCTTTCTGGAAATGAAATGCAGGAGAACGGAGCAAGACGGCAATGAATAGGCAAGAAGGAGAGGACAGGAAGAACAGGAACAAGGCAGAAAGAAGGAGAGGGATAGAAAAGAGGGAATTTCTAGCACGGAATTTTCAGAAGATGGGGATGCAGCTTCTGCTGATAGGCCCCCTGGCATCCATCCCCACGGGGAACAGATAAGAATACGAATACTTTATTATGTAAAATAAAAACGTAAGAAACTCATGTGGGTTACGAGCAAAGCTAAGAACAATCAACAGTTAAACAGTGTCACACAAAACAACACACTTCCATATCACAGTTTCAGGCAAAACCGATTCCTATACTTTTAAACGGGACGGGATAGCTCAGTGGTCGGAGCACTCGCTTTCCCCCAGCCAAGTTAAGCAGCGTCGAGTGTGGTTACCAGTTGGATGGGTGACCGTTTGCGCGCCTTGGCTTCAGTACAGTTCCCCCAGTCCACCCAGCTGTAAATGGGTACCTGCCCTCTTTAGGGTCAGGGAAGGTAAAGCAGCGAGGGAGAGGAGATGGGCGCCGCCCTCAATATGCTGGCCCTAGAGAAGTGAGGTCTCTGACGCCTCGCTCCCCTACGACCTTATAGGTTATGGGACTCCTTTACCTTACCTTTTTTTTTTTATACTTATAAACAAAGGGCGTTATCTTCTGTATCGGTGACATCCTCTGATGTCCTTCGGATGAGACTATAAACCGAGGCCCCGTGTGCAACGCATGCAGAACATCTTGCGCACACGTTAAATCCTGTTCTGCTTTTCAAAAGAGTAGGCCATTGTGTGCCGGTGGGAACAGATGACAAAATTTACAAAACCGCATACACACGGGGACTGGATAAAGAAAATAAATTTTAAAAAAGCACATGAGTGCTTGTTCCATTATCCTCGAAAAAAAGTCATCTGAGCGCTTTGATTTGTTGCTTTACAAGATTCAGCGCTATATAAATTCCATACGATATTTTTATTATTATTATTATTATTATATGATAAAGAATGTAGATATGTTCAAGAAGATCTTACGGGCAGCAGCTTTGCATTTTCCTTTTAATTTTTTCTCCTCGTGTTTGTAGAGGCTTTTCTTTTCTTTTTGTGTGTATCAATCAATGGATGCTATACTCACTGTTCGGAGGAAGCAAGGTCAATATTGGTTCAAAACTTAATTCTAGAATAGAAGCATAAGAGAATCAGTAAGAGGACCATTACAGCTTATATGATCATGTCTTAAAACATGTATCATGTATTATTGCTAAATAATCACTCCGGGGGGAAAAAGAAAACAAAAGTATTGATTATGACAATCGTTCAATCGAAGCATCACTGTCCACCAATCATTCAGTGTGATCATCAATCCCCAGCCCAATAAACTTGTGAGAGACTAATTTTGTGCATATTTGATTGTATTACATGAAATGATAATTATGATCATGGGGTTAAGGTATTGTTGTTTTGTTTCTTGGTTGTTGTTGTTTTTTTTATTGGGGGCAGGGTGATTTATTTTTGTTTTTATTTGAGGGGTTTTCGGGGGGGGGGGGTGGGTGGGGGGGGGGGGGTTGTTCCTGGCTACAGCTACGAGGTTCACCAGTGGTGAGATTTTGCGTATGCCACCGTTTTTCCCCACCATGAAGGTAGCTGCGTTCCGGCTTCGGGATTGGAGTCCAAACACGACAGCTGTGTGCCGGTGTTTTCTAGATGTTGTCATCCGTTGTTCCTACCGGCACAAAATGACCTACTCTTCCAAAATACGAAATGGGTTTTTCATGTGTGCGCAAGATGTTCTGCGTGCGTTTACGCACGGGACCTCGGTTGATAATCTCGTCAGAGGACACATGAGGAAGTGGAGTCAGCACTGATGTCAACTCAAGGGTGAACATTTCGTAAACGGGTGCTTCCTGGGGCTGTCAGATCATGAGGGCAAGGGTCTGGCCTCTAGGCTATCCCAACCCCCACATCATCGTGGTACTGAGTTGTTAGATGAACTGGGTGGTGAGCGCTCATTCTCACCTGTAACGGCACGGTGCTCAGCCGTGTTCCGTCAGGTTGCTGAGTGGTGGCTACGCCTTCAAAATCAACCGGGTGAACCAGAAAGTCCGATAACTGCAACAACACCATGACGTAACTTCCGTTCTTGTAGTTCACGCCGGGGCTGTTTTTGCTGGGGGTGAAACTCAAGGTGCAGCCCTAGAAAGTGGATGAAACGAGGTTTAGAAGAAGGTGTTTTGGGTCTGTCTGTCTGTCTGTCTGTCTATCTGTCTGTCTGTCTGTCTCTGTCTCTCTCTCTCTCTCTCTCTCTCTCTCTCTCTCTCTCTCTCTTTCTCTCTCTCTCTCTCTCTTCTCTTCCTTTCTTTTGGAAATAATCAGATTTACGACATTGCCTATATATATATATTACTTAGCAGCACTACTACAATCTTCACTCATCGTCTTCTTTATTACCATCATAATTATCATTCAGAAATCGTCATTATTATTATTTTCATTGTCGTCATTGTGGTCTTCGTCTCTCTCTCTCTCTCTCTCTCTCTCTCTCTCTCTCTCTCTCTCTCTCTCTCTCTCTCTCTCTCTCTCTCTCTCTCTCTCTCTCTCTCTCTCTCACACACACACACACACACACACACACACACACACACACACACACACACACACACACACACAGAGTTGTTTGTATGGTTGAAGGTTTTTGTGTGTATGTGTGTGAGGGGGGAGGGAAGCAGTTGGTGTGTCTTTTTTAAATTTTGTTTTGTCTTCTTTGTTTGTTTTGGTTTGGCTTTTCTTTGTTGCTTGTGTGTGTGTGTGTGTGTGTGTGTGTGTGTGTGTGTGTGTGTGTGTGTGTGTGTGTGTGTGTGTGTGTGTGTGTGTATTATGATGGATATATTTTCAAGATTTTTTATTTGAATTGTATGGTTTAATATTGTTCAGGGTTTTTTTTGTTTTTAATTCCATGTATGCATGTTATTGTCTTTTTCTGTTTGATTTGTATGGTTTATCATTGATTAGATTTATTTATTTTACGTCTGCTTTTATATTATCTTTTTTTTCTCTATTTTTTTCTTTGGATAGATGGCTTGATGAAAAAAGCAAATGCACTGCTTATTCAATGTACCATCTGAAAATAAAAGTTTGACTTGACACACACACACACACACACACACACACACACACACACACACACTTACCTGTAAGACATGCTCATCAAGCACTGTGAGTCCAGGAGGGTCAGTAGTGGTAGAGTGAACTTTGGCCAGAGAGCACGTGACCTTGTCTCCATCCGGGTCCCTGACGGGTAGGCGGAAAATGTTCTCCTTCTCTAGAGTGGCTCTGAAGAGCAAAGACAGCAACAAGATGGCAGCCATGACAGGCCGGCTGTCAGGTCCACAGAGAAAATGTGGGTTTTCAGACACTGTCTTTAGAAAGGAAAGGTGTGCATGTTACTCTGCAGCTATCAGTCTAGGTCGTTAAGCGTGGAGAAAATGGCGGGTAAAAGTCAATACAGCGACAGTTTCACCAGTGGTGAACCATAGAGCTCTAACCCAGGAACGAAAACAGTGTGTAGCAAGATGAACAGAGTAGCACTGCGCTGATAATTAGTTCAGAGTAGCACTGTGCTGATAATTAGTTCAGAGTAGCACTGTGCTGATAATTAGTTCAGAGTAGCACTGTGCTGATAATTAGGTCAGAGTAGCACTGTGCTGATAATTAGTTCAAAGTAGCACTGTGCTGATAATTATTCAGAGTAGCACTGTGCTGATAATTATTCAGAGTAGCACTGTGCTGATAATTATTTCAGAGTAGCACTGTGCTGATAATTATTTCAGAGTAGCACTGTGCTGATAACTATTTCAGAGTAGCGCTATGCTGATAATTATTTCAGAGTAGCACTATGCTGATAACTTATTTCAGAGTAGTGCTATGCTGATAATTATTTCAGAGTAGCACTATGCTGATAATTATTTCAGAGTAGCGCTATGCTGATAATTATTTCCTGGTGACCTGCATGCTCCTGGTTATCTTCTTCTTCATCTTGAACGCTCAGACAGCAAATATTGTTGACTGTCATAACTATGAGCAAAAGTGTGCAACACTGCCGTTCAGCACCTGACAAGTCAAACCCAGCGCACTGACTTAAGCATGAGAGAGAACCGTTATTTTTAAAGTCTTTCTGGAAAAAATGCAGGAGAATGGACCAAGGAGGCAGAAAAAGGCAAGAAGGAGGTGACAGGAAAAAAGGAACAATGCAGAAAAAAAGAGAGTGAAAGAAAAGTGGAAATTTCTAGCACAGACTTTCCCGAAGGTCGGGAAGCTATTTATAGTGACAAGCCCCTGGCATCCCCACGGATTATGCCAAGGCATGGTATTTGGTTCAGCTGTTTTATCTTTGTTTGAAGCCCATGAGAAAAGTGATGAAGTAGCTATAAATATTTTAGATCATGTTTTACTTTTTGCAGTTGCAAAAGACCCAATCTGTTATTGGAGGCCTTCTTACAATAGTCAAGAAAAGAAATATAAAACGGTATTACTGTCGTCCAGTAGAGGGATTGCGCATGTTCCACCAAGACAAGCACCACTAAATACCACAGAAATGACCCAGCAGCGGTGCAGGGTCTCTCTGGCTAGTGGCCCAACGGCAGCCTAAGCTCCCTGTGGACTTCTGACCTTGAAGATGCAACACAACGAGCCTGGGTATGGCTGTGGAAGGCAGAGAGACCAGAGCGTGCAGGGAGAGAGCAGCAGGACAGGACCCTCACAGCAGGCAGAGGCAACAGCACCAGACACGACAATGAAGAGGAACTTACTGGTAGACGGAAGTGAAGGCGGCCACGGGCGAGGAGTTGGGCCGGCCTGTGTCCTTGCGCACCCGGAAGTGGTGGGCTAGGGCAGACAGGATGTACTGGAGGTCCTGAGGGGATGACCCCTGACCCGGGGGAGGCCAGGCGTAATCCACGTCCCTCCACCACTTGCCTCTCCACCTGGGGACAAGGTCACTGGTCAAGGAAGATCAGGTGATTTTACAAGAGCTTTACAGTCCTTGAGTGTGTCAGTGATTTTACCAGCGTTTTACAGTCCTTAGGTGTGTCAGTGATTTTACCAGTGTTATACAGTCTTTAGGTGTGTCAGTGATTTTACCAGAGTTTTACAGTCTTTAGGTGTGTAAGTGATTTTACCAGAGTTTTACAGTCCTTAGGTGTGTAAGTGATTTTACCCCAGAGTTTTACAGTCTTTAGGTGTGTCAGTGATTTTACCAGAGTTTTACAGTCCTTAGGTGTGTCAGTGATTTTACCAGAGTTTTACAGTCTTTTATCTTTAGGTGTGTAAGTGGTTTTACCAGAGTTTTACAGTCTTTAGGTGTGTAAGTGATTTTACCAGAGTTTTGTAGTCCTTAGGTATGTAAGTGATTTTACCAGAGTTTTACAGTCTTTAGGTGTGTCAGTGATTTTACCAGAGTTTTACAGTCTTTAGGTGTGTAAGTGATTTTACCAGAGTTTTACAGTCTTTTATCTTTAGGTGTGCCAGTGATTTTACCAGAGTTTTACAGTCTTTAGGTGTGTCAGTGATTTTACCAGAGTTTTACAGGCCTTAGGTGTGTCAGTGATTTTACCAGAGTTTTACAGTCTTTAGGTGTGTCAGTGATTTTACCAGAGTTTTACAGTCCTTAGGTGTGTAAGTGATTTTACCAGAGTTTTACAGTCTTTTATCTTTAGGTGTGTAAGTGGTTTTACCAGAGTTTTACAGTCTTTAGGTGTGTAAGTGATTTTACCAGAGTTTTGTAGTCCTTAGGTGTGTAAGTGATTTTACCAGAGTTTTGTAATCCTTAGGTGTGTAAGTGATTTTACCAGAGTTTTGTAGTCCTTAGGTGTGTAAGTGATTTTACCAGAGTTTTGTAGTCCTTAGATATGTAAGTGATTTTACCAGAGTTTTACAGTCTTTAGGTGCGTATGTGATTTTACCAGCGTTTTACAGTCTTTAGGTGCGTAAGTGATTTTACCAGAGTTTTACAGTCTTTTATCTTTAGGTGTGTAAGTGATTTTACCAGAGTTTTACAGTCTTTAGGTGTGTAAGTGATTTTGCCAGAGTTTTACAGTCTTTAGGTGTGTAAGTAATTTTACCAGAGCTTTACAGTCTTTAGGTGTGTAAGTGATTTTACCAGAGTTTACAGTCTTTTATCTTTAGATGTGTAAGTGATTTTACCAGCGTTTTACAGTCTTTAGGTGTGTGATTTTACCAGAGTTTTACAGTCTTTTATCTTTAGGTGTGTAAGTGATTTTACCAGAGTTTTACAGTCTTTAGGTGTGTAAGTGATTTTACCAGTACTTTACAGTCTTTTATCTTTAGGTGTGTAAGTGATTTTACCAGAGTTTTACAGTCTTTAGGCGTGTAAGTGATTTTACCAGAGTTTTACAGTCTTTAGGTGTGTAAGTGATTTTACCAGTATTTTACAGTCTTTACAGCTGTAAATGGGTACCTGCCCTCTTTAGGGTCAGGGAAGGTAAGGCAGCGAGGGAGAGGAGATGGGCGCCGCCCTCAGTATGCTGGCCCTAGAGAAGTGAGGTCTCTGACGCCTCGCTCCCCTACGACCTTATATGTTATGGGACTCCTTTACCCTTTTACCTTTTTTAGGTGTGTAAGTGATTTTACCAGTATTTTACAGTCTTTAGGTGTGTAAGTGGATCGGTGGTCTAGAGGTAACGCGCCTCTCTAGGAAGCGAAAAGTCCGGGTCGAAAGTGGGCGGTGGTTCAAATCCCGTTTGGACCCGAAAATTTTTCCCCATCCACTAGACCTTGAGTGGTGGTCTGGGCGCTAGTCTTTCGGATGAGACGATAAACCAAGGTCTCGTGTGTTACACAAAAATTATTTAGCGCACGTAAAAAAAAAACCACGGGAACAAGAGGGTTGTCTCTGGCAAAATTCTGTAGAAAAAAGCCACTCTGATAGGGAAACAAATGCAGTTGTAGACAGAAAAAAAATGGGTGGCGCTGCTCTGTGGCGACGCGCTCTCCCCGGGGAGAGCAGCCCGAATTTCACGCAGAGAAATCTGACATGACTTAAAGTGATATAAATAAATAAAAATAAAATAAATAAATAAATAAGTGATTTTACCAGAGTTTTACAGTCTTTAGGTGTGTAAGTGATTTTACCAGCGTTTTACAGTCTTTTATCTTTAGGTGTGTAAGTGATTTTACTAGACTTTTACAGTCTTTCATCTTTAGGTATGTAAGTAATTTTACTAGAGTTTTACAGTCTTTAGGTGTGTAAGTGATTTTACCAGAGTTTTACAGTCTTTTATCTTTAGGTGTGTAAGTGATTTTACCAGAGTTTTACAGTCTTTAGGTGTGTAAGTGATTTTACCAGAGTTTTAGAGTCTTTAGGTGTGTAAGTGATTTTTACCAGAGTTTTACAGTCTTTAGGTATGTAAGTGATTTTACCAGTGTTTTACAGTCCTTAGGTGTGTAAGTGATTTTACCAGAGTTTTACAGTCCTTAGATGTGTAAGTGATTTTACCAGAGTTTTACAGTCTTTTATCTTTAGGTGTCTCATGTCATCCTTTGCTCCTAACCTAAGGGAAGCCCATTTAGTAGGCGAGCCCTAATCCTCTTTAGGGATACTAAAGACAATGGGAATAAGTCTAGGATTCCATTTCTGGCGCCGAATCAGGTGGTGCTAGGAATTGGAGTGGTGACCTAAAGAATTCCTGCTTAGGACTCTTTACACATATATACATATACAGACAGATGAATGCATGGATGGATGGATGCATGGATAGGTGGATTACAATGAATAACATTAGATACGATCAGTGAATTAGATGAAATTATATCAGACTACATTACATTAGACAGCACATCATTGAAACGTTATTGTTTCATTGTGGAGATGTGTGTGGAAAACCCCCCAAATTCCATTATTATAGATTTGACTCTCCAACATCTTAGTGCTATAAAAACACAGGCTTTAACAGGCTTTGAAATATTTAAAATCAACAGAGAGGCATCGTTGTCACTTTTATGGTCCTTATCATGATCATGATGATATCATCATCATCATCATCATCATCATCATCATCATCATCATCATCATCATCACCATCATCATCATCATTATTATCATCTTGATCATGTCATCATCAACATCATCATCGTTACCATCATCATCACCATCATCACCATCGTCGTCGTCGTCGTCGTCACCACCAAAATCATCACTACCATGATCACCATCACCATCACCATCATCATCATCATCACCAACATCACCACTACCATCATCATCATCATCACCACCATCACCACCACTACCACCACCACCACCACCATCATCATCATCATCATCATCACTATTAGTAAGGATCCCTATTCTCCAAAGCTCCCCCTCCTCCCCCTCCTCCCCCTCCTCCCCCTCCCCCTCCTCCTCCTCCCCCTCCTCCTCCACATCCTCCTCCCCCTCCTCCTCCTCACGGACTCACTCCAGCGCCAGGGGCATTGATGCGGACACGGTCACCAGGAAGGAGGAAACCTCCAGCTCCCACTGCCGCTGCTCACTGAGGGCCGCCACCTGGCTGCGGAGCTGGCTGTTCACCTGGGCCGTGATGTCATACCCGTTCCCATTGGCCTCCCCCCAGTTTCCGAAGACGGAGCCGTCTGCTGGAGTCTGCCCCCACTGGCTGGCGGTGGAGGCGCCCACCTGGCTCTGGCTGCACGTGGACCCGCAAGGTCCCAGGGAGAGTGCCCAGGCGTTGAGAAAAGTCACCTGCACCTGTTGGGTAGAGGGCAGGTAGGTAAGGACACCTCTGTTCTCTCATCCTTTCAGTAACACCTCCACCGCCGCTTCGACATCCACCCACCCTCAGTTTGTTTTATCGCCGATCTGAGAGTGAACACAGCTAGCATGGAACGCAACAACATCTAGGTGACTGGTTACCATCCTAACGGGCTGTCAGAACATCACCTTCACCTTCTCCTATCCCGTGCCCTGGACCGTGGGGGCACCACTGAAGATTTTGCAACCAGCTTCCTCCACTCCCCGCGGTCCTCTGCTTTCAGAACTAGAGGATTGGATTTTATATTGTATCGCGAGTGTTGAACTTGCGGTAATATATATTATATATAAATATATATATATATATATATATATATATATATATATATATATATATATATATATATATATATATCGCCCTGTCTGTGATTTTAGCCTTCTTGCTAACCTTGTCTTTTTTATCATCCCCTCGTCCCTTGCCCGTTTGTTGGTTTTTTTTCGTACCTGGCTATTCTATGTTGTTAGCATACCTACTGTCTGCAGTGTGTTAGCAGTCCTGGGTTTGCAGTGAAACGTGATGGCTCAGTATGACATCAGAACTTCCAGAATTGCCGTCCTAGTGTAGCTCTTCAGGCTGGAAGTGGAGACTACAACAGTACAGGATTTATTATCGTGCTACAGAAAAGCCAGACCAGAAATGAAATAAAAGCAAGCCTTGGTCTGGACATTCTGACGACAATTCCCGAGCATCAACTGTATGGACTTCAGTTTGCAAAGACATCAGACATCAGCCCGGATTACAGCAGCCGTGTGTTTTATCTTTTGTAAACATCATCCTAGGACGTCTGTGACAGATGATCCACAATGACATCCAGGAGGTGAACAAGCGAGAGGGTTTCACTACAAGGCTCGCTGCTGACGGTAACTGCTGGAGTACCTTGACTGTTTCATGCATTACACTGCTTCAAAGCTTATAAAACTTCATATTTTCCTCGATGCTTTTGCACTTTCTGCTTCGAGATTTAAAACAGTCATTTAATTTTATCAGAAATAACCAACAGATCACGATCATGTGAATGACAATTGTCGAAAAGCATTGTCCCGAAGAAGCACCGCGTCAAAAAGTAACTCAAATCAGATAATTATAGACAAAATCCGCAGTTACAGAAAAAAAATCAAAATTACACATTAATGGGCTGTACTTTATTAAGAATCAATCTACAACTAGCCGTAACTAAGCGCTCTGCACAAATCTTATTGTCCTGTGAACTTGAAAATAAAACATTATGAAGTCCACCATCAACGTTCCCAGGCAAAATGGCTCATGCCTTCCAGACACCTCACCTTCAGCACTATGACAATGGAGCCTTTGTCCTCTCCTAGCACTATGGCCATAGAGCCTTTGTCCTCTCCTAGCACTATGGCCATAGAGCCTTTGTCCTCTCCTAGCACTATGGCCATAGAGCCTTTGTCCTCTAGCACTATGGCCATAGGCCTTAGTTCTGTTGCACTATGGCATAGAGCCTTATTACTCTTTCAGTACTATGCCATAGGCCTAGTCTGTCCTAGCACTATACCATACAGCCTTGAGTACTTTGTCCTTCACACTTAGCATATCAGGGCCCTATAGTCTGTTCCTCTACTCATGGCCATAGAGCCTTAGTTCTGTCCTCAGCACTATGACTAGAGCCTCATTCTCCTTCAGCACTATGGATAGAATTATGTCCTTCAGCACTATGACCATACAGCAGCCTTATTCTCTCCTCTCTGCCATCAACACATGTTACCAAGAGAGCGACATCGTTGTTGAAGGTGATAGACACTGAAGGTCTGTGCTCAATCCCAGGCTACAAGGGCAGCTAGTCACCCATCCATGAGGCAGCATAGAGCCTTCAGTTTGGGGGAGCAGCTATCAAAAGATGACACAGCAGAAAAGGCGGGAAATGCAGAATATGTAGAAATGACATGTCACTTTGTTTAAAGCTTTATTTCCCTTGCAACACTACCTTTTTGTTTAAAAACCGGACTTTTGTTTTGGTTGCTGTTATTCTGTTGCTTTTGTTCTAGTACTAATGAAGAAACTGAAGATCACTATATTTCTACATCCTTCTTTTGCATTTAAAAAATCCATGCAACATAACTGATACTTAGAGATGTGTACAAAAATCGCAATGCTACATACTGCACAGGAACTGACCATTTTGTATTGATGGAGATGTACACGTTTTAGGAGAGAAGATAACCTGCAATGCAAGGGACCAAAAAAACCTTTTTAAAAAGTTACATGTACGTCTTAAAAGGTTCATTTGTGGCTAATGACATGGAATTGAATATAATGTCACGTCACACTAATCAGCCATTACACATTTAACAACAGAACACGCCCTTCTTCCATTGTTATGTTAGAGAAAGAGAGAGAGTGAGAGAGAGAAGAGAGAGAGAGAGAGAAGAGAGAGAGAGAAGAGAGAGAGAGAAGGGGGGGCGGTAGCAGGCAGACAAATGACATGGAATTAGAGTTCGTTTAGTCTACTCTCTCTCTCTCTCTCTCTCCTCTCTCTCTCTCTCCTCTCTCTCTCTCCCTCTCTCCTCTCTCTCTCCCCTCTCTCTCTCTAAGGCCACAATGATCATTTGCCACTTATTTTCATAACCATTTTTAAAAAAATTTTTTTTAACCACTTTTATTTTTGCATAGTTTTTTCTTTTTCTTTCTGTTTTTTCATCTTTCGCTGGCAGCGGTGGTAGGCCATAAAAATATCTATTTATTCTTAGGGCAGCAATAACACTTCTAAAAATTTTGGAGGGTGTCTTGCTGTACCTACCCAAAAGGATGAGTGAGGTTTCAAATAGTGCCGGGACCCTCTGAAGAGTGCTCAACCAGGAGCCGAAAACTCGAGTCAGGGCAGGCCAAAGGCATGGTCCTTCTCAAATATTTCCCCCAATTCTGGCCCCTTCCCAAAATTTTATCTTGTAGTATGTTTTTTTCCCCCTCGAATCTTTGGGCAAAAATTAGTTTATGATGAGAATGAAGTTGTAATTGGTTACCTGCACTTGTTTTCCCACTCTTTTGTCCTCAGTTAATATATATAATATATATATTTTATATATATTATATATATATTTATTTATTTTCCTGCACTTGTTTCTCCTCACTATATTTTGCCAATTAATATATATATATTGGGATGGGGGAGCACGTACATCAAATGCTTACACACACGTACGCACGCACACGCACACACGCACGCACGCACGCGCGCGCACACACACTATATATATATATATATTATATCATAGATAGATAGAGATATGTGTGTGTTTATATTTATACATGGGGTAGGAGAAGACTTTCTGGGGAGGGTGAAGGCGATGTGTTAATATGTCATGAGGTGTGGAGAATCTAAGAGAATATGTATGCTTGGAAGTAAAGGTGTGTATGTTGTGTGCGCCCCCATGCATGCATGCATGCAAACCTGTGAGCGTTCGTTAGCCCATGGGTGTGTAGGCATCAGTGTCTGTAATTATTTATTATGTGTTGATGTTTATCGGTTTGTTACTGACTTCAGTGTGTACGTGTTTCCACTGTTGTTCTTACCTGCCATTTCTGGTGCTGCTGTTTGTTCAGAAAGAGTAAGGAGATTGCACCACCACTGAAGCGATGTTGATTGGCTGCCTGGGTCACTTTGGGGGACAGGAATAAAACAATTCACTTTCTGTCAGCAGCAGTAGTCTCAGTTCCATCTCTGATTGTACATACAAAATAAAAATAAAAAATCTACAACAACGTACCACCACCCCTCGGAAAAACACAGAAATAACAAAAAACACAGCACCAACAAAACAATGCAACAGCAACTCTACTTCTACAACTACTACTAAACCACCACCAAAACCACTTCGCCCTCCCCACACGGGTAAGTGTTCCCCCATTCACTGCAGATGGGGGGCGCCCCCCCCCCGGGGAGTTTTTCCAGGGTTCCCTGTCTTGACCTCCGTGAATCCCAAGCCAATATAACTTGATATCCCCAAGTTGGAATGTGGCCCCCTTATGGTGGAAAAAAAACGGCCCCAAAAACGAAAAAAAACCTCACCATGGGTGGGGCCCCTTGGAGCTCTACCGGGAAGAAACAACAACCCCTTGTGTCATCAAGCCATCTGGCTGCTGGTTTTTGTTCAGGGGTTCTACCCCAGTATCTTTGGATGTCGTTTGGGGCAACCCCACCCCCCCCCCCCCCCCCCCCCCCCCGAGACCAAAAAATTTATTTAAATTTTTAATTTAAATTTTCACGAGATTTCTCTGCGGAAATTCGGGGGCCCCCCTCCCCCGGGGGGAGCACGTCGCCACAAGCAGCCCCCTTTTTTTTTTTTCTTTTTTGGGCTGCAACGTATTTCTTTCCCTATCAGAGTGGCTTTTTTCAAGAAATTTTTTCCAGGACAACTCTCTTGTTGCCGTGGGTTCTTTTTTTGTGCGCTGCATAATTTTCTGTAACAACCGGGACCCCCGGGTTATCGTCTCATCCGAAAGACAGCGCCCAGAACCCCCACTCATGGTCAATGGATGGGGGAAAAGTTTCGGGCCCGGCGGGATAAAAGAACCGCCCCACACCCTTTTGACCCGGACTTTTCGCTTTCTAGACAGGCGCGTTACCTCTAGACCACCGATCCACTTTAGTCTTGCAACCGACCTGCACTCTTTCATTTCTGTATAAGCGAGAACATCAGGACATCTGGTAGTTCTGGGTTCTTTCTGATCTCTTGGCATCGTATATAGTTTGATATTCAAGCATGGTTGTTTTTTTTCTCTCCAATGGCCGATTTGTGATTCCTTATCTTTCTGACTGGCTCTTTGAGAGGGACCACGTTAGGCATCCAAAGGCAAGCACAGGGAGAACGCACTGATGGTAGACTACTTCTCAGGGATAGTGGCAAAGTTTTTGTCATGAAAGGCTTCATAAGAACCCGCGGCAGTAAAAAAGGGTTGTCCCTGACAACATTATTTGGTTTTTAAAAAAAGCCACACTCATCAGAAAACAAATATACATGGAAGACATAAAGCAAAAACACACAAAAAAAACCCCAAATTAAACTAGACAAAACAGAACAGAGAGTGCTCCTGTTCTTGTGGTGACACGCGCTTCCTGAAGAGAGCATCCTGAATTTCATGCCAAGAACTCTGCCGTGGATAGAAGTAGCATATAGCTAACAGGATACACGACCAGACAAAGTCCCAATCGCCAGGCGGGCTTTACGGCAGTGCAACGCGTTGTCGCTCATAATGAGAGATAACAACACTTGCTGTCCGAGCCCTAGACTAAGGAGAAGGGCAATGCAAGACACAAAAAAATACAGGACAGGACAGAAAAGACAAAACAAGACAGACATCAGACAGACAGACTGATAGACAGACACACAGACAGACTGACAAACAGACACACAGACAGACCCGCAGACCGAACTGACAGACAGACACACAGACACACAGATAGACCCGCAGACAGACAGACGGACGGACACACACACACAGACACACACACACAAACACACACACACACACAACACACAAACACACACACACACACACACACACAGCCACACACACACAAAGTAAATAGTAAGAACGGCTGACAGGTCAAGTCTGTGGTGGGGAGGTCAGGGAGGGTGTGAGACAAACTGCCTTTGGGGGGGGGGGGGGGGGGGGGGGGGGGGGAGGGGAGGGCCACTATCCCCCACAGGTCAGTCAGGGGAACAGCAGGAGTCCAGTGACCAGCCGCACAGTCACCTCCTCAGTCACGGCCGGCATGAGGGTAGACAGAGCGACAAGGTGGAAGGGGCATTAGTCAGCACAGAGAGAGAGGTCAAATCAAATCAAATCAAATCAAATTCTTTTATTTCCAAGGAGTAAGCACCCATGCGCTTTTTTACATCAAGTCCCCGCCGTTAGGGATGCGTCATGATAGTAGAATAAGCCCTATACCCAAGAGAGAGTGAGAGAGAGAGAGAGAGAGAGAGAGAGAGAGAGAGAGAGAGAGAGAGAGAGAGAAAAGAGACGAGAGAGAGAGAGAGAGAGATCAAATCAAATCAAATCAAATCAAATCAAGTCAAACCAATGTCTTTATTTCGAAGATAAGGAATAAGCTCTCATGTGCTTTTTTACATTCGGACCCCGCCCTTATCAGGGATAACATCACGATAGGAAAAATAAAGCCCCAAAATTAAAGTTACACGTACCAGTGTTTTGTTTGTTTCTTTGCTTTTCGTTTTGTTTGGTTTGGTTTTATTGTTGTTGCTGATGCTGTTATTGTTTTCTTTTTTTTCTCTTCAGTACATATAATTATGTAGGGAACGGGATAGCTCAGTGGTCAGAGCGTTCGCTTTCCCCCAGCCAAGGTTAAGCAGCATCGAGCGTGGTTACCGCTTGGATGGGTGACCGTTTGCGCGCCTTCAGTACAATCCCCCAGTTCACCCAGCTGTAAATGGGTACCTGCCTCTTTAAGGTCAGGGAAGGTAAAGCAGCTAGGGAGAGGAGATGGGCGCCGCCCTCAATATGCTGGCCCCTAGAGTAGTGAGGTCTCTGATGCCTCACTCCCCTACGACCACATAGGTTATGGGACCCTTTACCTTTTTATATATATTATTTGGATAAAACCAATTCCTTTCAGTAGAAGAAACGTAATATGACAGATTGTGTTTAAGTGGCGCGCGCTCTGTCGTCAGTTCAAGATCAACAATCAACCCAAGCTGTCTAACTGTTATGCTGATGAAGTTGGGGAAAAAAGTTAAATAAATTTTCCTCACAAATTCAAAATTACATGTTCTCCACGTTTTTCGTTTTTCGCATATCACTCTTGATGACAACTTGTAGGCAATTGATATGATTTTTCAATGTCCCCTTTATATATGTATAAATGATCGGCCATCGCTGACTTCCGCTGTGAGAATGCCAGGGTGTCTTTCAATGTAAATCTTCTGGAAAATCTGCGCTTGAAATTTCCCCTTTTCATTCACATTCTTTGTTTCTGTCTTTTCCCTAATCTTTGTATTATATCTCTTGCTTATTTTCTTCCGCCCTAGTCCATTCGGCTGAGGTTTCATTCGAGTAGAACCATAATTATTGTTTTCTTTTCATTCGTTGTAATACTAAAATCTTCCCGGTGTTGTTTTTCCTGGCTACCAGATGGAGGTACTGTAAACATGGGACGGGTACAGCATGTTCATTCTGCTGTCTTATTTGCCCCTATGACATTTTTTCTTATTGTACAATACATCTTTTTAAACAACTTTTTAAAACCCGGGGATGATGAATTAAGCGGAATGGCTGGCGTTCTCAGCATGGCCTGGTTTTGGTGACCTTAAGGCATTAGATAATTAAGTATTTTGACCTTTTCTGGGGGGAGGATGGGGGTGGTGGTAGGTGTAGGATATTTTGGAGGGATAAGATAGTGTTGCTTTAGAACTTGAGGTGACTGTTTTTGAAGTTGGTGAAACTGACTTCAGGTGGCAATCCTGATAATTCATGGCTTCTTGGTCGTGGGGGAAAAACAAAATGAAAATAGAAACAGAAATACCTGACCTTGACCTCTACACAATTAATGCAGAGGGGGGGGGGGGGGGGGGGGGGGGGGGGGGGTTGATATGTGTGCAAGGTGTCATGTCTGTATTTCCCCATGGGGATGCTGGGGGCCTGTCAGTATGAATAGCACCCCCACCTTCTGAAAATTCTGTGCTAGAACTTTCCTCTTTTCTATCTCTCTCTCTCTTTGTTTCTGCCCTGTTCGTATTCTTCATCTTCTGCCTTTTTGGTCCATTCTCCTGCCTTTTTCCCCAGAAAGACTTAAAGATATCAATACTTTTCCACGCCGAAGTCAATAAGCCCCAGGCCTGACTTGTCAGGCGCTTAACGGCATTGCAACGCATTTTCGCTCATACTACAGACAGCAATAGTTGCTGTCTTTAGCGTTCGACGAAGGAGAAAACTGTCTGTGTTTGCGGCAGGGACTTCGGCTTGTGATTTTATACAGAGGACTGGCAGGAGAAGAGAGTAGGAGAAAAAGTTCCCTGGAACAGACGCTGCACACAGTGAACCCCGGCTCTTAGACTCTCTGAACACTGAACTTGTTCAGTCCTGTTGACTTTGTGAACATTTAATGAGGACAGTTTTTGTGCGAGATCTGGTTTAACAGCTGAATTAGATATCAGTTTTAGCAGGCTTTTGTCTTAGCGGTGGTGGATGTTGTTGATGTTGTTGATGTTGTTGTTGTTGTTGTTGTTGTTGTTGATAATTTTTGTTTTGGTTTTTTGTTTTGTTTTGGTATGGGTTTGGGTTTTTGTTTTGGTTTGTTTTTGTTTGGTTTTGGGGGGTTTTGAGGGGAGGGGATTGTTGTTGTTTTTGCTTTGTATTTGGAGGATTTTTGTTGTTGTTTCTTTGCTGTTATTTTTTGTGACCCTGACTATGTCCTTCGTAGTCGGCTGTGCTAAAGGTAAAAATAGCCAGAGCGGTGACAACCACTACGACAACCCCTTGTGTTGATGACTAGGGTTGTTTGTGTTGTCCTGATGACATGGTTTTTCTTCTTCAGCAGTCAAACCACAGATGTCGTTTTGTTTAGTGCTGGAGCCCACTACAGCTGTGTGTTGGCTTGTGGCTGCTGCCTCTGAAGGGTTTGTGTACAATCTGTTCTTTTCTTTAAAAAAAATAATAAAGAAAGAAAGAAAGAAAAAGTAAGAAAAAGAAAGAAAAAAAGAAATCTGTTTAAAACAATACAGCTGCAAACAACGTCAATGAGCCCTTGCCTATCCCATGACAAGTTTTCATGAAAAGGACATAAAACAAGAAAACTGGATAAACAAAAAATCCAAACAAACAAGACAAAACAAAACGAAACAATACAACCAACCAAACAAAACTACCTACCTCATTCACGTCTTCGCAGAGACACTACATAAATTGAGAAAATTGAATAAAAATCCAAATAAGCAAACAAAACAAAACAAAACAAAACGAAGCGAAAGCAATACAAAAGAAGACAAAACAAACCAACCAACCAAACAACCCACCTCGATCACTTCATCGCAGAGACTCACAGACACAGAGAGCAGCGTGCGGAAAATCCGAGTTCTGTGTGAAGAATTAGAGGGGGAAGAAAAGCTTCTCTGCAACGGCCTGTCTGCCCTGACTGCCCCTGCACTGCCCAGTCCCCATGTCCAGCGTGTCGCTCATTGGTCCACGCCATACACAGCAAGGGCAGACAAATCATAGGTTGACGACACCCAGTGCAAGTACGTGGGCACGTACCTACGTACATACGCCAGAACTGATGCCCGCATAGTCTCTGTCTGTCTGTCTGCCTGTCTGTCTCTCTCTCTCTCTCTCTCTCTCTCTCTCTCTCTCTCTCTCTCCTCTCTC